>JAFIRS010001132.1:0-405000 GCA_018342105.1 Gonioctena quinquepunctata
TTAAACGCCAAAAAAAATTTTGGTAAAAAATTATTGTTGCCATCTAACCCAACCACCCAAAACTTAATCTTTAAAACCCAAAGGGGGAGCTTGGACCCCAGTATGGATAGGGGTTTTTTTGAATTTTTCCCGGTTTTTTTCTTCGGGGTGAACTTCCTGGTATATGAAGGCTTCTTTCCATAAATTGCTTCTTCTGTTCAGGCTTTTTAATTTTGGTTTTTCCCCACTTCTTTTTTTATTAAACTTGTTTCCTAACTTGCATGTAGGTTTAAATTTTTTGCACATGGAATTACTCAGTTAAGATATTATCCTGGATTCTCCTCTTTTTCCCCTTTTTCCTTTTGAATCCATAAATAAAGTCGCACCATTTCAGCTTAGAAAAAGTATTCATGATGGAATCACTCAATTGACAACCGATTTTTACTGATTGAAATACTATCATTAGCTTTCCATAGCAGGTAATCTGATTGTAGGGGCCCTTCATTTTTTTTTCCCAAAAACTGCAAATTAAAAAAACACAGGGGGCCCAAAAAATTTTGTTTTTTTACCGCTTAAAAACTTTCAAAACCCCACGCTTATATTAATGCCTAAAAGGAAATTTTTTTTTTCCTCGATTGTTCGTGGTGCCCACTGAGACGCCACTGGACCTTTTTAGGGCCAAAAAAATTTTATTACTTCAAAAAAACCCCCACATTTCAACCCATCGGTTTCAGGATATTCAGGATATTTTAAAAAACCCTTTTTTTTTACTTAACGCCCCGTATCTCAGAAAAAAACAACTGGCCATGTTCTTAGGAAATTTTTTTGTCAAATCCAACAAAACCCCTAAATTTCCACCGAATAGAAACACCCTTTTTTAAGATTTTGAAGAAAAACAATTTTCTATAGGTATTTTAGGATTTTTTTCCCTTTTCTAAAATTGTCTGGGTGGATTTTTTTTTGAATATCATAGGGAAAATCATTTTAGTGACCACAGTAATCACCACATATTCACATTCCATCTACCTTGGTACCTTGTTTCCATAGTTTTTTGGGTTTATGAAACCGTTCTTCCCTTTTTTCACTAAAAACACCAAGTTTTAGGAAAAAACAGATGTGAATCTAGAAAGGGGTTTTATACCATATTGCATCAAAAGTTTTTATTTATCAATAAAGGTTTTACAATTTTTTTATAGTCAGGGTTTTTTTTTATTTCCCAAGAAATCTTTAAAAACGTTTTAAAAACCAAAGCTTCTAATTTGTAATTTTTTATTGTTTCATCAAATTCCCCGTCTTTTATCAATAATCCATTTGTGGGCCATGAAAACCCCCCTTTTTTTTTGCATTGATAATCTTGGAAATTTTTTTCCCAGGTATTTAAACCCATTGTCTTTGTTCAACGTTCCAAAAAATTTTTTCATCTACCCGACTTGGTTGTATTTTAAAGAAAGTGCATTTTAATTTTTTCCCAAAAACAGCAATTTTTTTTATCTTTTAAAACATAAAATTTTACAGATGTAAAAAAAAGTATCCACCATTTTGACACCCTTTAAGATATTTTGTTTTGGAAAAAGTTGTTCAACAAATCATTGCTGAGATTCAATAAATATCAAATAACACTTTTTAAATAAACACTCTAATATTTCATATAAATGTTGTAAACAAAATTTTAAGTTTATTCTCATGTAACGCCTTAATTACAGGAATGTGTCCTTTTTAACTAATATATTTTCTCAGAGAGGTCCAAATTTAAAAAAAAAGGGGAAAAAAAATTTAATTATTTTTATTAAAACAAATAAAAGCCTTTTAATTTTATTAAAAAACCCGACGTGATACGAAAAAAAGAGATCTGGTCTTCCTCACCCACAAAATTATAGAAAAAAAATGATATTCTAAACAAGGAAAATAAGTCGGCCGTGTAATTACTTTTATCTTCTCTACATTCTGCACTAACATTAAATTTTTGGGACAAAATGTTTTAAAAAATGGGGGGTTCTATGTCCCAAATAGTTCAGTTGGGAGAGCCTCTAATAGAAAAGAAGGTCGTGGGTTTCGACCCCCCCTTGGGGATAGTTTTTCTTTAATTTATAATTTCTAATATGTCACAACCCCTTTTCATGTATTTTTAAAATTTTTTCCATTTTCTTTTAAAAAACAAAAAACGGCAAGTTTTGACAAATTGAATCATTTTCCATAAAAATATAATTTGGTAAACCAATTTAGGGGGGAACTAATCATTTTCCCTTTCTAACATAGATTTTCCGATTATATTTTCATTTCAGACTGTAAGGGTTCCCCCAAAATTTTCGGTTTTATTTTATTTTCAGAACCCCCGCATGAGATAAGGGGGAAAAGGAGGGGATCTAAACCAACAGTTTTCAAGAACAAGGCCCAATCAAAATCGATAAGGCTAATGCTAGTAAGGATGATAATCATTTTTAATAAACACAGAATTTCAAAAGAAGGGTGGACTTTTCATTCTATGAAGATATAATTTTGGTGAACCAATTTTTTAAAAAAATATCCACTATATTTAAATTTTTTCCAATACTTTCAGTAAAAAGACGGACCATGGAAAATTTTATACAAAATATATATAATAAAAAAAAACAAAAAGAATAATAAAATTTTTTGACTTTAATTACTAGATATTTTGTTAAAAAAATTTTCCCAAGGGAAATTTCAAAAAGTTCAAATTAATTTATCATATGGAGTTATTTTTAGTATGGAAAAAAAGTTTTATTTAAAAAGTTGGGGGACTGGGTTTTTACAACATTAGTATGATTAAGAACAACATAAAAAGTTCCAAACCCCGAAAAGTATGTCGTTAATTTTTAAAAAATAAGTTCCCAAATTACTTTTTTAAAAAAAAAGAATAAAAATGGTCCCTCCCAAAATGGAAAAATTTACAAAAAAAAGGTAGAAAAAATTTTTTCTTAAAATAAAATTGGGCGGAATTTTTTCCAACTAAAAAAAATTTTAAAGACTCAATTAAGGGGGGGAAGGCCTCCCACAGGCTCCACTAAATTTGTTAAAATTTTTTGATCTAATTGGTTAAATTAAGATAAAAAAAAATTTTACTAAAAGAAAAAAAATGAAAAGAAAAAAAGTCTTTGATAAAAAAAAAAAATGTATAGGAATGTAAAAAAAATTACATCACAGAACCTGTCTGGTCTAATTTATTTTATTTTATTCAAAAACATCTAAAAGATTACTCTAATATGACAATTTATTTGAAAAAACGGCTAAAAAATTTTAAAATTTTAAAAAAAATTACAAATTTAATTTTGGGCCAGTTCCCAAAACTCTAGTTTGAAATGGTTGAAACTTTTTAAAATGGGGTATAAAAAATTTTTTTGGGGGGAAAATTTTTAACCGAAAAAAAAAAATCTTCAGAATCCTCGGGAATTTCGAAAATGGCCAATAGTCTAAAAAGGGCCAAAAAATTTTCTTTTTTTTCCCTTTTAAATACGAACTAAAGTCGTTTATGAGCTTCCTTTTCCCTTTTCCCCTTTTTTTTTTTTTTAGATGTACATAAATAAAAAATGCTTAAATTATCATTATAAACTCCTTTGACTTTTTTTTCAATGTATATTCTGGTTCAGGACCTAAAACCCCATAGCATAATTTGGGTAAAATTTTCTTTAAAAAAAATTTTTTCATTGTTTAAAAAAAAAACAAAAAAAAAATTTTTAAATTTTTTGAAACAATTTCTAAAATATCAGAAGGTTTTGGAAAACCATGGAACCTCCGGATTAAAAAATTCCGTTTTTTGCATTTTTACTCCCCATATGAAAGGGGAAATTTTAGTTTTGGTAAGATAGTCTTTTTTCCAAAATAGTAACCCTTTTTCAAAAAAACTGGATTTCCCCACCGATGGTTTTAACCAATTTCTTGTCCTAACTTTAAAATGAAACATAACAGTCAAAAAACTTTAGATATTCAAAACCTTTCCCCTTTAGACTAGAATATGTTTTAAAAGCGAAAGAGATAGATTCCCCGACTTTTTTGGTTTGAAAATTTGTAATTTACAATTCTAAAATCATTATCCCTCCATCGGATTTTTTCACGAGCAAACGGTACGAAATAAAAAATACCAATCGGGGGAGCTGACAAAGAAAATTAACCATACAAAATAAATTGGAGGGTTATAAAAATTTTTAACCCTCCGAAAAATTTATATAAACCCAGGGTTTTTATATATATACGAAAAATTATAACCCCATAAATAATGGAATAGTTTGTTTTAAAAATTTCATATCGTCAACCTAAAATATTTCGAAGAAAGGAAAAACCCAAAAAGGCAAAAACACAATCCGGGGGAAAAACCAAAAACCCCTTTTGGTATAATTTTAGTTTACTGGGTTTTGACGAAAGCTCGGCCATCTGGGAAAATCAATAACTCCCTTTTTTAAGGGCTGGGTTAGTTTTCCCTTTTTCGGATAAGGAATACACCATTTTTTGACATCTTAGGTTTAACTCAAAAAATGGGGTTTAAATTTTTTTTAAAAAATTCCTTTAAATTAAAAAAAAAAAAATAGTAATCCACTTTGGTTTTTTTGGAAAAAAAATACAAAATCGCCTGTTGAGCTTAAATTTTCCCGTTTTCCAAATGGCCCTTTAGCAAAATGTAATAATTCAGCAGAATGTCGATATAGGCCCAATCAGCATTCTTCCCTCTCCGAAAAGGTTCAAATGAAAATTTAAAAGAAAGCTGACGACTTATCCCAAATATGACAATCTTATAACGACGTTCAATCGGGTTCCCCCAATAAATACAATACAGCATTAGGTCTGATTACAGTAATTTTCCAAAAATTAGAGGAAATTTCACCTGTCTCATTCCATTAGATTATAAGAAGCTTTCTGACACTTTGGATCCGTCTGTTTCATGAAAAACTGAAATATTTTGGTTTTCAAGTGGTGCAGTTTCACTCCTGGTGAGTTATTTAACGGGACAAACTCAATATTCAATTTGAAAAGCGAACAATCTTCTTCCTTAAGAAGACACCACGGGTTCCACAGGGTTCTGTCTTGGGACCTCTTCTCTTTGCTCTATACATATCCGATTTTTCGTACGTCAGATCGTCAAAATAGACCATTACACGGATGATATACGTTCATTTAGTTTCAGTGAAGTCATCATAGCCGAGGATTTTTTTTTTTTTTTATGTTCTGGTTCCCACGAAAAGGGATATCCTGTAATGTTCAGAGAACATCGTGGGAACCAAGGGAAAGAAGGTAGGAGTTGGTGTTCTTCTTAAATTTCTGAGGTTGTATGCCTCGGGGAACACCTCCTAGGAATGAGTTCCAAAGCCTCGCTGTTCGTTGGATGAACGAGTCTTTGAAAGTGATGTTCTGCAGGTTTCCAAAGAGACCAGCATTTATGAGTAGAGTGTCAGATGAAACTCCATCGACCACTACATGGAGAGATATTATATACAGAAACCTAGAACAACTCTTTGGGCATCCATGCACACAACTTGAAACTCAATTAAAAAATCACAAGTGATGCTGTTTGGTGCCAAGGGAAGAGAAATTCAGTTTCTAACTCACTTTTTATAGTAATTGACAGCAGTCCTATTCAATTCGTAAATGAGAGCAAGAACTTGGGTCTATGGATAGATACTGACCCGAGATTCATAAAGCATGTTAATCAGCTATGTAAGGCTTCATATAACGTGTTACGGCAGTTATATCCCAGTAGGCACTTGATCTCAAAAACTTAAATTGAATCTATGGAGTCTCTAATATTCTCACGAATATCTTACTGCGACATTATTTACGGACCGGCCCTTGATCAACATAACGTGTTAGGGTTGCAAATAATCCAGAATAGTTGTATTCGATTCGCATACGGTATACGTAGGTATGACCATATCAGTAGCTCATTTGACGACTCTGGTTGGTTGAAAATGAAGCAAATGAGAGAAATACACCTTCTTACCGTCACCCATATGATTATGCAATCAGGAACCCCAGTATATTTGCAGAAATAAATTGTTCATTTTGTCACGGAATAAAGATTCGTAATAAACATCATTTGATAATTCCTAAACACACAACCGCAATATACACACGAAGTTTTCATACAATTCAACAAAACTATACAATACGTTACCCCATGAACTCAAAGACTTCAGTTTGAGAAACTTAAAAACGTTTGTAAGTCGTCTTCCAAACAAGGCAATGATGTTTTATTATTCTGATGACTCTCGCAATGATTTTTGGCACATGTACAAAGAGGCTTCAATTTAACTCTATGTAATTTCTCATTCACTGTACTTATTAATTTCATCATTTTTATTTCTATTCTTTAAATCTATTCTATTTACTCGTTTTATGTATACATATATTAATATTGAATGTTTTGTAGACTTTATAGATTAAGATAGTACGTCCAAGGTTGGGTTTAATAGCTGAACCCGCCATTCTTCATTCTTTGTTGAATATTCAATTGTAAACCATTTAAGAAGATGAATAAAGGCATGTTATTATTATATCTACGCTGAAAAGGGAAACATTCTCAATTGAATATTGATAGAAAGATTTTTCTGTGAATTGAAAAATCCACGATTAAAATGAAGTTATTTTTGTGAATGTCTAACGAAAACAACTACTTCCCCGCTAAAGCCACGCTGGACATTGAACTACATCTGATAGATATTCTGAAAAAGCCCTAACTCAAAAGAAAAAATCTAGAATAGAAAATTTGCATTTTCATTCAGATAGTTATTTGATTTTCTATTCCAGTCTTAATTAAGAACTCATAAAGATTTTTTTTTTATGTTCTGGTTCCCACGAAAAGGGATATCCTGTAATGTTCAGAGAACATCGTGGGAACCAAGGGAAAGAAGGTAGGAGTTGGTGTTCTTCTTAAATTTCTGGAGGTTGTATGCATCGGGGAACACCTCCCTAGGCAATGAGTTCCAAAGCCTCGCTGTTCGTTGGATGAACGAGTCTTTGGAAAGTGATGTTCTGCAGGTCTCCAAAGTGACCACGAAGGGGTGTGATGACTGAACTTGACGGGTTAATCTCGAAGAGACTGCCAAAGCAGGAACGATTGTTGATATTTCAGAAGAGCATCGCCCATGAAAATATCTATAAAATAGAGACAAACTTTTCTACGGTGTTCCAGACAAGTGAGCAGTTTGTAAGCGAGGCATCACCGACGAGACGATTGCCCTTTTTGGACAGAATCCAATAGCCTCAGGATATGTTTAGGTGCCGGCTCCAAATATGGGAACAGTATTCCAGGACAGGTCGGATCTGTCCTTATAGATCATAAGCAGCTGAGTGGGGTGAAAAGCTCTTGGCACGAAACAAAAAACCAAGTTTTTGGGATGCACTTTTGGCAATGGACTTCACGTGATTTTCCCAGGAAAGGTTATTGCTGATAGTAATACCAAGCATCGATATGGATGACTTCAGTGGTATGGTTACTCCTGACAAAGTTATGTTAGGTACAGTGAGATCGGCTTTTCTAGAGAAAAGACATGCTTGTGTTTTGTTTGCATTGAATTCCACCAAGTTATTAGATCCCCACTCGAGAATTGTTGCTAAGTCCATATTTATATTATTAACATTTCTTCCTCGTTCATTTCTGGTTTCACGGGCTGATATAGGGGCCCTGGAAGAGAAAGCGGTATGGAGGGTACTATCATCGGCAAAGCTGTGTACTGGACATGAAGTTGCTTTCAACAGGTCGTTGATGTGAAGTAGAAATAGTGTTGGTGCGAGAATAGATCCTTGCGGAACACCAGCATTTATGAGTAAAGTGTCAGATGAAACTCCATCGACCACTACATGGAGAGACCTGTTTGAGAGAAAACTAGCAAGCAGAGAACACAGCTGAGGGGGCAAGCCATAAGACGGAATCTTGGCGAAGAGTCCCTGGTGCCAAACTCGATCGAACGCCTTGGAGATATCTAATGCAACAGCTAAAGTTTCTCCATACTTTTCAATAGATAGCTGCCATATATGTGAGACGTAAGCGAGCAGGTCACCAGTTGATCTCTGATGACGGAAGCCATATTGCCTATCGTTGACAATTCCTGAGTCTTCCAGATATTTCATGAGCTCGATGTTGATGGCTTTTTCCATGACCTTTGAAATAATAGAAAGCAGTGCGATAGGTCTGTAGTTGCTAGGTAGGGCATTTTTGCCTTTTTTAGGGACTGGCTGTACTCTTGCAATTTTCCAATTGGACGGAAATACCCCCAAATTGTAAGAGTGGTTGAACAACTTGCAAAGAACAGGTGTTAGTTCGGGGCACATTTCTTGAGAACAATCGGCGGATTCCGTCAGATCCACATGCTTTGTTGGTGTTGAGACCCAGCAAAATCTTTCTGATAGTACGTTGGCGAAAGGTGATCTCGGGCATGTGACTGTCAATAGGTGTAATGTTCGGGGGTTGTTTTCCCGATGAATCCAGAGTGGAATTTCCAGCAGTCGTTGCTAGTGTTCCATCTTCTTTGGTTAGAGGAGGAAATGAGCTGGAAGTGAAGTTTCTTCCCACAGCTTTGGCGAAAGACCAAAATGAACGGGATCCGTTAGGACATTCAGCAAGTTTTGATCTTATTTTGGCATTGTGGGCATCTTTTGAGCATTCTATTGTCTCTTTGCATATGCCTCTAGCCTCGACATATGCTGCTCTGGTCTCAGGGCCCAGATTTTTTTGCCATCGATGGTATGCTGCCTGTTTGGAAGCCACAGCTCTAGAGCAGTTTCTGTTAAACCAGGTCTTATCGGATGATGTTCTTCTTTCGGTATTCGGTATGTAAGTTTGCACCCCCAACATGATGATTTCAGAAATTGTCTCAGCACATCGTGTTGGATCTACTGAAGAGAAACAAACTCTCTTCCATGGAAACGCCGAGAAAAACATACGAAGACCTTCCCAGTCGGCCGAATTGTAAGCCACATGAGAGGGGTGGTATTGTGCAGCTCGATGGTAAATGGAAAGAGCATGTTGTGGAGATGAGGGTGTGATCAGAGTTTCCAAGTGGGGCACAAACTTCTATTCTATACGGGTCAGGATTGGTGGTGAGGAAAAGATCTAGTGTATTGGCAGACTGGTTGTTGACATCAGGGATGCGGGTTGGTAGCTCGACCAGTTGTTCTAGACCATGAGTGATGGCGAAGGCCTCGGCTTGACGACCCGCATCATCTGTTTTGTTAGAGAATTTGAGCCAGGCAGCGTTATGTACATTAAAGTCTCCCATGATTATGGTTTCAGCTGTTGGATGGTTCTCCTGAATGTAGTCCAGATTGAGTGATAAAAACTCAAAGAGGTCGTTATATGAAGGTTCATTAGGTGATAGGTAAAGGCAGCAGAGGAACTTAGTCAGTTTGGTATCAGATAGCTTGAACCACATCACATCAAAGTCTTTCGGTTCCAAACTCTCTTCACGCTGGCATGAAAGGTTAGCCTTAGCGTAAAGGCAGACTCCACCTTTGAACCTGAATCGAGAATGGAGTTCGTAACCAGGACAAAGCATATGGACCTTGTTGGTGGACGAGTTTACTTGTGTTTCTGTTAGAGCCAGAATATCCGGTTTTTTCATCTGTAGGTGATGGTGGACGTCATTGATGTTCTTGTTGAGTCCGCGGATGTTGCAAAAAATGATGAAGATGAATGAGGCAAAGAAGAATGTTTTTCAAAAGAGAGTACTCACCAGAAATCAGTCGTAACATTGACGCAGGAGAGACATCGCATTCACTAGGTCTTCAATACATTTTTGTCGACGAAAATCTATTTCACGCTTCCACGATCATCAGGAAGACCGGAATAAATGGGAAACACATTTTCAATAAGCAATCTCACTTTGCAAAGATGGAAAAAGTTAGAATCATTTCTTTTGGAGAGACACTTTGAAATTGGTGTTTTCTGACATTAAAACCTGTCATGGGGTATAATAGATTGATTTGTTGAAATATAAACATTTCATAAATAGATGTGAATCATCTGCGACTGAAGATATAATAGTCATCTTCCATCGTCAAGATAACCCTTTTCAACATGAATACCCCACAAGAGGTTATCTTGACGATGGAAGATAGTGACTAAGGTTTATCTTTCAGTCGCAGATGATTCCACATCTGATTTTATGAACATCCTGTTTATATTTTCAACAAATCAATATCTACGCTGTTTTGTAATTTTAGCCTTAAAAACTGGGAAGCTTTTGTGAACTTATATTTCGAGTGCCAATTTTTGCCCTTCATTGAAACTTGCTAACCCAACCCCTGACGTTCCGTCTCAATAGGAATAGGAGTATTTTTATTCCTTTCGCTTTCTTTCAGCTACGCGGAGATAAAAATCACCAACGTCGGCTGTTACCTAACGAAATCCCATTAAACTTCAGAGCACAAACTGCTAATCCTGAATACAAAGTGTATCAGCTCCGTTTTCACCGTATTCATTAACGTAGTGACGGTGTGAATTTCAAAATAGCCCATTAACTCGACTATTCCCACAAAAGAGAAATTTTCAAGAAAGGTGCGAAGGTAGCTGAACCTTATCAATAATTCATCGAATGAAAGTGATAGTGAAACATGTGAAAAATAACCAAGATGAATGGAACTGGAATACACTTAATGAGTTACATTTTTATAAACAAACATATTAATATGAATATAAAAACGAAATTTAGTTGTTGATGGAAACTAAGTGGATGAAGGTTCAGACAAGGAATAGGAAATGTCGAAGCAGGTTTCAAATAAAAGTAGTTCGGAATCAGTTACAATCTATGAAAATAGATACTGACGGCATTTCGAGAATCGCACATACTCAGAAATCGGTGATAAACGAGTTCTGCATATGTTGCGGATTTTTTGCCAATCAGGAATATATTTCAGCAAAGCTTTCGCTCGAAACGACGGATAAAACCAGAAAAACAGGATTTTGCAAGGATCACCGGCCTCCGGCGCCCACATTCACCAACGGACAATGTCAAATGGATGTTGGTCACTCTTTTTATGGTATGAGGCATGGCCATTGCTTGCGATTTACGGGTGCTCAGGATGAGCCCACTGAAAATATCGATCGACGACGATAATCCTTGCTAGAGATCCTCGTACCACATCTGCCACTGAAATGCGAAATGAAGAAAACGATCTACTATACAGTGTGTCTCACTTGTCAGGAAGCACCCCCCTAACTTCTGTAAGTATCGAAGTAGAATGATGAATCTCTCAGAACTAATGGAAATGCTGAAAATATTGCTGAATTCAGAACAAGACTGAATTTGTCAAGCGAAATTCTAAATCTTGGAAATTATCCAAGAAGGAAAAAATCTTAGAGATATTTATTACCGTATTTCAAACTGTCCAGCAGCAAATTCAGAGGCTATTAACATATTATTATAATATTATTATATTTTCATTATACAGTGCGCGTCAAAATTATGGAACAAATTCGATATTTCGCAAGCCATGTACTTTTGACAAAAATCCTGAAATAGGTCGATTTTTATTTTAAAATGCCGATTTTTTATGTATATTCAAAGAGGTTATGTCACTGGTTTTGACATGGTGACGTAATCGGTAATTTTTTTAAATTGGAATAGATGTCTTGTGATACCTCATCTGAAAGGCCTTTCAATACTGCATTCAATGATAATAATTGATTAGTTTTTTCTCTTGACAATAAGCAAATCTACGGACACATTCCTCTTGCACATTGCGAATAACTTCCGGAGTAATTCTGTTAATTTCGATCCTAATTCGATTTTTCAACTCTTGTAGGTTTTGCGGCCTTTCTACATAGACCTTCGATTTCAAATAACCCCACAAGAAAAAATCCAGGGGCGTAAGATCTGGATATCTTGGGGGCCACTCTATCGGTCCGCGTCTACCAATCCACCTCCTAGGAAAACAGTTATTCAAAAACTCGCGAACATCACGTGCACAATGCGGGGGTGCACCATCTTGTTGCAACCAAATACTTTCATTTGGTGAGTTAGGATTGTTGGCGTTTGGAAAAATATCGGCAAGGCTAGGTATGAGTTCATTTCTTAAAAATTCCAAGTAACGCTCCCCGGTGAGATTTCCTTCGAAAAAATACGGGCCAATAATCCTGTCGTTTATTATCCCTGCCCAAACATTGATTTTCTGAGGGTATTGAGTATGCCCGTCCATCATCCAGTGAGGATTATCCCTACTCTAATATCTGCAATTCTGACGATTTACTTGAACCATTTAGGCAAACCGTAGCCTCATCGGAAAACAGAATTTGTTTTATAAAACGTGGATTGCGGTTACACAAATCCTGCATTATTTCACAGAACTCCACACGGCAATCGGGATCATCATCATTGAGTTGTTGATGTAGCTGTACTTTGTATGGATGGTACTTTTCTGCTTTTAGAATACGTAATACAGAACTTTGGGATATGTCAAGGTCTGCTGCAATTTGTCGTGAAGTATTGTGAGGATTATTCTCTACATTCAATAGAACATCAAGTTTCACGTTTTCTTTTATTTTGGGACGTCCAGCATTCGGAATATGTTTGACATGACCAGTTTCTCTAAATTTTTTCTCAATCTTACTGACTGTTGAACGACTGACAGGTCTATTTAGATACTTCGCATTGAACAAGTCGCATACCTATTGCTGAGTTCTGGTTCTATCTCCGCATCCAATGAAAATTAAAATTTCTAAGCGTTGGGTTTCACTTAAAGGAGCCATAGTTTACTTTTAGAACCATTTCACTTAGAATTTGTGAAGAATATTTGTTGATATTTCAACTGACATTTATTTGACACTAACTTGCCTATTATGGCATTAATTTGTGATTGTCTTTTGTTTCCATTTTAGACTAGGAAATAGCTAACTATTGATATTTGGGAAGGATCCATTGGTGTAGTAGAGCACTGACTCACTAGTCTGTCAGGGCAGTCTAAGGGATTAGAGCCTTTGCTCAAAAAAGTAAAATTTTGCATTTTTTAACACGCTTTTATTATCTTTACTTGTAACTAAATAACTCACAATGTAATAAAATCTTGGAAGTAAATATTCACCCACTTCCAATCTTCCGAATAATCTGAAATTTGTCACACATATCAAGGACCGATGACAATACAAGAATTTCATAATCATAATGTAATAATAATAAAAATATATTTTTACAAACGCCAACAATCCTAACTCACCAAATGAAAGTATTTGGTTGCAACAAGATGGTGCACCCCCGCACTATGCACGTGATGTTCGCGAGTTTTTGAATAACTGTTTTCCTAGGAGGTGGATTGGTAGTCGCGGACCGATAGAGTGGCCCCTAAGATCTCCAGATCTTACGCCCCTAGATTTTTTCTTGTGGGGTTATTTGAAATCGAAGGTCTATGTAGAAAGGCCGCAAAACCTACAAGAGTTGAAAAATCGAATTAGGATCGAAATTAACAGAATTACTCCGGAAGTTATTCGCAATGTGCAAGAGGAATGTGTCCGTAGATTTGCTTATTGTCAAGAGACTGGTGGATGGCATTTCGAACATCTTATTCAACTGTTCTATTTTGTTGGATATAAAGTTATTCTCTTATTGAAACAAAATATGAATTTTTTCCTAAAAAAAAATAATTTAATAACTCCTTTCAGATGAGGTATCACAAGTCATCATTCCAATTTAAAAAAATTACCGATTACGTCACCATGTCAAAACCAGTGACATAACCTCTTTAGAATATACATTAAAAAATCGGCATTTTAAAATAAAAATCGACCTATTTTAGGATTTTTGTCAAAAGTACATAGCTTGCGAAATATCGAATTTGTTCCATAATTTTGACGCGCACTGTATACAAAAACAGGTTGAAGGAACATAAAAATAATATAAAGCAAACAAAACTCGATTATTTCAACAACATAATAAAAAATGCAAATAATAAAACCAAAACTACATGGAACATCATTAATAAGGAATTAGGAAGGAAAAGACGTTCTTCAGAACTCTCATGCTCAATCAAATTAAAGACTTGCATCAATTTCTGAAATCATCATGTTGGGGATGCAAACCTACATACCGAATACCGAAAGAAGAACATCATCCGATAAGACCTGGTTTAACAGAAACTGCTCTAGAGCTGTGGCTTCCAAACAGGCAGCATACCATCGATGGCTAAAAAATCCGGGCCCTGAGACCAGAGCAGCATATGTCGAGGCTAGAGGCATATGCAAAGAGACAATAGAATGCTCAAAAGATGCCCACAATGCCAAAATAAGATCAAAACTTGCTGAATGTCCTAACGGATCCCGTTCATTTTGGTCTTTCGCCAAAGCTGTGGGAAGAAACTTCACTTCCAGCTCATTTCCTCCTCTAACCAAAGAAGATGGAACACTAGCAACGACTGCCCAGGAAAAGCCAATATCTTTGCGCACCTATTTGCTGGAAATTCCACTCTGGATTCATCGGGAAAACAACCCCCGAACATTACACCTATTGACAGTCACATGCCCGAGATCACCTTTCGCCAACGTACTATCAGAAAGATTTTGCTAGGTCTTAACACCAACAAAGCCTGTGGATCTGACGGAATCCCGCCGATTGTTCTCAAGAAATGTGCCCCCGAACTAACACCTGTTCTTTGCAAGTTGTTCAACCACTCTTACAATTTGGGGGTATTTCCGTCCAATTGGAAAATTGCAAGAGTACAGCCAGTCCCTAAAAAAGGCAAAAAGGCCCTACCTAGCAACTACAGACCTATCGCACTGCTATCTATTATTTCAAAGGTCATGGAAAAAGCCATCAACATCGAGCTCATGAAATATCTGGAAGACTCAGGAATTGTCAACGATAGGCAATATGGCTTCCGCCATCAGAGATCAACTGGTGACCTGCTCGCTTACGTCTCACATATATGACAGCTATCTATTGAAAAGTATGGAGAAACTTTAGCTGTGGCATTAGATATCTCCAAGGCGTTCGATCGAGTTTGGCACCAGGGACTCCTCGCCAAGCTTCCGTCTTATGGCTTGCCCCCTCAGCTGTGTTCTCTGCTTGCTAGTTTTCTCTCAAACAGGTCTCTCCATGTAGTGGTCGATGGAGTTTCATCTGACACTCTACTCATAAATGCTGGTGTTCCGCAAGGATCTATTCTCGCACCAACACTATTTCTACTTCACATCAACGACCTGTTGAAAGCAACTTCATGTCCAGTACACAGCTTTGCCGATGATAGTACCCTCCATACCGCTTTCTCTTCCAGGGCCCCTATATCAGCCCGTGAAACCAGAAATGAACGAGGAAGAAATGTTAATAATATAAATATGGACTTAGCAACAATTCTCGAGTGGGGATCTAATAACTTGGTAGAATTCAATGCAAACAAAACACAAGCATGTCTTTTCTCTAGAAAAGCCGATCTCACTGTGCCTAACATAACTTTGTCAGGAGTTACCATACCACTGAAGTCATCCATATCGATGCTTGGTATTACTATCAGCAATAACCTTTCCTGGGAAAATCACGTGAGGTCCATTGCCAAAAGTGCATCCCAAAAACTTGGTTTTGTTTCGCGCCAAGAGCTATTTCACCCCCACTCAGCTGCTTATGATCTATAAGGCACAGATCCGACCTGTCCTGGAATACTGTTCCCATATTTGGAGCGCGGCACCTAAACATATCCTGAGGCTATTGGATTCTGTCCAAAAAAGGGCAATTCGTCTCGTCGGTGATGCCTCGCTTACAAACTCGCTCACTTGTCTGGAACACCGTAGAAAAGTTGGAGATTTGTCTCTATTTTATAGATATTTTCATGGGCGATGCTCTTCTGAAATATCAACAATCGTTCCTGCTTTGGCAGTCTCTTCGAGATTAACCCGTCAAGTTCAGTCATCACACCCCTTCGTGGTCACTTTGGAGAGTGTTTTTAAGACCAGTTATCCACGAATACTTTACGTTATTTTTTTTTATTGGTGCACTTTGAAATCATATACAGTGCTAGTCAAAAGTCCCCTCCCCCCCTCGTATCTTTTGAACGGGTATACTTATAATAATGAAATTTGGAGGGTGGAAATAAACGGATGTAGGCTTCTCAACTGGTCATAACAGGTGACGCAATAGTCATAAATGACGTCACAAGGCCACTGTGACCAATAATTTTAAATGGGACCCTATGGCAAGTGACAGCTCGTTTGAAAGGTATTGAAAATACCTATTCAGTCATACCAATTTTGTTTGGGTTCCGGCTGATTTTGATTGATAAATTGAAGAAATACGAAAATTATAGTTTCGCATTTAATTAATAAAGATTTTAAAGTACGCCTCTGGTTAATTGTCAAAAAGGTTGACGTTTTTGAATTCTCTACTTGTCAAAAGTGTTTATACCTTGAAAATTTACCTAAGCTATTGTTTAACGAGACGTTTAAGTGTTTACATAGGCAAAATGGTACGTACTGTAGCCGACAAAGTAGCAGCTATCTTAATAATTGGTGAATGTAGAAACAATTTCCATGCAGCGGAACGACTGTTTAATGAGAGGTACCCCGATCGCCCTATATCAGGTAGTGTTCAAGATGCCAAACGATCTGGTCGACCAACAATTAGTGATGACAAAAAAATTGACATAATTGGAGAAATGGTAGTAAACCCTACTTCTTCCACAGCCCAAGTTGCGTCTATCTGTGAAGTCAGTCAAAGGACAGTACATAGGGTGTTGGCTAGAAACAAATTTCATCCATACAAATTAAAAATGGTGCACCAACTTTCAGATGATGACCCCGACCGAAGACTAGAATTCTGTGAAACTATGTCCAATGCAATGAACCAACAACCAGGCTACATACAGACAATTTGTTTTAGTGACGAAAGTACTTTCTTTCTCAATGGAAATGTTAACACTCAAAATGTGAGGTATTGGAGTGACACAAATCCTCACATCTTTCGTGAAAAACATACTCAATTTCCAGAAAAAGTAAATGTTTGGGCAGGTATTTTGGGAAACCACATAGTTGGGCCTCTTTTTCTCAATGCTAACTTAACCGGTGAATTGTATCTGGAGATGTTACAAAATGATATTGAGGCGTTAATTCTTGAAATTCTAGAAGATAATCCAGATGAATTCGACAACTTGGAAATAACTTTTCAACAAGATGGTGCAGTAAGACGTTACCTAGATGAAGAATATCGTGGTAGATGGATTGGACGACGAGGTTCGATCGAATGGCCAGCTCGGTCACCGTACCTTACACCATTAGATTTTTTTCTATGGGGGTACTTGAAATCTAAGGTTTACGCTACAGCACCTGACAGTATTGCCATTCTGAAACAACGAATTGTTGAAGAATGTAGGGCAATTTCCGCTGACACACTGGGACGAGTACGACAAGAGTTTAGCAATAGGATGCATTACTGCCAGGAAGTAGATGGAGCACATTTTGAACACTTATTATAAGAACTGGTTCTTAAATCTTTATTAATTAAATGCGAAACTATAATTTTCGTATTTCTTAATTTATCAATCAAAATCAGCCGAAACCCAAACAAAATTGGTATGACTGAATAGGTATTTTCAATACCTTTCAAACGAGATGTCACTTGCCATAGGGTCCCATTCAAAATTATTGGTCACAGTGGCCTTTTGACGTCATTTATGACTATTGCGTCACCTGTTATGACCAGTTGAGAAGCCTACATCCGTTTATTTCCACCCTCCAAATTTCATTATTATAAGTATACCCGTTCAAAAGATACGAGGGGGGGAGGGGACTTTTGACTAGCACTGTATACTGGTATTATTACTACAAAAAATAGAAATAAGAACTAATAATGCAAGAAGGTTGAATTCGTGATGTGACATCAGTATACCTTTCATTAGTGAAAGATAAGTCCATGTGAAGTGGAATGAATAGAAAAACGAATTTAAACGGTTTTCTTCACTAAAGGATTCAATATAAAATTGAACCAGAGAATGGTAGATCTCAGGTGAAAAACAACTACTTTCCTGGCAAATACCACGCAGAACGTTGAATGATATTCACCTGAAAATCCATGCATACTTCCATATAATATCAATGGACATTGAATGCAAATGTTTCTTTCTGATAAGCTCGATTATGTTCAATTTATGTCGTGTTCACCTAACAATCCGCATACCGGTTTCAGGCTTCTTGGCCCTCATCAGTACGGAGTAGTCAACCAGCCAAAGGTCCAAAGAACTCTGGCTGAAGTGAGACACAACGTAAACAAACCATCATCGAGCTTGTAACACCTATAGGTACGCCGGAAAAGATAAACTTTAACTGGCGGTACCTAGTGACAGAAAGAAACACTCCGAAAATCTCCCACCTTGATAGGTTTCTAAATAAAAGATTCCTTCTCAGTAGGAGTGGCAAGCCCGTCTAGCATATAGTGAAAGATAAGTGCCATGTGAAGTGGAATGAATAGAAAAATCGAATTTAAACGGTTTTCTTCACGTAAAGGATTCAATATAAAATTGAACCAGAGAATGGTAGATCTCAGGTGAAAAACAACTACTTGTGTGTTTCTTTCTGTCACTAGGTACCGCCAGTTAAAGTTTATCTTTTCCGGCGTACCTATAGGTGTTACAAGCTCGATGATGGTTTGTTTACGTTGTGTCTCACTTCAGCCAGAGTTCTTTGGACCTTTGGCTGGTTGACTACTCCGTACTGATGAGGGCCAAGAAGCCTGAAACCGGTATGCGGATTGTTAGGTGAACACGACATAAATTGAACATAATCGAGCTTATCAGAAAGAAACATTTGCATTCAATGTCCATTGATATTATATGGAAGTATGCATGGATTTTCAGGTGAATATCATTCAACGTTCTGCGTGGTATTTGCCAGGAAAGTAGTTATTTTTCACCTGAGATCTACCATTCTCTGGTTCAATTTTATATTGAATCCTTTACGTGAAGGAAACCGTTTAAATTCGATTTTTCTAGTATACCTTTCGTTGTCATGGAAATGAGAAAAACAGATATTCATTTGCAATTTGTTATGAAAGATCAATATTTGTTGTCACCAGAGCTCAAAAATGAATTATTCTAATATCGATTTTTTGAATAGTGAGGCAGAAAATCTAGTGATATATAAAAAAGAATATGAAAAGTTCATCAAATGGATGGAGGAGCACATATAAATGAACGAATTGTTAGTAATATTTTATTTGACGTTACAAGGTACTCCTGTCAGATCAATAATAAAAAATTTGTCATTTAGACTTCACGTTTCTCGATTTGTTGATGTTGTCATGGTAACTTTAAAAAACGCGCGTTTTTTAAAGTTCGATTTAAACACGCTGAGGCGTGCTTTAAATGGGTAAAAAGGGGCACCAATAAAAAAAAAGTTGTTTCAATTAGTTTGTTAAATTATTTGGAAGACAATGCTCGTCTAAAGTCCGTTCCCCCCTACTAATTTTTGAACCACCTGGTATATCGCAACGAAATTTGGAGGGCTTAAATAGGAGATAAAAACCTACTTTTACAGGAAAAAATAACAGCTAAAAGTTTTTAAATATAACACCCCGTATATATATATATATATATATATATATTTTTTAAATGATAATAATGACGTTTATTCGTGATTAAATCGATACAATGTATGCGGTAGTGAGAAATTTTTTGCAATATAATCTGAATAAACATGACAATACCCACAGAAGTATTATACATACTTGTATGTGGGAATCTAATATAAACAATTTTAAGATAATATAAATATGACATAGATATATGACATAGATAGATATTATAATTTATTTTTGAATAACACTTTTATTTAACCCCAACAATTATTTCATCAAGTGTTCAATGTGGCCGCCTCCTAAATCTCGACAATAAAGTGCCCTATTATCAATAGCGTCTTTCACGTTGATGAAAGTCTGTTCATCTATTTCTTCACATGTATTTATTATTCTGCGTTCCAACTATTCTATTATTTGGCATTCAGTGGCGTATATTTTTGACTTCAGATACCCCCCAAAGGAAAAAATCTAGAGGTGTAAGATCCGGAGATCTTGGTAGCCATTCTGTACTTCCCCTGCGACCTTTCCATCGCCCAGGAAAGTTTGTATCGAGGAACTCTCTGGCCATGCGATCGAAATGGGGTGGTGCCCCATCCTGCTGAAATATAATTTCACGATTTTCAAACTCTTCCTGATTGTTTAGTACAATTTGTCTTATTCGAGGTTCAATTTCAGTTTCTAAAAGATTTCTGTAAAGTACTCCTGTAAGATTGCCTCTGATGAAAATCGGTCCAACAACGCGATTGCCCAAAATCCCAGCCCAAACATTCACCTTTTTAGGAAACGGGGTATGTCCCTCTCTAAAAATATGCGGATTAGTATCGCTCCAGTATCGTAAATTCTATTTGTTGACTTTTCTATTAAGAAAAAACGTGCATTCGTCTGCGAAACATTCACGTTTTATGAAGCCTCGTTCTCCTTCAATTGTTCTTGTTAACCACTCACAAAATTCAACCCTCCGGTCTGGATCATCCTCCGTGAGAGCATGCAGTATTTTCATTTTATAGGGATGAAACTTTTCTTTCTTGAGGACTCTTTGGACACTTTTTGAACTCACTCCACAGGATTCAGCAACTGCAGACGTCGACTGAGTCGGATTGATTACCATTTCAACAACAATTTCTACCTTTTTTTCTTCTGAAAGAGGCGGTCTTCCTGATCTTGGAGCATCTTTCAGCGTACCAGTTGCTTGGAGCTTATTTAAAAGTTTGCGCAAATATGACCTCGAAATAGGATTATCGGGAAATATATCATTAAACATACGGACTGCTAGATGATAATTTCTTCCAGCTTCTCCAAATATCAAAACTGCTTCAAATTTATCGTCTGAACTACGAGCCATGATCACACTTTTCATAAAAGGATTCAGGCGCCCTACGGACTATTTGACAGTTAGCAGTTCAGTTTGACAGTAAACAAGATGTTTTTCCAATGCAAACTTGATTGAAAGCAACATTAGTGTTTTTGGTTGGGTTTGAAATGACCAAAATGTCACTTTTCAAACGTTAATATTTCGAAAACAATCGAATTTAGGAGTAAAGTGTATTAGAGAAAACTGTTGAGAATTATGAGTAGATTTCGAAAATAGAATGATATAAGAGGTGTTATATTTAAAAAAATATTGAAGATGGCGCTCAGCCGCCATTTTAAAACTTTTGGCTGAGATTTTTTCATGAAAAAGTAGGTTATTAACTCTTATTCAAGCCCTCCAAATTTCGTTGCGATATACCAGGTGGTTCGAAAATTAGTAGGGGGGGAACGGACTTTAGACGAGCACTGTATGTATTTTGCGAATAAAACCGCATGCATCCTCATCATCCTAATTATTTCTCGTAATGGGAAAACCTTTGAAAGAACTGCATTATTCAGAAGGCTTTTCATCGCCGGATATTCAAGGGCTCGCACGACACAAATAATAATAGTCTCGACGAGACGAGACACGCACAAATGGCCGGGCGCATTTCATCATGCAATATCTCTCCTAGACGCCATTGTCTAGAGGGGATTTGAAATTCAAATACTCAAAAGCGTGTGAATGCGAAATCGCAGCCGGCAATTCGTTTCGAGGAATCCAAACCGTAAGAACAATGTGATTGTTGCACCACTTGTTATTATGGCAGTTGAAGAGATTGTTGTGGGATTCACGTTGCCGAGTAGGTTGACGTTTATACAGAGTATAGTCAACAAGCGGTTTTCTAGTTATATAGGGTGTTTCCAAAGTTGAGGCATTTTTTTAACAGGATGTACTACTCGTTAAAATATATTATTCCAAAAAAAACACCTACATAACGCGTTTTCTTCCACTGTATTTACCAAAATATATTCGTTGTACAGAATGGGGGTTTCTACTATTAAAATTGTGTTATGATGTTAATTTCCCTCACTATTTTTGAACCAATCAAATGGCCGAAATTTCATACAGAGAACCAATCAGATCAGTTTCATAGTGATAAATGTCTTGACATTTCTAGAAACCAATAGAAACTTTCAATTCCAATCATTCATTTACCTTTTGGCCAATCAAAACATAATTATAGTTAGAATTTCCTACCTATAAAATTACCGCGGGAATTCTTTGAGGTATTTTGTTTTTTTTTTTTGTCTGACAACGTATATTTTCAATTTGACATCTGTCATCAATTCGCATGAAAAGTGAAAAATGAATCAAAAACACGATTTAGTACATTGTATCATTTTGCGAGGAAATGTGTTGATGATTGTAAGAGAAAAGAATAATCTATAGAATACCACACGAGAGTTCGATGGAGTAGAAAATAATTCCCCAGTTTTCTTATCAAACTTGTTGCCATTTGGCAATAGTCACTCGAGGCCATCGGACTCTTGTGTCTATTGCCTGGCGACAAGTTTTCGAAAATCTGTCAAATTATTTTCACTTTATTCTCACTCTCTTGTGATATTACAACTGATGAAACCACAGTAGATGCGAGATTGTTTTGCGATAAAACCACACTAGGTCCTGTCTGTCATAATTATATGTCAATTTTGAGCTCACTACATAGAGTGATTTTATATTGTAATTGAAATATACCTTTTCAGCCCGTTAAATGATCCTCGGGTTGTCAAGTAAGGCAATGATTCAATTGCAGTATATTCAGAAAAAAAGAAAGGTGGAGTAGTGGTTAGGTAACCAGACTGTCACGCGAAAGGCTCGGGTTCGATTCCTAGCACTGGACTTTTTTTTGTCAAAATCAGACCAAGATATATTTTTTTATTCATAGTGAAAAATACAGGGTGTTTCATAATTGAATACTGAACATGGGTCCGCAACTGCTTTATGTCTGAGATACAGGATGTTGAAATTTAACAAAAAATCAGTTCTTCCCCAATATCTCTGAAACCGCTTTGGATTTTTTCAATTTTGGTACATGCAAAGTACTCATAAAAAAACATTTTTTCCATGATAAATGATTTCTTCATGTTTATCAAGGGCGTCCCTGTTAACATGCCCTGTCATATTTTTAATCAAAATAATGATACCGCCGTCTTTTTTCCAAATAAATATTATTTTTGTAATTGTCCTCTATCTTCTCATAAAAATGGTATCTTGCCTTTTTTTCGTCCGGCTGACGGTTTTTGATCTATAAAATAAAATACATTCATTTGCTTGTCCCTATTCGATTTTTTCTCTTATTCTTAATTTCACAATTGTGGTAACCAAAGGATCTAGGCAAGATTTTTTTTACTTAGTTTTTGTAATTAATACGCATAAAAATACAATTTTTATTTTTAAAACATAACTATTATGAACAAAAAATACCAAAATCAAATTAACTGTTCAAAATGTCCGCCTCCTGCAAGTACGCACGCTTCAGCCCTCCTTGTCATTGATTCGCGTAATCTTTGGAAAATTCCTGAAGTATTCCTTATTGCTTCTCAGGAAACTATTACGCGGTTTCGCAATTCTTCCTCAGTTAGAATTGGTTGACTGTACACCAAAGTCTTAAGATGTCCCCAAAGAAAATAATCAAGACTGTTTAAATCTGGGGATCTAGCTGGCGATGACTCTGTTCCCCCACGACCTATCCAGCGATTATGAAAGTTTTGGTTTAAATATTCGCGTGCCAGAGCAATAAAATGAGCAGGTACATCATCGTGCAAAAAATACGTGCGATTTCGCATTAAAATAGGAACATCTTCCAACAGAATTGGCAAATTGTCTTCAAGAAATCGGCGATAATAATTCCATTTAATCTGCGTGGTAAAAAAAAGGTCCAATTAGATAATCTCCAATAATTCCAGCCCAGACATTTAATGAGAACTGCTCCTGGTGATGAGATTCCACGATTACATGCGGATTTTCCTCGGCCCAAAAATGATTATTATGAAAATTTTTGATCCTGTTTTGAGTAAAACTAGCTTCGTCCGAGAATAAAATTTCCCTGTCAAATAAAGGATTATTGGTAACTTTTTGGAGAAAGCATTGGCAGAAATTCACTTGTAATGGAAAGTCTCGAGGAAGTAGAGCCTGAACCCGTTGAATGTGATAGGGATATAATAAATAATCATGAAGAATCCTCCATACTAGAATATGGGCAATATTAAAATTATTGGCAACTTGCCTCGTACTTATTTCAGGATTTTCGTCAACTGAATTTAAAACAGCTACCTCAATTGCTGGAGTCCTTGCAGTCCGATGTGCTCCTTTCAAGTGATGATTTGGCTCAACACTTCCTGTTTCACATAACCTTCTGCAAGCATCAGGAACCATTCTATTTGGGAAGCGCTCTTGATACAGTCGCCTGGCTTCATATGCGTTCCCGTCAGCAAGCCCATACAAGTAATGCATGTCTGCTAATTTGGTATTTGTAAAATTTACCATGTTTTTTTTTTAATAAACAACTTTTTATAGCGTAACTAATTTCACGTATCTAGCTAAAGAAGTGTCAAAATTGTTTATGTTGAAAACAACGGAATGTGTTCTTAGCACACTAGATGTTTGTAGCCCACAAGATAATCCTACTACTCTTCAACGGCTGATTTCGCATAGGGACAAGCAAATGAAGCTTTTTATTTTCTAACTCAAAAACCGTTCGCTGGACGAAAAAAAGGCAAGAGACCATTTTTATGAGAAGATAGAGGACAATTACAAAAATAATATTTACTTGGAAAAAAGACAGTGGCGGTATCATTATTTTGATCAAAAATATGGCAGGGCATGTTAACAGGGACGCTACTGATGAAAATTAAGGAATCCTTAATCATGGAAAAAATGTATTTTTATGCGTACCTTGTATGTACCAAATTTAAAAAAACTTTTTAACAAAAAATTAAACCGACGAAAAAATCAACTGAAAAGCAAAAAATAAAATAAACCTCTTTAGTCTAAATGATAATTGAGCTCCTAAACTAATGTAAGTAACTGATTTTGAGTCGGCGCCAAACAAACAATTATCGAAGATCATTATCTATGAAAGAAGTCATCAAAACGCAGCCGTGCATCTCGCTGCCATCATTTTACGCTTCACCTAATTCAATTGCTAGTTTGTTTGGCGCGACTCAAAATCAGTTACTTACATTAGTTTAGAGCTCAATTATCATTTAGACTATGAAGGTTTATTTTATTTTTTACTTTTCAGTTCCGTATTTCGTCGGTTTAATTTTTTGTTAAAAAGTTTTTATTTTTTCAATTTTTTTGTGGCTAAAAATCTACCAATTACTACCTACTTGTTTTTTGATTACTTCCAAAATACTTACTTACCCACCTTACTTCAACTATTACCAGTTAAATAATATGATTATCTACTTTTACTATTTGTTGTAATATAAATTATTTTCGTTGTTCTGGTTAGTTTATTTCATTACTTTGTATATCATTCCATCCTCTCATAAAATATACTGATTTTGACGGAACAAGAATAATGTCAGTAGCGATCTGTCATTGTCAACTACGTATGTGTGTGCTAATGTTCACTAGTGAAAAATCAATTATCCCCTATTTTTCTACCCGTAAGGGTGGCTAATTCCTTCCAAAATCCAAATATAAGGTATACCCTATCTATTAAAAAAAGAATCATCCAAATCGAAGAACCCAGTACAAAGTTATGCCTGATAGAATCGGTTAACGGACCAGAATTCAGAGGGTGAGTGATCAATATCCTTCATTTCGCTACCCTTAGGGGTGGATTTCATCTTTTAAATTCAAATGGGACCAAAGTCGAAGTACACCCTATCCACTGAAAAAAGAATTATCGGAATCGGACGCCTCAGTAAAAAGTTATGCGTGATCATACATAAAAAAATATGATGGAAAAACATAAAATATACGGGTCGAATAGAGAACCTCCTCCTTTTTGGTTTCGTCGGTTAAAAAAAAGCCAAAGCGGTTTCAGAGATATTGGAGCAGAACTGATTTTTTTGTTAAATTTCAACATCCTATATCTCAGAAATAAAGCAGTTGAGGACCTATGTTTTGTTAAAATCATCCAAGGATTATCGCCCTTTAGGATCAGCATTCAATTATGAAACACCCTGTATATTTAAAGTTTTTGAGTGAGTTCAATTATTATAAATGAATGAATTTGTAAAATGGTTCCTTCGACGTTGAAAATGAGAATATATGAATTCTAGTAGTTTTAAATGTGATTCGGAATAGTAGAGAATATATGAATTCTAGTAGTTTTAAATGTGATTCGGAATAGTATATTGTTTAACAAGCACGAAATGATACTCATTTCCCACGAGTATGATGTTTGCAGCATGAGCCGTAGGCGAGTGCTGCAAATCATACGAGTGGGAAATGAACATTCCGTGTGAGTTATACACTACACTTTTTCTACGGCTTTAACATAAAATAGCGAAATTAATTTACAACAGAAACTTGAACTTCAATTGATCAAAGTATGCAAGTAATACATTTTCCGAAGTTGACGCGGTGACCTTTCCCTTTTGCCAATATGTGAAGGATTTGTGGGCTTTTCCATATTTCTCTTTCGATACTTCCGGAATCAAGTTTATACATGCCTAATTTGCGGCTGCAATTATGTCCGGAGGAGGTAGTTCGTCAATTTCACTGCTCATCATACCTTTAAACTTTGACAAGTTTTGATGAAACTGAATTGACAGATGTCTTAAGTTCTCCTTGCTATCCATGGGAGACGTGATTTAATGACCAACAATAACACAATGACTTCATTGTGTTATCAGATAAGGAAATGAAATTGAAAACATACAATGTACTTCATTGTTTAATCAAAAACAGTTTTAAAATGCAGTTTTGTATTATAGCCGTAGAAAAAATGTTTTCCCAAATATCAATCGTGAGGATTTTATCGCATTTTTTTAAATTTTCTCTCTAGCAATTCGCCTCCAGGAAATTTAAAACGTGCAATTTGCGCCATTATTATCAAAGATTAAACCACTCAAGCTTTCATGGTTCAATCAGATAATAAAACCGCAAATCGCACTCAGTAAAATTTCCAAGCAAAATGCTTTACGAAAATTTGAATAAGAATTGGGCGATAAAACCCCCAGAACTTATGATATTACCCTCGATAAAATCGTCACATCTCGGTTTCATATCTTTTCAGTTTCCAAGTAAATCACAGACTTAAGATTATTGTGACACCTAGCGGTCAATACCTTAGGCTAAATTTAAATCTATGCATGGATCAATATAATCGACCGATCTCAATTCTTGATACGTCCTTCTGATTTGACCAGCCAAAGAAACCACTTGATTTCCTAACAATTATATTTGATCAGATCTCAATGTAATATTGATTAGTACTTTTCTCTGTGGAAGTTAAAGTAATGGTTTCGTGTTTCGTTGCAAACTCAAAAACTTATCTACGAATAGTTCCGACCTAATTATTTGACGAGATTTCAGTGCAACACAAAATTTTGACCTAGGAATTTGACTGCGCATTTCTTCCCACAGCATGATAAATCTCTGGAGGAATTAATAATCTAATTGTTTAAGATTGAAAGTATGAGCTGCTGCTCCGAGCAGAATTCAATTGGAAACAGTCAATCCAATGATATCCTGTTCGTCTTGGCTGCAAATGATTCAGGTGAGTATTGAAGACACATGTTATTTATTTAATCAAATTTCAATGTATCTCATTTGAAATCATTTTATTAACCGACGAAACCAAAAAGGAGGAGGTTCTCTATTCGACCCGTATATTTGATGTTTTTCCATCATATTTTTTTATTGAAAGATAAACGCCATGTGAAGTGGAATAAATAGAAAAATCGAATTAAGCGGTTTTCTTCACATAAAAGATTCAATATGAATTGAACCAGAAAATGGTAGATCTCAGGTGAAAAACAACTACTTTCCTGGCAAATACCACGCAGAACGTTGAATGATATTCACCTGGAAATCCATGCATACCTCCATATAAATGGACATTGAATGCAAATGTTTCTTTCTGATAAGCTCGATTATGTTGAATTTATGTCGTGTTCACCTAACAATCTCCGCATACCGGTTTCAGGCTTTTTTGGCCCCTCATCAGTACGGAGTAGTCAACCAGCCAAAGGTCTGAAGAGCTCTGGCTGAAGCGAGACACAACATAACCAAAACCATCATCGAGTCTATAACACCTATAAGTACGCCGGAAAAGAAAACTTTTAACTGGCAGTACCTAGTGACAGAAAGAAACACTCCGAAAATCTACCACCTCGATAGGTTTCTAAATAAAAGATTCCTTCTCAGTAGGAGTGGCAAGCCCGACTAGCATATAGAAGATAAACGCCATGTGAAGTGGAATAAATAGAAAAATCGAATTAAACGGTTTTCTTCAAAGATTCAATATGAATTGAACCAGAAAATGGTAGATCTCAGGTGAAAAACAACTAGTTTCCTGGCAAATACCACGCAGAACGTTGAATGATATTCACCATTTATATGGAGGTATGCATGGATTTTCAGGTGAATATCATTCAACGTTCTGCGTGGTATTTGCCAGGAAAGTAGTTGTTTTTCACCTGAGATCTACCATTTTCTGGTTCAATTCATATTGAATCTTTTATGTGAAGAAAACCGTTTAATTCGATTTTTCTATTTATTCCACTTCATGGCGTTATCTTCACTATATGCTAGCCGGGCTTGCCACTCCTACGAGAAGAATCTTTATTAGAAACCTATCGAGGTGGAGATTTTCGAGTGTTCTTTCTGTCACTAGGTACCGCCAGTTAAAGTTTTCTTCCGGCGTACCTATAGGTGTTATGAGACTCGATGATGATGGTTTTGGTTATGTTGTGTCTCGCTTCAGCCAGAGCTCTTCGACCTTGGCTGGTTGACTACGCCGTACTGATGAGGGCCAAAAAAGCCTGAAACCGGTAGGCGGATTGTTAGGTGAACACGACATAAATTAAACATAATCTTTTTCACCTGAGTTACTATTCTGTTTGAGAAAAAAATGCATGGATTTTCAGGTGAATATCATTCAACGTTCTGCGTGGATTTCCAGGAAAGTAATTTTTTTCACCTGAGATCTACCATTTTCTGGTTCAATTCATATTGAATCTTGTATGTGAAGAAAACTGTTTAATTCGGTTTTTTATATTTTTTTATGTATGATCACGCATAACTTTTTACTGAGGCGTCCGATTCCGATAATTCTTTTTTCCACCCCTAAGGGTAGCGAAATGAAGGATATTGATCACTCACCCTCTGAATTCTGGTCCGTTAACCGATTCTATCAGGCATAACTTTGTACTGGGTTCTTCGATTTGGATGATTCTTTTTTTAATAGATAGGGTATACCTTATGTTTGGATTTCGAAAGGAATGGGCCACCCTTACGGGTAGAAAAATAGGGGATAATTGATTTTTCACTAGTGAACATTGGCACACACATACGTAGTTGACAATGACAGATCGCTACTGACATTATTCTTGTTCCGTCAAAATCAGTATATTTTATGAGAGGATGGAATGATATACAAAGTAATGAAATAAACTAACCAGAACAACGAAAATAATTTATATTGCAACAAATAGTACAAGTAGATAATCATATTATTTAACTGGTAATAGTTGAAGTAAGGTGGGTAAGTAAGTATTTTGGAAGTAATCAAAAAATAAGTAGGTAGTAATTGGTAGATTCTAGCCACAAAATTGAAAAATAAAACTTTTAACAAAATTAAACCGATGAAATAGGAACTGAAAAGTAAAATAAAAGTTTAACAAATTAAACCGACGAAAATAGCTGAAAAGCAAAAAATAAAATAAACCTTTTTAGTCTAAATGATAATTGAGCTCCTAAATTAATGTAAGTAACTGATTTTGAGTCGGCGCCAAACAAACTAGCAATTGAATTAGGTGAAGCGTAAAATGATGGCAGCGAGATGCATGGCTGCGTTTTGATGACTTCTTTCATAGATAATTGTTTGTTTGGCGCCGACTCAAAATCAGTTACTTACATTAGTTTAGGAGCTCAATTATCATTTAGACTAAGAAGGTTTATTTTATTTTTTGCTTTTCAGTTGATGTTTTCGTCGGTTTAATTTTTTGTTAAAAAGTTTTTATTTTTTACTTTTCAGTTCCGTAATTAGTCGGTTTAATTTTTTGTTAAAAAGTTTTTATTGTGTTTATTTTTCAATGTCTAGTACATATTACTGGAAATACAGAACACCAGAATTTATTACCAAGTGCTTGGTTAGCTCAAGTGGCTAGAGCGTCTGCCTCATAGTCCAGAGATCGTAGGTTCGAATTCTACAGAAGTTAATAAAAAATGTGTTTTTATTGTGCAACAGTTGTACAAAAAATATTGTAAGATCATTTGTTAAAAGTGTTTTTATTTTGTTCGTTTGTTCGTAATACATCTAAAGATGATCAATTTTTCAAATGTGCCGTTGATAAAAGGGCCCATTAGTTCAAATGAAAAAAGTGAAACTCGACACATTCCGCCCGAACTAATAGATCGTGACATCATAAAAGGCATAACATTACAAACAACTTGTTAAACAAAGATTAACCTATTTTCGTAACCGCAGATATGACGGAATTTGAGAAGGTTCTATTTATTTTCGAGTCACGTAAGTTTGCCGGTTAACTGATATTGCATGTTTACCAATTAGGCGGAATGGAAACCGAATCCATTCAGTGGAAGGAACTGAGAAGACCATCCGATTATACTGATTAGTAATTTGCAAAACCAGATGGAATTATTTCTAGGACTATTCCTCATACCACAAATTACAATGATGATCAAGATATGCGGTTTCATTCAAAAACAATGTGGCGATCGAATGAGGCCTCAGGAATTTCCCTTGTTGAGCGAATTTATTTGATATCACAACTCTACTGGGTACTCAGCTGATTTGAGTGTTTGTGTTATAGTTTTCCCAATATCAATTGCAGAAGCATAAAAAAGTCTTGCGGCGAAATCCTGTGAGCAGCAGTGGCGGAGATAACTAATTTTATTTAGATATTTTAAGATTTTAAAAATACTTCATAAATAATGAAAAATGAAAAAAAATTAAAGACAAGCTTTTATTTATACAAATACATTAAGAAAGAAAAATCATTTCTTTCATTGTTTGATGTAGGTTATTATTATATCCTGAAACGTATTTCGATCGGCACACATCAAGACCACAGACGCTACTGGTTTTTAATCTTTCAGAGCTATTGAAACACAAATATAACGCGTGATTTATGACCTCCCATCGTATAGACACACCCCCAAGCATTCGATTCGATTGGCCCAGACGAACCGGTGACAGCAGTCACTCAGGTCCACGTTGACTATCGGCTCTTATGATCTTCCCTTCGCCGGCGGTGAATGTTTACGAGTAGTACACATTATTTTTCGTTCCGTTTCTTCGCATATACGCTCGTGTTAGCGAAGTGAGTTTTTATTTGCTCCCTATAGAAACAGCTTCTGCAATTGATATTGGATAAACTATAACTAACTTTGCCAAAGACGCAAGGAGTAGGTTGCCGTGTTGTGACTGACTTGCGACGTATTGGAATCACCTTGATCTTCTGTCATAGATTACTGGAATGTCGGTTGAATGAAAAAGTGTCAAGTAAAACTTCGAATATTGTACGAACTTTCAAAATCCATTTCAATTAGGTTGGAACATGGTTATTGAATATTTGGAATCTACGCATTCGACTTTATTATTAAAAATGTTTTTATACGTTTCTAAAACAATTTTTGAGAATGTTACAGTCTTTATGAGTTCCTAATTAAGACTGGAATAGAAAATCAAATAACTATCTGAATGAAAATGCAAATTTTCAATTTCAGATTTTTTCTTTTGAGTTAGGGCCTTTTCAGAATATCTAACAGATGTAGTTCAATGTCCAGCGTGGCTTTAGCCGGGGAAGTAGTTGTTTTCTGTTAGACATTCACAAAAAATAACTTCATTTTAATCGTGGATTTTTCAATTCACAGAAAAATCTTTCTATTAATATTCAATTGAGAATGTTTCCCTTTTCAACATGAATACCCCACAAGAGGTTATCTTGACGATGGAAGATAGTGACTAAAGTTTATCTTTCAGTCGCAGATGATTCCACATCTGATTTTATGAACATCCTGTTTATATTTTCAACAAATCAATACCATTGAAGTTTGAAAACTTTTGGAATTAATGTTAATTGATTGTCTATATCTCCTGGCCTATGATTGAAATGTGTAATAACCAGTTTTATTCAATGACTAACAAGCCCGATATGTGCAATAACATCAGCACAATCTGGTTGATACGAAATGTACAGAGCTTCCGTATCCATGATGATAGTAAAATGAATAAAATCATTTCCGTATCGCATCGCATCATAGTTTTCTATGATTCAGATGAATTATCATTTTATTGTGGATTTCTGCACAAAGGAATCTAAAAAAAAAAAAAAAATCTAAAAAAAAAAAAATACTTTTGTTTTATGATGCCACCAATGCGATTATGGATAGGCAGAAATCTGACTGAGTCGGCAAGTCTCAAAATAGCACTTTATCAAAATTTCATTGAAATGTGTATCATTTTTCATATGCAAACCGAAAAATAGGGAAAACTATAAAAGAAAAAATGTTTCAATGATTTTTTAATCATTTTTGCGCTTATCCAACCTTTTTACATAAGTAACCATAATTTCGAACAGATTCCATTAAAAATATGCTGAATGTAGATCAATCCGTGGATCTTTACACAAAAGAATCGAAAAAAACTTTTATTTCAATCGCCCATAAAATTCAAACGGATGCGTTTTTCTGCGAATATTTCGTTTTCGGAAATAATGTTTTCTTCTGAATCCTGCGGTTTATGATTCATTGAGATTCATTGCCTTCGGCGTCGTGCGACAATATTTCCTACTCGAAAAAAAAAGTACCAGTTTTGTTTTCATTTTCGTGTCCATCAAACCTTTTTATATAAGTATAGTCCATTGAAATGTTACATGAGCTTTGCATTTTTTAGAGGACGCAATTTTATTTTTGGGACATGTGTGAGGGGTCAATAGAAGCTTAACCTCAAGTTTGTGGGGTCGCCACCCTTGTCCCCCGGCCGCCATCTTGGAAAAAGGGGTGAAAACACTTTTTTCGCGATATCTCTATGCGTCTTACAAAAAATTTGTAAAATCATAATTTGTAGCAAATTGTTTTTCCTACAAATATGTTTATATAACTTTTTGCCCTAAATTAAAAATTAAAGAAGTTATAAGCAAAAAAGTGAGAAAATTTCTGTACAAATTTTCTTTTTTGCTCTATAATTTTTTTTTTATACATTTTACAAAAAAATTACCTCAGACCAATCTTGTAGATGATCTTTTGAGGAAAATTTTTCCCTATAATTTTTTTTAATTTCATTCATTTAAAACGTGTTAAGCTCAAAGTACCGGTTGTCATCTTGAGAATCGTCGAAACGAAATGTTTAACTTATTTTTTATTTTTTTTATTGTAAATATATTCTTACAAAATTTTTGTTAATTCGAACAACTTTACTTATTCATTCCAACTCTTTCGCACCTGAGGTAGAGTTTAGCGCGTTTTTAACGGTAGCTCAGTAGCTACACGGACATCTTGCTATAGGTATCCTCGTCATCATATTTTAATCACTTATTAGCTAGCTTCTAATCGACTTTTCTTCGATGGTCAGCTGTGGCTCAGAATCAAAATCAACGTCAAATGTGAAAGTGTGAGGAATGACAGGAGTTAAAATTGGAGTCATAGTTGGAAGTTCGTCTTCAAATTCATTTTCTTCCATTAACTTTGATATTTCCATAATGTTGCTGCATGTTTCGCCAGAACAATGGAGGCATACTGTAGAGCATTTCAGGCCTGCTTTTCTGCAGCCACACATGCTTCCACAGTTTCCTTTGCATCTGCAGAAAATTAATTTCATGAGATCGGGGGTTGCTGGAGGCTTGGAAGCTTGTATTGGCATCCAAATGTTTGCATGCTTCTTCCAGCCCCAATCTTCAGGATTTTGATATATATGGAAATATCAAAGTTAATGGAAGAAAATGAATTTGAAGATGAACTTCCAACTATGACTCCAATTTCAACTCCTGTCATTCCTCACACTTTCACATTTGACGTTGATTTTGATTCTGAGCCACAGCCTGGACCATCCAAGAAAAGTCGATTAGAGTAGCTAGCTAATAAGTGATTAAAAATATTAGATGACGAGGATTACCTTATAAGCAAGATGTCCGTGGAGTAGGCCTACTGGGGATACCACGTTAAAAAAAACGCGCTTACAGACTCTACCTCATAGGTGGCGGGGAAAAGAGTTGGGAATGAATAAGTAAAGTTGTTCGAATTTAACAAAAAATTTGTAAGAATATATTTACAATAAAAAAAAAAAAAAAATAAGTTAAACATTTCGTTTCGACCGGATTCTCATGAGCATTGACGAACCCGGTCAACTTTGGAGCGCTGTATAGGGAAAAATTTTCCTCAAAAGATCATCTACAAGATTGGTCTGAGGTAATTTTTTTGTAAAATGTATAAAAAAAAAGTTATAGAGCAAAAAAGAAAATTTGTACAGAAATTTTCTCACTTTTTTGCTTATAACTTCTTTAATTTTTAATTTAGGGCGTCCTCTAAAAAATGCAATATTCGGTGCTTAAATTGTAAAATTTCAATGGACTAGTAACCATAGTTTCGAGCGGATCGTATGAAAAACTTGCTTTTTTTATAACAATCTGCGGATCTTTGCACGACGGTTTCAAAAAAAGCTTAACTTCGTTCTCAATTGCACATAAAATCGAAACGAATTCGTTTTTTCGCGAATATTTCTTCATTTAAGAAAATGTCTCTTCAGAATCCAGCTGTGTGTGATTTATTGATATTCAGTGGAAGAGATTGGCTTGGCAGAACTGCCTTATCTCTTTTCGTACTCGAGATGTGCGAACTTTTCTATAACTATAAAAGAAAAATTGTTTCAAGGATTTTTCAAAATTTTTGCTTTTATAAAATCTTTTTACATGAGTAACCATAGTCTTTCGAGGTTTTTTTAAAGTAATGATAATTTCCTTTATTTTAATATATCAGTTTTTACTAAAAAACCGTTCGTTGAACTTATAAAATCATGGGGACATTTTTACTAAGTAATCAAGTGCAATTATGAAAGTGTTATTTAGTTTTTGAGAAGCAGTGTTGTATATTTTTTTACAAGCTTACAAAATGGCGGCTTCAATATGGCGCACGAGTTTTGTGATTATGGTTCGATTCTATTCGAAATTGGTATGTGGGGGTTTTCGGGAACAGAGATGACGATTTTTTGTCAAAATTCACAAATTCAAGATGGCGACTCCAATATGGCGACGAGTTTTGTGATTATAGTCCCACTCCATTCAAAATTGGTGTGTGGGGGCTTTTAGGGTCGGACATCATGATGTTTTTGTCAAAATCCATTAATTCAAGATGGCGGCTCCAAGATATCGACGTGTTTTATTATTATGGCCCGATTCCATTTAAAATTGGTATGTAGGGGTTTCCGGGGCCAGACATCACGATTTTTTTGTAAAAATTCATAAATTCAAGATGGCGGCTCCAATGTGGCGACGAGTTTTGTTGTTATAGCAGAGTCCAAAAAAAAATTGTTTGTGGGGGTTTTTGGGGTCGGAGATCATGATTTTGTCGGTCAAAATTCAGGAATTCAAGATGGCGACGAGTTTTGTGATTATAGCCCTATTCCATTCCAAATTTGTGTGTGGGGGTTTTTGGGGTCGGACATCATGATTTGTCAAAATACATGAAATCAAGATGGCGACATGTTTTGTACGTATGTAGGTTTTTGGTGTCAGAGAGGTTTGTGGGGGTTTTTGGGGTCGGAGATCATGATTTTGTCGGTCAAAATTCAGGAATTCAAGATTGGGACGAGTTTTGTGATTATAGCCCTATTCCTTCCAAATTTGTGTGGGGGTTTTGGGGTCGGACATCATGATGTTTTTGTCAAAATTACTGAAATCAAGATGGCGACATGTTTTGTACGTATGTAGGTTTTTTGGTGTCAGAGATTATCAATTTTTGTCAGAATTCAATAAGATGGCGGATTTCATGAAAGACTAAAAATAATTAAATAAAAATGCCCGAGAGTCATTTTTTTTTCGTCTGGACGTTTGAGGTACCAAAAATACAAGAAATCATTGAATTAATGTTCATCTCAGACTTGTTGCTGATTTAAAATATATCATTGAAAGAGACATGGTAATAACATAATAACTGGAGAACCAAAGCAAAACAAAAATGCCAATTAATAAAACTAACTAATTCTTACCTTAATTTCGAAGCGTAATCACATTCTATTGATGCTCGATCCCTCACGAATTGCCCGTATTTTTCCAGAAAATCTATCCCTTTCAACGTGTGTAGAGATAAATTATCATACTGGTCCTGAAAAAATGGAGAAAATCTTATATTCCAAATGTTCTTTCTCAAATAGATATGAATGTGCATTTTTAGGCTCGTATAGTTTCGATATACACATATTTTTCATAGTCCTTGAAAAAGCATTCGGACAAATTAAAAATAGAAAAAATTTGAAATGTCCTGGAAAAAGTAAAGTAATCAAAGCCAAGTGTAAAAATAACGCAACCGTTGTGAGAAACAACAATGAGCTCTCGAAAGGGCATGAAACAAAAATCGACATAAAACAAGAACGTACGTTCACTGATTTTGTCAATTGTCTTATATGAAGCCATGGAGGCTTTATAAAAATACAAGAAGTTTGGATCATTCGTGAGCGTTTTCCCAATAACCCTAAGACACACTCAACGTAGATTTTCGAATAAGAAATTGTAATAATCAGAATATCTTTATCTTATTTAATGTGCATCGTTTCCACTGTATCCAACTTAAGCTTAAGTTACAGTGTTATCATAGTGAAAAATTACTCAAAAAGCACGATTTGCAACAATTCGTTGCATTTTGCTTCCACTCTTTTGACTGCATCTCACATCAGGTATTATTTGATAAGCTGGAGCACTATGGTATTCGACTTTTTCAAATCCTACTTATCAAATAGATACATGTCAGTATACTATAATAATAAAAATTCATACACTGCTCAAATCGCGCATGGGGTACCGCAGGGTTCTGTATTAGGTCCACTCCTGTTTAATATCTATATAAAGGATATATTCGATCATATGAACTTTATCAACTGCATACTGTTTGCTGACGATGCAACTTTTTATCACTCAGACAGTAATCTGAACGATTTGAATGAAGTATCAGCTCAGATCTTTCCCGCAATCAAGCAGTGGCTAACTCCTAATACCCTGAAGTGTAACGAAAACAAAACGGAATCTATTACTTTCTCAACAAAAATATTGTTAATCATGAGAAATCAGTTAAACTCCTTGGCATCCATATTGATCAATCCTTGAAATGGTCAAATCATACCGAAGTGCTGTGTAAAAAATTGTCGACACAAACTTTTCTATTGAGGAAAATCAGCTCTTGCATAAGTCCTGGGGTACTACGCACAGCCTATTTCGCGCTTTTTCATACTCACCTATCATATGGTACATATCTATGGGGCAACTCCCCTTCCTGAAATCGGGTTTTCCTGATGCAGAAACGGGCAATTAGGATAATTGCAAATGCAAATTATAGGGACTCTTGTAGACCCCTATTTTCAAGCCTACATATTATGACTCTTCCTGCCGTGTACATCTATCAGTCTCTTGTAGAAATACACAAAAAGAATCAACAATTTCAGACTCACAGAGATATTCATTGCTATCAAACAAGAAACGCCAACAACCTTGTTGATAAATTATATAGATTGGAAATTTCAGCTAAAAATAGCTTGGACATAAAACTTTATAATAAACTGCCAGAAGAAACCAGAAACCTCTCAATTTATAAATTCAAGAAAATAATCAACAAAGTACTTTCCACAAATACTATATATAATCTACATGATTATTGAAAAAGGAAACATTCTCAATTGAATATTGATAGAAAGATTTTTCTGTGAATTGAAAAATCCACGATTAAAATGATTACTTCAGTTTACCAAACTCCCTTTTCCACACATAGATTTTAACTATTTGTGTTATTATACTTTCATATATTTATTCAAACCGCATTGTGTTATATATTATTGTGTACATCTTTTTTTTGTGTTTTCTAGTATGTGTATGTGAGTGTATGTGTTCACATTGACCTGTATGGACATATGATTGTGAGTCTTAGACATGTATATTTTTTTTCAATGACTTGTGTAAAGATTTTTATAATCAGCTGCACCAAATAAACTCTACTCTCTACTCTACTCTACTCAAACACTATCACCCATTTCAGGGAAAACATTTTTTTGTGACGCACTAAGCAAATAATAAAATCGATAGCGCTATCTACAATATTTGAACATAGATAAAGAACTTGAAATCGCCTCAGTGCATCAACGAATGCTTCCAAAAGTTGTTCTAATTACAAAAAAATGAACCTCTTCATGGTTCTCACCCTCACAATTATCGTATCTAATTCACTCGTCAGATCGGAATGTAAGCATTACGATGAACCCGAAGGAAACAACGACATCGTGGAAGTGTACGAAATACAGAGGACAATTCCCGTGCATTCTGAAACCGCGGAGCTCGCCACCATTAATTTCGAAAAAAACACTTTGGTTTTGCACTCTGGCACAAGTTGCGACTTCGACAGAGGCACATTCATCGATCCTAAAACTGGGAAAAACTACACCTGGTCAACGAACGTGTGCGACTACCTCAATTCCTTCTTCGTTAACTACACCATGGACAAATATCACGTTAAAACCATGAACGCGGATCCTATGGTGCTATTTTTCGTTGCGGAAAACTCCACAGCCAACATAGCCATCCCACTAACCAAAGAAGTAACCATATGTAACAGAACAGTTTGGCAAACTGAACGAAAAAACATAGTGGTAGCCATCGGTCGAGAAAATAACGTAGAAAACGAAAACGGCATAACCCATAACTGGCCCGATCAAAATGTCTACGCGTCCAAAAAAGACATGCAATTTTCCATGATGGTCATTTGTGAGCTACTGGAACAAAAAGCAATAACGAGGAATCTACAGTATGAAATTAAAAAGCTTGAAGAACAATTTAGCACACTTAAAAATCAATTAAATCAGTTTGCAGAAATGGAAGAACATCCTGAAACAGAAAGAACTGTTCAAGATTACGATATGGACATACAAACTGGACAGAGTTCAACAATGGAAACTGACACGTGCCTGCATTACATGCTCTTTCGCAACGAGTACACGTTGTGCCTCATAGTCTCCATCTTATATTTACTGTTCTCGTCCTTGAACATCATCATGAACTACGTCTCCTTGAGAGGCCTCTGTGGTGGTAACAAAAAGTGCGTATTCTTCTACGCTACGACGCAATGGTTAACCATAAGTTGTATATGTGAACATCAGAAATCCATGAGAAACAATTTCGAAAAGTGGTTCATCGCTTTGGATTAGTCGAATTTATCGAATGTGATATGAAAATCATCAACATAAACTATAATGAAGACTGGATTGTACAATAAACGAATGTTACGTTACGGAATATTTTTGATACCAGAGTTAACAGTTCGAAACCACAATTTGCTACAAGTGGTACTTTTTCGCACGTGATGGCCGTTAAGTGTGGAAATAGTATATTATGCAATGAGCACAAAATGATGCCCATTCCCGATAATGGGTTTTTTTTCTATGACAACATATCGTTCACGTTTAATACATGCATACATTGCAAAAACTTTGAAAGAAATAAACTGATGATATTTCATTACCCGAATTCGCCGCTAATGGGCTTTCTATCAGAATTAAAATATAAATTGAAGAAATATGTAAATATTTTCTTTATTGCTATTTCTAATAGGTACACAGAAATAGAAGCCTATAAATGTATGTATGTATCTAATTGAAGTTGAATGTGCAATTATTGAATATCATATTTGGAGAACTTGATTGCTGAATACTTAATTCTTTTCGAAATTGATAATTTGTCGACGTTGAAGTAGACGGCTTCTCGCGATTTTCCATTTCTAAATTCGTTGGTATGCCTGATGGTATGTTCTGTATTGCATTTGCAATTTTATTTGCTATGTCAAGCTTACTTTTCTTCGATTCATCAATATATCCCTCAGCGACTGTAGTAGATTTCCAGCCACCGTGGCGTTTTAACGTGGTTATGTCACCTCCAGCATCAACAAGAATTGTTGCGGAGGATCGGCGAAAGCAGTGCCCAGTATATAATTCGTAATTTGGCAATTTTAAATACTTGGAAATGTCTTTTCCCATAGCCCCAAACTTATTCAGACCTATTCTCTGATTGGTACACTTTCCTTTTTGATATATAATGAAAAACCATGGACCATTAGCATTTTGAGGGCGAAGATTTGCGTATTTTTTATAAATTTCGTAGAATTTGCCAATTACAGTAAAATTTCGTACTATTTTGGTTTAACTGTCTGGTATTGTTACTAAAACAGCTGAACCAAGTCATTGAAATGAGTAATTTTCATTTGATGTAATTCATGTCTTCTACATGCACCCATTACTCCCATAACTAATGCAACCTACAATGTAAATTAGTTTACTTAAACATATTTTTCATCAAATGGAAATATAAAACTTACTTTTGTTGCCAAATATATTTTCATCTGGAGCCTGTTCAATGAAATTATCGATGTCATTTGCTGTAAAGATCTTTGACTTTTTGGGTTTGTAGCCGTTAGACTGCCGCTTGAGGAATGCTTTCAGTTTCAAATATTTGGCAATATCTATATCATTATAGATACTAAGAGTCGTTCTCAGCATTGAGAAGTGTGACCACAAAGTGGAACTTTTAAATTTTTTGGCTAAGTCGCCAAAATAAGCCATTAAAACGTTCTCGGAAAACGATTTTGTCGTTTGATCTACCTTCCATTCCAAATAAAGGTTATAAGCGCGTTGATACATACTCTTCGACGTTTCCGGTAATAAATTCACTGTTGTTACCTTCGCTGCTTCTATTATGTTCGGAGGTGTCAAATCTAAGTCAATATCACTATCAGTTTCCATTTTCATTAATAGTTTTTATAGAAAACAACTATGAAATTACTCGTTACCTACTAAAACTTTGACAGAAACGATCTGCTGACATTTCATCAATTTGTCGCTGGACGTCATAATTTAACAAGCCGTAGTCGTCGTGATTTTAGAGTGAACCTAGACCTAACACGAAATATTCCATTTCGCATTTGTTGCTTAGCAACTTGCCTAGCAACCGATGCAAAAATGAAATTCTGTACAAAATGTGCTTGTTTATGATTGAAGTTACGGTTATAAAATGAACATTTATCGAGGTTGTCGTAGAAAATAGTATATTAAAGTATAAGTGGATAAAAAGGGCTTTAAAACACGCGCGATTTTTCGAGCACGACGGCGCAGCCGGAGTGCTCGAAATAGAGCAAGTGTTTTTAAGACCAGTTATCCACGAATACTTTACGTTATTTTTTTTTATTGGTGCACTTTGAAATCATATATACTGGTATTATTACTACAAAAAATAGAAATAAGAACTAATAATGCAAGAAGGTTGAATTCGTGATCTGACATCAGTATACCTTTCGTTGTCATGGAAATGAGAAAAACATTCATTTGCAATTTGTTACCAAAGATCAATATTTGTTGTCACCAGAGCTCAAAAATGAATGATTCTAATATCGATTTTTGAATAGTGGGGCAGAATCGCGGTTAATACCGCGAAAATCCAGTGATATATATAAAAAAGAATATGAAAAGTTCATCAAATGGATGGAGGAGCACATATAAATGAACGAATTGTGAGTAATATTTTATTTGACAAGGTGCTCCTGTCAGATCAATTATAAAAAATTTGTCATTTAGACTTCACGTTTCTCGATTTGTTGATGTTGTCATGGTTACCTTTAAAAACGCGCGTTTTTTAAAGTTCGATTTAACACGCTGAGGCGTGCTTTAAATGGGTAAAAAGGGGCACCAATAAAAAAATAGTATATTATGCAATGAGCACAAAATGATGGCCATTTTGTTGCGAGTTGCATACTATACTTTTTCTATGACAACATATCGTTCACGTTTAATACATGCATACATTGCAAAAACTTTGAAAGAAATAAACTGATGATATTTCATTACTCCGAATCCGCCGCTAATGTGCTTTCTATCAGAATTAAAATATAAATTGAAGAAATATGTAAATATTTTCTTTATTGCTATTTCTAATAGGTACACAGAAATAGAAGCCTATAAACGATTTTGTCTTTTGATCTACCTTCCATTCCAAAAAAGGTTATAAGCGCGTTGATACATACTCTTCGACGTTTCCGGTAATAAATTCAGTGTTGTTACCTTCGCTGCTTCTATTATGTTCGGAGGTGTCAAATCTAAGTCAATATCACTATCAGTCTCCATTTTAATTAATAGTTTCCATAGAAAACAACTATGAAATTACTCGTTACCTACTAAAACTTTGACAGAAACGATCTGCTGACATTTCATCAATTTGTCGCTGGACGTCATAATTTGACAAGCCGTAGTCGTCGTGATTTTAGAGTGAAACTAGACCTAACACGAAATATTCCATTTCGCATTTGTTGCTTAGCAACTTGCCTAGCAACCGATGCAAAAATGAAATTCTGTACAAAATGTGCTTGTTTATGATTGAAGTTACGGTTATAAAATGAACATTTATCGAGGTTGTCGTAGAAAAAGACAATTTCCGCATGTGTTAGGTGCAACATTTTTCCTATGAGTATAATGTATTATATTTAAAATATTTATGAGAAAGAAAGGATACCTAATATAATATTTTTTTTCAATTCAAACTAATTATGAATATTAAAATTAAATGTACAATTGGTGGTAGCATTATGCAAATTTAACGGCTCTCCTTAGATGTGTCATGAAAGAAAGCTTGTTGAATTTTCGCTGTATTATCGTCAGGTGAGGATGCTGCTTCGCGAGAAACTGATGTCGATGGGGAGCTGGAGTTTGGTATTGGAGTGTATGAACGTTTTTTATTATAGTCAAACCATTTTCAATTTCAGATTTTTTCTTTTGAGTTAGGGCCTTTTCAGAATATCTATCAGATGTAGTTCAATGTCCAGCGTGGCTTTACCCGGGAAGTAGTTGTTTTCTGTTAGACATTCACAAAAAAATAACTTCATTTTAATCGTGGATTTTTCATTTCACAGAAAAATCTTTCTATCAATATTCAATTGAGAATGTTTCCCTTTTCAACATAAAAAAGTTTCCCAGTCTTTATGTATTAATAGGCAATCGGATCATCATAATTTCATTTTTCCATCATCGAAAAAAAAGGCATATTTACCAACAAAACACAACTATAGAATATTTTAAAACTTCCATCCCAGACCAGCGACGCTACTGGCTTTCATTTACTCAGAGCTCCTGAAACACGTATATAACTGATGATTTATTAGTCTCAGCGTATAGACACGCCTACAAGCATTATCATTGGCTTGCGGTTTTGATTGGCTGTTGTAGAACTAGACAGCTGTCACTCAAACCCACGTTGACTATCGGATCTTTTGATCTTCCGTTCGCCGTTGGAAAATGTTTACGAGTAGTACACATTATTTTTCGTTCCGTTTTTTCGCTTATACGCTCATGTTAGCGGAGTGAGTTTTTGATTTAGTCCCTATAGAAACAGCTTCTGCAATTGAAAATGGTTGAACTTTACAAGCTTTTATTTAACTTGCAATGTTTGTATGTATGTTCGGTTAAAATCTTGCAACTGAATTTTGACAGACTTCTAGTCGTCCGATTAATTTGAAATTTGGCAGGTATTCATAATTCTTGTAACAATGTATTATGGAATTTTTGTTAGAGAAAAAACACAATGGCGGCTCCAAGATGGCGGACGATATTTGTAATTATAGTCCAATCTGATCCAAAATTGGTATGTGATGGTTTTCGGGGTCGGATATTATGATTTTTTCGTCAAAATTCATAATTTTTAGATGGCGACTACAAGATGGAGGACAAATTTTGTAATTATGGTCCGATTCGATTAAAAATTGTTATGTGGGAGTTTTTGGGGTCGGAGATTATGAACTTTTTGTCGAAATTCATAAATTCAAGATGGCGGCCCCAAGATGGAGGACGAATTTTGTGATTATGGTCCAATTCGATTCAAAATTGGTATGCGGGGGCTTTCGGGTCGGAGATTATGAATTTTTTATCGAAATTCATAAATTCAAGATGGCTCCAAGATGGAGGACCAGTTTTCTGATTATGGTCATATTTTATTCAAAATTGGTATGTGGGGGTTTTCAGGTTAGGAGATTATGAATTTTTTGTCAACATCTATAAATTCAAGATGGCGACTCCAGGATGGCGGACGAGTTTTGTGATTATTGTCAGATTCTATTCAAAATTGGTGTGTGGGAGTTTTTGGGGTCGGAGATCATGATTTCTTTCACCTCAAAACTTACAGGGAAGAGACCTTGTAATAACGATGCTCTACTAGAAATGAACAGATTGAGGCGAACTAACTAAATAGCAAAAAATAAAATAAGTAATATAGTAAATTATCTGTGCAACGGTTACAAAATGGATCTTTCTTCTTAGTTAGCAGATACTCTAGATACTTCTGGGAATCCACATACTTCTGTATATTTAATAGAAATTGCAACAGCACTCATAAATAAGCTTAAAACCGAATATGACTGTACAGTATTTAGTTTTGTCACAGAGAATGCAGCTAATATGGCTGCAATGCGACATCAAATCAAAACATCTACTACTGAATTGAACCTTATTACATATGGTTGTGCTGCACATATTTTAAATTTACTATATAAGGATTTGAAAATCTCTAATATTAAAGAACATGTTGTTTACACTGCCAAATACTTCCGTAACAACCATTTTGCCTCTGCAGCATATGCCAAAGGAGGAGGCAAAAAAATAGTTTTGCCAAATGATGTCAGATGGAATTCGCTTGCCGACTGTTTCGTTGAGTCATGGCCCATACTTTTCAAAGAGGAGAACAAAAACGAAATTGACAACATTATAAAAGGAAAAATTTCAAACTTTCAGTTAAAAAGATTAGTCGAAGATTACCTAACAATACTTAAGCATATCTCTATCGCAATAGATAGACTACAAAGAAACAGTGCCAGGCTTTTAGATGTTGTGGAAGAATTTAAAATATTAGAAACAAGCCATTTTGACAAAACTGACATAACTTTAAAACATCTGCAAATATTTAAGAGGCGTTATGAACAGAGTATAACCCAATATCATTTGTTGGCATATCTTCTTGACCCAACAAAAACTCAGCAAACACTAACAGAGAGTGAAAAAAATGTTGCTTTGAAAGCTATTAAAGAATTATATCCAAATAGTGGTTCACTACCCCTCATAATCAAGTTTCTTGCCAGATCAGAACCTTTAACTGATATTATGTTCCATGATGATATTCTTCAGAATGTAAAACCACAGAACTCATAGAACTAGAAGGCTAAAATAAGTGGAAGGAATTGATATGATTCATAACCACATGTATAGATGGGGCACACGCAATCATGCGCATATCATCAACAACATTGCCAGTTCATGCACTTGTACGAGAATTTAATATAATGGCATTATGATGTAATGTATTTACATTATATTCCCATTAAAAGATCCGAAACTACTCGACTATCGATTACTCAGGATCCTTAAGTACTTTTGTCATATGTATTCAGAAGATAATATACAAGTTAAGTGGAGCACGTAACAACCGAGGGAATGGTTATAAGAATTATGATGCCCTACAAACTCATTTGGCAACGCTGTTTACATCAACACTTGTTATTTAGTCTGACGACATTTTTATTCAGAGCCGGTTTTGCGTCTGTTGTTAATTTGTGTTCTTGATAGGATGTTTAATCTACTGAATTCTAGAAATCCATTGAGAAAATTCTACAAGGTTTCAATAAAAGAAGGCAACAAACGTTTCTGGAATCCTTTTTTTTTAATGCCTTAGGATACTTGAAAAGTCTCAAACTACTGATGGTGGACTCCAGTTTTGGATTTCTCCATCACAATAAATTCAATTATTGGATTGTGTGAAGAGTACATTGACAAACATTAACATGTTAAAATACATGTTAACTTAACATTCCAAGTACTAATGTATTTTACAATAATAATGATTAACTTTTCAGGGAAAGAAATGGTTGGAATAAAAACCCAACAGCATTTCAGTCTTATTACACCAAGAGATGTTGCAACACGATATAGAGAATGTTTATGGAAATTGCTTTACTTAGGACAATAGTTCCATTATAACAAATTCCCAGAAAAAAATCCTACCTGAAATAACACTGCATGAAATGCCTTTAATTAAAAAATATAATTTAGATATTAATGATAGGATTATTGATAATGAAGAATTTCAAGGAAGATTCAATTCCTTCCTACATTATCCAACTTGACAGAAAATGTTGATACATTGCAGGTTTTGTAGTGAAGAGCATAAAAAAGTAATAAAGTGTAAGGTGTTCGCTTCCGTACTGGAAGTAGAAAGAAAAGCAAGTGCAGATCTTGATTACTTCAAATTATTACATATAAAACAGCCTCTTTTTCTGGATCAATCAAGACTTTTGCAGATGTTGTGAAGTGTTGTATGTTTACAGAGAGAAAAATCAAGCAAATAGTGTTTGTTGCTTGGTTGCAAGCAGAAAATATAAGGAAAGAACTGCATAGGAAGAAGCTATCAAAAATTATACTTTTTTTCACTTCAATAAGATTATACCAATAAATTATGATAAATCTTTTATTTTATTTATAGCGTGTATCAAAAACTTCTAGTTACTTGAAAATTGATGAAAAATCAACTTCATTAGTATACCTCTGATATTCTAAATCTGAGTTGTCCATTGGATAACAATTAAATATTCCCAATGGTTTTTTATGAGTGCGCGCGCATGGGTAATGAATTTAGGAGTCTTGTCTAACCGACAAGACGAATCTCCAAGCTACGGGCTGAGTCTCAATAGATTGCAGCATGGAAACAGCTCTACCAGGTGCAACACCTTGCCAGGTACGAGACTCGTCTACAGACAACTCCGAGTTCCAATATCGAAAGCTATGACAAGAAAGGCTACGACCTTAGAGGCATTCAGGCATAATCCCACGGATATTAGTTTCGCACTACCTCCCGCACGAGCAAAGTTTCTTGATGACTTTTCTAAAAAACCGATTTTTTTCACTAACGAAAAACTTAACATTTCTTTTCAATAGCCCATTACAGGTTTCTCGATAGGCACAAACTTTTATCAAAGATAAATTTCATACTTCTTGGGACGACACGCTATATTCCTAGCATTCACATTTAAATTCCCCAATATTTTTACTTTGTGCCAAAATATTTTTAGGCACTAAATACTTGGAAATTGTTTGTTACTTTAACTTCAAAACTGCAAGGGAGAAGTGATTTGTGATTGTCTCCATCATACCTATCCATTCTCTTGAAATGATAATCAAATAATAAAACCAAATTATCTTTGAAATAAAATATTTTATCATGTGAAATACTGCATACAATTTAGTAATTCCTCATAATTTCAGTTGCACTCCACTATTCGATTCGATCTCAAGTACACCCATCTTCAGAAAGTTCTCATGGTAAAAGTCAGTATGTTTCAATTAATAGAAGTTATAAATTTCACTGAAACCCCCCCTGCCATGGCAGCGGTTTTACTGCGCATGCCCATGTGTGTACCATGCGGTACAGTAGGGCTCATTCCAGCAAAACGGTATTGGCCTTCTAGTTCTATGAGTTCTGTGTGTAAAACCCATAGATTGGTGGAAGTCACAACAAAATATACCCATTATTCAAAAAGAGTTCTTCATAATTAGACAATTATTTTGTGCTGCTGCTCAGTCGAGAGAATTTTCTCAACATTTGGTTTAGTCCATTCCAAAATCAGAAATCGATTAGGAACAGAAAAAGCTGCGAAATTAGTTTATTTGTACAAGCACTACAATTAACTAAAATAAACATTATTTAGAGACAGCGGTACAATTTTTTTGATATATTAATTCATCAATTGAAACTCAATGATTTTTATTTTCAGAAATTTTGATTTTAATAATGATTCAGATTGAAAAAATCATGTGATTTAAATCATGTATTACATCAAATGATTTAAATTGTTTCAACCCTGGCTGATCTTACGAAATAATGAATTTGGAGGAGAGTCTATATCTGAAACTCATGAAGGGATTTTCGTGAAGCTTTGTAGATCATAGATGTCACACATTTAAAGTTGATTTTATATCTTTATTAGAGTAGTGGGTAGTTAGAAAATAGTTTCTAACGACTTTGGCAACAGTTTAGGTACATACTTGAAAGAAATCGCTCACTTGAGTGGTAAAATAAGTATATCGTAGGACATTATATCATGAAAAGAAAGACAAATTTCAATAGTAATGCAATAGAAAGTATTTGCCTTCGTCTTGAATGAGGCCAGTGTGTGTAAATCGTGTCTAATAAGTGCAATACTATCAGTTAATAATAAACCAGTTTATTAATTTGTAATTCCGCAGCTGTAGTGAGCCGTCGCAGGAATGTAATTGTTTAAGATAATTCATTCTTCTTGGAATGTTCATTGAAATAGTAGTACGATGAAAAAATTCGGATGAGGTTTCATCGAAAACTTTCGGAAAAAATCCCCGCACTCTGACAATTGCACGTGTAACGCGATCTCGTTTTTCGAAACATTAAATCAATTCTGAACTTTTACTTCGCACTGTGGTAGGTACGTGTGTACGTAATAAAGTATATATGTATGTAAAACGATTAATATGCAAGGCACAACTTTTGTTACAGACAAGGTTTTCGACATGATTATATATACATGTTGGTATGCCCATTGTAATTTGATTAGTGGGTTATTGGTATTTTCGTACGTCATGGCAATGTCACAAATGTTTTTTAACTCAAAGAAACTAATTCTAAAATGACAGAAATATTTTAAATAATTATAAATACATAAATTCATAACTAAAGTTATTCATCAAGTTTTTTTGATAGTTATTTTTATTGGCGCGCGCATTTGCAATATTTGTAGAGATGGAAAGACGATGGATATTTGAATGTTTCTATGTTTAGGTCTATCAACTGAGCAAAAGAACAAAAAAAATTACATTTTTTCACAGTGTACTTGATAACTTCACTCATGTAACTTCCTGGTGCGTGCTTCACATAAAGAACTGTCATTCACGATTCAGATCTGTTGCCAATTCGCTGAAATTCCATGTAAGTCGTCGAGCAATCGAAAAATGCATGCCATACTGCTTACTAAGGTTCCCAACATACCGACCATTCGTACTCGTTAATTTTGCAATATGTAACTGGAAGCGTTTATTGCCAAACCTCGAAAATGGAAATGATTTTAAAAAATTCCGATTGCTTTTATGAGCCGGCTCTTTTGTAAATGGCACGAAACGAGGAAACAACTTAATAACTATAATTGCTTGGGCAATCAACACGTTTTCTGTAAATATTGGTTAATGACATTGTTAGGCGCCTTAGTTTCAGCAGATGATACAGTTCCTGTGTAAATCACCGACTGCGCAGAACAAAAAAAAAAAAAGGATTAAGTGCTAGACAGTCCATATACAGTGTGTCTCACTTCTTATGGAATCACCCCGCCCGTTCAGTCTTTTTCGGGATTGTGTCTACATTAAGTTCTCTCATCCAATGGAGTTCAGAGGTTCTATTCTTGAACTATATTCGTATATTGAGTTCTTTTCCACTTTCTATTAGCACGAAAATGTCTTTATATTATCCGAAAATAGCACTCTTGTTCGTATCAAAACGTCCGTTCATAAGTCCATTATTGAGATCCGTACGTGTAGTATAGGGACAACACCCTGTACGCCAGTCAAAATAGACCGCCAATTCACAATAATTACAAACATTTCTTTAGCACTGCCGGATGTTGAAGCATCCAGTAAAGACTAAATATAAAAATTTGCACACTCATCCGGTAACCGGAAATTACTCAAATTCGCATAAAAAATTAACAATATCTTCCTTGGACAAAATTGCAAACATCGTGCAACTTGCAGGTATATTCCCTAACTTCTTTTCTACACCCCTTGTGAAATTTGCACACGCAATTTTCAAACGGAAATATGAATAATCGTTGATTTCGTTGACATAAGCGCTAATTCTGGTTACAAAATTGCAAACATTGTGCAAATTTGTGGTGAAATCATGATTCCGTCACCCCTAAAATGCTTTAAATTTGCAAACTTTTCATGTGTACGGAACATTAAAAAATTATGAATAACTCTAAAAACATTATCAGGGGCATAGTCTTAGGGGTCATGAAATTGCAAACAATGTTTTCGTGCTTTGCAAACTTTGGTGGCATAGAACATTATTGTTAGAAGACATTTTCGCAAATGCCACAAAATTCCAAACTTTGTGAATTTTTTTCTTAAAGTTCTGCTATGGCAAACAAGTAACGGATAAATTTGCAACCCTATAAAATATCGGGAAAACCTGGGCAATAGAATATTATCAATTAAGTCGATTTTCGCGGATGACACAAAATTACAAACTTTGTGCAATTTTTTCTCAAAGTTCTGGAATGGCAAACAAGTCTAGCTATAAATTTGCAACCCTATAAAACGTCGGGAAAACCTGGGCAATAAAATATTATCAATTAAGACGATTTTCGCGGATGACACAAAATTCCAAACTTTGTGCAATTTTTTTCTTAAAGTTCTGCTATGGCAAACAAGTAACGTATAAATTTGCAACCCTATAAAATGTCGGGAAAACCTGGGCAATAGAATATTATCAATTAAGTCGATTTTCGCGGATGACACAAAATTACAAACTTTGTGCAATTTTTTCTCAAAGTTCTCGAATGGCAAACAAGTCTAGCTATAAATTTGCAACCCTATAAAACGTCGGGAAAACCTGGGCAATAGAATATTATCAATTAAGACGATTTTCGCGGATGACACAAAATTCCAAACTTTGTGCCAATTTTTTCTGCAAGTTCTGGAATGTTAAACAAGTCCACCTATGAATTTGCAACCCCATAAACTGTCGGAAAAGCAGTGCAATTCCAAACTTTGTGCATTTTTTTCTCAAAGTTCTGGAGACGCGAACAAGTTGACGTATGAATTTGCAAACCCATAAGACGTCGGCAAAGCAGGGCAATGAAATATTATCAATAAGGCAATGTTCGCGAAATGTTAATCAATCAATCAATAATTGAGCCCGATCTGGTAAAATCGGCTTTTATTATCAGAGGATAATTGTTCAAGGACCAAATTACCGAAGCCGGTAATTTTTTCGTCCTCGAATTGTCAAGTTATATCGTCATTTTCATGATACCCCATAGCGAAATTAGACGATTCTACCGAATAGTTATATCAGATGATAACACTTCAAGTCAAGTTGACCTTTATGAGGACCTTTCTCCCAACCAGCTCAATGATTACTATTGTAATATTGCAAGCAAAATAACATGAAATATGACTTCCTCCACAGACCCCATGAGTTATTTGAAAACTGAAACCCCCAAAGATTCCTTTTATTTTATTCCTACCAATACCCAGGAACTGAAAGAAGTCCTCCTGAGCATCAGAAACAAAAATTCTGCTGGGGAGGATGGTATATCAGTGAATATTTTCTTAAATTTGCCTGATTCTGCATTAGATGCACTAGCTTCCGCTATCAATAACTCATGGCAATCTGGGCATTTTTCTCCGTGTCTGAAATCAGCAAAGGTAATTCCGCTTTATAAAGGGGGGAAAATCGACCAACCCTCTAATTATCGGCCTATTTCACTGCTATCGACACTTTCCAAATTAATCGAAAAACTTGTGAAGACTCGTATCATGGCCTTCTTAGAACATCACAGCCTATTAAACCACAACCAGTTCGGTTTTCGAAGTAATAAGAGTACAAATGATGCAATGTTTAAACTCTTGGAACATCTTTATGGTCAAATTAACGATGGAAAAATAGTTGCAGCAGCGTTCTGTGACTTAACAAAAGCCTTTGATTGTGTAAGTCACAGAATACTGCTGCAAAACTTGAATTTTATGGATTTAGAGGATGTGCGCTTGACTGGTTCCAGTCTTATTTGACGAACCGGACGCAAAAAGTATTCATCGGACAGAATTCTTCACTATGCGGAAACATTAACTACGGAGTTCCACAGGGGTCAGTTTTGGGACCAGTACTCTTTTTGTTATACCTAAATGATCTAGCGCTTCTTAATGTTCAAGGCAAGTTCACTCTCTTTGCTGATGATACCACTATTTTGTGGCATGGAAAAGATTCTTCAGCATTGAAGAAAAATATCCAGAACGATTTAGAAAAAGTTAAGGAATGGTGCGACTGTAATTTGCTAGCATTGAATATCAACAAGACCAAATTACTCTCCTTCAAGTGTGACATTGAAGGTATAACTATTGGCCATGATACACTAGATCGTGAACACAACACCAAATTTCTTGGCCTAATAATTGACAACGAGCTGAAATTTCAAGAAAACATTTTGTTTCTTAGTAAAAAACTGGCCTCAGGATGTTATGCCGTAAAAATGGCCACAAGCGAGATTGGTTCTGAAACAGCAAAAACAGTTTATTACGCCCTCGTGGAGTCCCACCTCAGATACGGAATTGCCTTCTGGGGCATGTGCAGCCAACAAAGGCTCAATAACATATTCATTTTGCAAAAGCGAGCATTAAGGTACATCTGTAGGGTATCTCCCAAACATTCGTGCAAACCGCTATTTGTCTCTGAGAGAATACTCACTCTATCTTCTCTATTCATATTAGAAACCGTGTGCTTAGTTTTTAAAAACCGTGATAATTTAGCAAGTCATCAGATTCATCACAGAACACGTAGGATAAATAATCTGAATCTACCTCTGCCTATACCCTCCTCGACTTTGTCCAGGAAATCAATTATATATGAAGGCATAAAAATATATAATCACCTACCCCTACACATAAAGTGTATTAACTCTTTTAAAAAATTTCGGAAGTCTGTTAAAGATGTATTACTTGAGAGAGCTTACTATAATTTGGAAGAGTACTATTCAGAAAATTGGTAGAGTATGCAGTTTCGTTCAATTGTACAGAAAATTGGTGGAGTATGCAGTTTCGTTCAATTGTACAGCTATATATTTGTGTTTTATATGTTAAAATTTGTTTGTATCTTATGTGTATATTTATTTAAAAATGTTTTATACTCTTGTGTAATTATGAGAAATACGTTTTTTAGCGCATCTGACATACTACTTCATTAATGTGTAGTTACTATAATTGATTTTTATATTATTTACCTACAATTATTGTAAAAAATTTGTATTTTAACTTTGTCAATAAGAACATGTTTATTCTTTGACAATAAAGTATATTTCTCTCTTTCTCTCTCTCACTGTATAGTTCCAACACATAGCTTTACTTTATGGTTTTCTATCTGAAAATACCACTTAATAAGACATAATTGTCTACTACTATTTAGTATTTGTACGAACAGATAATCATTCAGTAGATACTGCGTAATGAAATCATTCAGTACAATTATTTGATATTACCATTTGGTAAAATCATGTAACATAGCCATCTGAGTTATAATTTCACTATACATTTGGACAGAACGTCTGAATTACTATATGATTTACCATATGGTAATGTAAAATTTGGATTTTTTTTAGCATGTTTCGTACATTCTTGTTAAGTTTATACCCATGAAGTCAAGTCTAGAACACTGAATTTTGATTGAAGTTACTCAAATTGAGTAATCAGTACTTACGTCTGAAACACTTAAATCAAGTTTTATAACAATTTTTGCAAATTTGACCTTTTTGCCGATAAAACCAAAGAATTTACATTAGAGAATACTGTACTTCGAATTCCTCTACGTTTACGAGATTTATTCCATAATGCTATGAAAAACAGATAATAGGCGAGATCACAAACTCACAAATTTGCTTCATATGGCTTGAAGTTGAAATATAGTGATAAAATATATGTATGCATAGTTTTTCCTAGAGGAATATTCTATTGCGCGGCTTTCCCGACAGTTTATAGGGTTGCAAATTTATACGTAGACTTGTTTGCCATAGCAGAACTTTTAAAAAAAAGGACAAAGTTTGGAATTTTGTGGCATTTGCGAAAATTGCTTCTAACAATAATGTTCATTTCCGCCATCTTCCGGGATACTGAAAAAGGTGCAAACTCAATTGGCGACTTAAAATTATGCCACCAAAGTTTGCAATGCACGAAAACATTGTTTGCAATTTCGGGACCCCTAAAACTTCGACCCTGAGACTTACGTTATCCATAATTTTTTTATGTTCCGTACACATACAAGTTTGCAAATTTAAAGCATTTTAGGGGTGACGGAACCATGATTTTACCACAAATTTGCCAATGTTTGCAATTTTGTAACCAGAATTAGCTTAATTACAACGTAATCAACGATTATTCGTATTTTCGGTTGAAAATTGCGTGTGCAAATTTTACAAGGGACGTAGAAAAGAAGTTAGGGAATATACCTGAAATTTGCACATTGTTTGCAATTTTGTCCAAGGAGATAATTGCTAATTAACGTTTTATGCGAATTTGAGTAATTTCTGGTCACCGGATGGGTGTGCATTTTATATTTAGTCTTTACTGGATGCCTCATCAACATACCGCAGTGCTAAAGAAATGTTTGTAATTAATGTGAATTGACTGGCCTACTGTTTAAATAGTCTACCGCGGCGACTGATTGGGATATTTTGATTCTTCCGAGTACAGCTCAGTTTACCAGAAGCAGTCCATGGTACTGTCCCAGGTGGAAATGTCGACATTCTCGAAGTCAATTATTTAGGTTTTGTGTAAATTCAATTTTAGGCCTTGTATACTTCCCATTCTGGTTTCCTTGGATTCCGGTTATATTATTACCCATGGTTTCAAGTGAATCACATATATCAAGGTTCAGTCTAAGCTTTTTTCCATCGTGTGTATATCAGATATTAAAAAACTATGTACAATTTGAAAAACGAAAGAAAAAGAGTTAATACACGACCGGGCGTAAAGAAGCACTTTAGCGCCCGGATTTGCGGGCGTAAAGTAGCACTTTAGCGCCCGCGGACTACTTTATCGCCCGGCGGGCGATAAAATCGTTGAACAGGCGCTAAAGTGAATTTCAATCTCATATCGATAGAAATGGATCATATAATCAAACCCAAAATATTATTAACAATAATATAACGAAAACGATGAACATAAATTAATTTAAAAAATGAATTATTACTTAATATTGACAATACAATTAGAACAGTTATTTATGGAAATATTTGTATTTGTTGTTTTCTGTTGTTGCAGATAGTTACTGATTTCAACTGATTCCTCATTACTAGAAGTCTGAAGAGAATGCATGTTATTATCTGGTGTTTCAGAATAGTAAGCAATATTTTCAGATTGTCTGCAATGGCTAGTAGACGGCTCATCATTTTCTACAATTTTCTTAGCAATCTTCAGCTTATTTGCAACTGAATTTTCAATATAACCTTCCGCAACAGTCGTCGACTTCCACCCAGCATGTCTTTCAATATTGATTATATCCTCGCCTGCATCTGCTAACATAGTTGCTGAGGAACGTCTGAAGCAGTGACCAGTATATTCTTTCGCATTAGGAATACCTAGGTAAGTGGCTATTCTGAATGGTATTTGACCGAATGTATTTTTTCCGATAACCTGTCTCGTACACTTGCCATTTTTATAATATAAAAAAACCGCTTTTGATCATTCTGATCTCGCAAGGAAGAATATTTTCTGTAAATATCCAAATAACTGGGCGATTTCGGTTCTTTATCGATTACAGTAAATACTCGATCTATCTTCGTTTTGGTTTCTCGTATAGTTATGAGTAAGAATGTCTCGAAATCTTGAATGTCGTCCACTGTGATATTTGCCAATTCTTCGCGGCGACATGCTCTACAAATACCAAAAGTCAGTGCTACTTACAATAAATTCTCAGATAACATACTGAACATTGAGAAAACATGAAATTAGAACTTACTTTCATCATAAGATACACATCTTCTGGTGCTTCCCTCAAAAATAACTCAATTTCTTCTCTGCTTAGAATCTTCGATTTCTTTGGTTTATAACCATCAAATTTTCGTTTCAAAAAAGCTATCAATCTTGCGTATCTACTGATATCTATATTATCATGTACATTTAAAGTAGCTTTCAGCATGGAATAATATGACCACATGGTAGGGGGCTTACAATATTCAGATTTTTCCAGAAAATAGGCAAGAAGTACAGTCTCTGTGTATTTCTTATTTTTACATTTTTCCCGTTGCACCACCTCACGAATTCTTCATACACCTTGTCGTATATTTTCTTGGATTCACTTGGATTTACTTGGCAATAAACTCAATTTCGCATCCTCAGCTGCTTTACTTATTTCTGGTGGAGTACAATTCACACTTTCTTCGTAGCTTGAATCCATTTCAAAATCAGCAATGAATTATATGTGAGCACAAAAATTGACAGCAAATATGGCTACTAGCCTATATAATCTTATTTCGAAAAATTGACTGTGTTGCCATGGTAACATTCATTCCATCACTTCTTGATTTATTCTTGTTTCCGATATGATATGAATATACATCCTCACGGCAGCCTTGATGTATTTTTATCATGTTCTAGATATAAAGAGGTATCTATCTACATAACATCAAATATACCGGTCGTGCATAAAATTTTGTATGTATTTCGGGCGTAATTTGCTTTTATGGACCTAGGCGTGTTAATAGCCCTCGCTATCGCTCGGGTTATTACTTACACGCTGCAGTCCATAAAAGCCTATTTTACGCCCTAGATACATAAATAACTATTTAATATCAATAATATTCCTTTCTCTTATTTGCTGACGACCTAAAAGCTCTATTCCAATGTTAAAAATGACACAGACTGCCACGAACTACAATGTGAACTAAACAACTTGTTAGACTGGTGCACCGCAAATTGCATGGATCTGGATTCTGCCAAAGTGCTTCGCAATATCCTTCTGAAGATCACGAAATGAAATATCCCATCAATACGAGTCAAATGTTCAAATGTTCAATCATAAAGGACTTGGGCATCCTCTTAAACTCTGACCTCAATTACAATTGTCACATATCAAACATATCCTCTAAGGATCTCAAAATGCTCGGTTTTATCAAAAGATGCTCTCAAGACTTTACATCGATTCACCCCACCAAGTCGCTCTACTGCTCATAGTAGAGGAGACCGTGGGAGGTCGACCTTCACCGATCTGAAAACTCGATGAGACATGTTTTATCAAATATAGTTTATAAACAAATATGCCCATGATAACTTGCCTATCAAAGAGTGTTCATAGCTATTTTTAATTGAATTAATTTTAATCAATTATCTTTTATCACCTTCACTCTTTTGATAACCGAATGAGTTTCACCTCAACTGATAGTTTTTAACACAAAGAATATGCCTAGGTAGGCTTGCCTACTTATTTCTGTGCATGGCTACCTGGCAAGCAGATGTGAACAGGTAAGTCAATATAGGTAACTACACCGATCTGTTAACCAATCGAAATTGATGTCATAGGTAAGATAATTTAATTACAAAACCAATCGTATAGGCTTGCCTGCAAAAAATCGTACATAAAATATTATTGCCAAGCTATAAAGGCTTAGAATTTTAGCTATTTGATAGGGCGAGAGAGAAATTGTGATAGTGTCCGAGGTCCGTGTGATAGAGCAGGACACAACATAGCAGCTGCACGCTACCTGACCGTTGAATGTATCCGAGTGCGCATGCTCGTGTACATGTGAGTGACAGTGACAGCATTTATTTACACTCGACAGTAATTTTGAACTCTTTTATATGCTTTGTAATGAACGCTTTTAACAACATAAATGTGTTAAATTTTATTTTTCTATATTGATGATTTTTTAAATTTATTATACTAAAATTTTAAAAGTAACACTTATTCTTTCCCGCTTTACGGCATTTATTCGATTTGAAATAATATATAAATTATTCTTTATTCAATTTTAAATAAAAAATATGGATTTTTTTATCATTTTTAAATTTTATAATTCAGCTTTAAAATGAAAAAAATATTGTTGAATTTTTTATTTTTTTATTTATTAATATATTAAATTATTTATTTTTGTATATATAGTGTGAAATAATACAAAAACTGTGATCGAAATTAGAGTTATAATAAATTAGAGTTCAAAATTACTGTCGAGTGTGAATAAATGCTGTCACTGTCACTCACATGTACACGAGCATACGCACTCGGATACATTCAACGGTCAGGTAGCGTGCAGCTGCTATGTTGTGTCCTGTTCTATCACACGGACCTCGGACGCTCTACTTTCTCTCTCGCACCTATCAAATAGCTAAAATTCTAAGCCTTTATAGCTTGGCAATAATATTTTATGTACGATTTTTTGCAGGCAAGCCTATACGATTGGTTTTGTAATTAAATTATCTTACCTATGACATCAATTTCGATTGGTTAACAGATCGGTGTAGTTACCTATATTGACTTACCTGTTCACATCTGCTTGCCAGGTTGCCATGCACAGAAATTGATTACAATTAATTCAATTAAAAATAGCTATGAACACTTTTCGATAGGCAAGTTATCATAAGCACATTTGTTTATAAATTATATTTGATAAAAAATATGTCTCATCGAGTTATCAGATCGGTGAAGGTCGATCTCCCACCCGCTCTTAGACTATCACAAGTCCGCCCTCACTTAGAATATGCTGCTTGCGTCTGATCTCCCCAGTACAATACCCTTATACACAAATTGGAAAAAGTCCAACATGCATTCCTAAGGTACATCGCCCTTGAGTGAAATTATCACGATTACAACTATGAAGCTCTTGAGAATGATTTGAATATCGAAAGCCTTTGCTCTCGCTGCAAAAAAGAGATCTCACAATGTTTTACAACCTGATAAACTCTGTACATTCATGCCCGGAACTAATTGATAACATCAATCTTCACGCTCCACCCAGTCAAAACTCAACCAACTACTTCTACATACGTCACTACAGAACTAATATCGCTGGAAATTATTTTATCACAAGAGCATCCACACTAGCAAACACCACCTCCTTGGACCCTTTTGTGGGCCCCACACAGTTCAAGTCTACCCTCAGCCAAGTAAAGGTGCTTTAAAATGTTTCAATAAACCACTTGACATTGTGTACTTTTCTTCTCTTTCTTTCTTTCTCTACTTCTGTAACAGGAATTTTACACTATACACTTGCACTCACTCAAATGTTTCTACTGCAATTATTTTTAAGATTTTATTTTTAAGTTTAAGTTTTATCTTTACTCTTAGATTTAGATTATTGTTTGTCCTAGATTTAATGGTTTTGCTTTTAATCTTATTCTTAAGCATCTTATCATTTGTTAACAATTATAATTAAGAAATTATATGAAGAAGTAATTTGATTTCTACACAAAAAATTTACAAAAATTCCTGTAATACTTAATGAGCATTTGCTCGTAAATAAATAAATAAATCCCCCCGACTGTAGATTTATATGGAGAAATCCTCTGTATAATTATGGCCTTAAGGAATATAAAAAAGAATATGAATTTTTGATATGAACATGAAAGATATTTTCCGGCTACCTCGTAACGAGTCTGTTTAATCTACACGAAATCGATCGTTAATAACCTTCAATTTCTCTTTTAATGGATGATTGTGATATATGCAGCCAAACATACACCGAAATCGACCCTTACTATAAATGGTCGATTTCTCCATTAATGTATAATTGTGGTATAGGCAACTAAACATACACTAATTCGAATATTATTCAAATTCCAAATCATATTACCTTTCGCTGTCAAATTTATGTATTTTCAAATCCAAATATTGTAAACTCTGTCCATTTTTCACTGGCAGCTCGACTTGGTGGTCCCAGGTATAAAATAAACATAAACCATAGGCGTTACATTTCTTATCAAAATGTAAGACGGAAATTCAATTATACTTATTGCGAACTTTTATACTGTGAACACGGATTTACTAAGAGCAAGTTATGAGAATATGGTAAATACCTACAAAATGAATATATAATAATACTAATACCTATTCCCCTCCCACTTGTTATTACTAAGGAATTGAAGTAAATATTTGAGCACAATTACTATAGTAAATAGTCAGGTCGAAATAAAATATTTAGATGGAAATTCCCGAGATACACTTTAAGAGTATATTCGTTTCTAAGGATCGGACATTAAAATTTGCTTACTTCTTAGATAAAACCAATACAAATCGAAATTGTTATTATGAAGGATAATGAATGTGGATGTACCTGCCCCATTAAAGGATCATTAATTGGTATTAAAAGCAAATAAATAAAGGAATTCTGGGTTTTCCCCGTCGGCTAGTTTCTACAAAATACAATATAATACTGTTTTGCTGTGGAGGGTAGTCCGTGACGAGCTACTGCTCATTCTTAGTGTTTATGAAAATGGCATCGGGTGCAAATTTTACACCAGTTAAACCCAATACATTTGTTGCATACTCTGTAAGAGAAAAAACTATAGTGCTTAATGTGCATGATGCACTTGTTTATCAACAACCCACGAGTTCCGTTCGCCAGAGAGTGGCTACATGTTCTAATACGATGGGAGTGAGTGAAAGAACAATTTACAGGTTTTTAAACGAGAGGAAAAGTGGAGACATTAGTGCACCAAAACAAAATTCAGGAAGGAAGTCACTATCAACTTTGATAGGACCGCCATCTGAAGGAAAGTTCACTCTTTTTATATAAATAAAGAGATACCAACAATAGACAAAGTTCTACAGTCAATTCAAGAAGACGACGATTTACCACAAGTAGGTAGAACGAAATTATGGAAACTTTTACGCGAGATAGGCTTTTTCTGGGAAAAGCAGAATAGAAAGTCTCCACTTATATCCACTTATAGATAATGACGAAATTGTGCGTTGGAGAAGAAATTATTTAAGGACGATCAGGAAGTATCGATCTGAAGGAAGGACAATTTATTATTTGGACATACTGTGCAGAAAACATGGGTCGACACTAATATAAAAACTTCCCGTCAAGTAGTCATGGAAGGATATTCCACTGGGTTACCTGCACCGATCGAAAAAAAAAAGGGTAGGTTAATTATCACCCATATTGAAATGAGCATGGTTTTGTCGATGGTTTGCTGCAATTCGTCTCGAAATCAATAAAGTTAATGATGATTTTCTAGAAAGTTAAGGATTATTTACTAGAACACTGCTTCTATTGTGTTGAAGAGTATTTCAGCTCCACCTGATTGTTTATATTAAGAAAATGTTTAGGTTAAGAATGCTTCTGTTATGTTTATAAAAAAGCTTGTGTTATGTTGCTGTATGACCCTTTCATGAAGTGAACTTTTTAACCTATTGAACTATTGAATTTTATAAATTTGACTATGTCAATGTCCAATTGGATCTTATGACAATAAATATTATTATTATTATTAAAAGATTACCACGAGGAGATGAATGCGGACTACTTTTCACAAATGGTAGAGCTGTTGCCTTCGAATGGCGTTATTGTCAAAGCAAACTACAAACAATACGTAGTTGACGAAATGGCTAAAGAAAAAAAGATGGTTGTATTACGATTACCTCCAAACCATTGTGAGCTCAATCCTATCGAGCTCATATGGGCTCAAGTGAAAGGAGACGTTGCTAGGAACAACACTACTTTTAAATTGGACTATGTACGTCAGCTTCTTCTAGCATCGTTCTCCAAAGTGACAAGCGACAATTTGAAAAATGCTGTAAATCATGTATCAACAGAAGAACAGAAGATGTGGGATCTTGATAATTTAATCGACCAAACTGTGGAATATCTAGTAATTTCAATAGGACCCGAAGATTCATCTGATTCGGATACCGATGATGACTTTGAAATGGACATTTAGGGTGAAGTGGGGTAAGTGTATTCATGGGGCAAGTATAATCGGGCCTCCCTGATTTTTGTATTATCGTTTTTAATTTTTTTCTATCTAAAATTTGAATGTGTAACTCATTTTTTGCCTTTATATTATGTTTTTAATCCTTTCCAAGGTCCTAGTTCAAAATGTCAGTTATTTATATATTACCCTGTATTTTCACTTGTTGTGCGAGTATCGATTGTAATTTTTAATTTCATATTGCTAATACAAATAATTCAATAATATTGTGGTATGTTGCTTCCTTAGATTATTTCCAACAAGGAATCGGATTCTGCTGTCATATTTCGATTTGGATGCCAACAAAAAGAAACATAGTAGCGATTACGCTTACTCCATCAAAAAATATCTGTGAAATGGACATTTAGGTAAGTAACTACATACATTTATTACCATCACTATTTGCAACTAAAACATTTAAGGTGAGCTGTTATAATAGTTTGATGCATCCAATAATCGATGAATTGTCAATTACTCTAAATTTAATATTGTTATAAACATGCATTGTTTCTTGGAAAGTTTTCTAAATAAATAAATATTAAAACATGGTTTACCGAACGCACGTCACTAATCGGTACTTTTACCATCGATGCTTTATAATAATTTCATCGTTCTATTGTTATTAGAGATAAAACAGAGTGGACTAGAAAAGTAAACTCGAAAACACACGAAGTCCTATCAAAACGTATTTGTTACCATGAAATTTATTTGAGCCGTCGGTAAACAACTTTTCGCAGATTTGCATTTATAATGAGGGTGTTTAGCTGCTAGTGAAAAAAGGACAGAGTATAATGATCTCGATCCTTAATCGCCAATTGATTAAATAACTATTTTCCAATACCTACGTCAAAAATGTATAATTTTTAACGACTTTTAAATGTCAAAAGTAGGCTATTTTTGAACAGAGTGAAAAAAAAATCTGCACGGCGTGCAAAAAAGTACAGACCTACGTTGTTTAAATACAGGTATAGTTATTCTAATCCCAATTGGAACGGCAATAAGAATAAGAGCACTACGAGGAGTGTTCATATGCACTGCCCGGCAAATGGGAAATTTATATACTACCAGTGTTTTTACTTTCAAAGCGTTCCTGGTAAAATCATAACAGAATTCTGGCGCGTGTCTCTAGTTGCCCAGATTATTAGTAAAGGCGCTATCAAATATATTTGAGGAATAGAAGCTCGGCTAGCTGGATTGGATATATGTTACCTGAATCCCCATGATTTAGGCAGTGGTTAGGAATTATCCATTGAATTTTTTTTATCAATATGGCTTTCTGGAGACTTTTCGAAACAAATAATAAAATTCAGTTGAGGTAACATGTGTCTACTTTGGCATGGGGTGATCAATTGCTATGATTGTAGGAATAAGTAACTGAAAAAATACCACTGGAAAATAATATACCGACGCCTATGTCAAGGCGGCAATTGGAAACAGAAATCCTTTACGAAACTTTTTATGTCGGTCCAATTGGGATTAGAAATACTATAATACACAACACCCATCATTCTCATTTCAATCGTTTTTTATTAAACATTAAACAAACATATTCCATCCATACTAATTTTTTACAGGTACGACTATGCACCCTGACTACCTGATATTTGTTCTAATTTTTCCTGGTAGGTATGTATTGCGATTGCCTGAAATAACACTAAAAATTGGACGTTTGCTTTCAAAACGTTAATAATAAAGGGTATTTTTATTTATATATTAAAAAAACCAAAATATTGGAAAAAATCATGTTAAAAAGAGTCGCTTTATATTCTTGTTGTATAAATAACTATTTCGCATGGGTCTAATGTGGCTCAACACATTACTAACTACATATGAAAATATAATACTAGTCAGTTTCTATGTTAACAGGAATTTTTCACCAATAACGTGTTGAGTTTCCTCACGTAAAGTGGATTGTTGAGTGTTATTACGTTCTGGAGAATTTTACATGAAACAGAAAAGGTGTGTTGTCAACATATTCGCTAATTAATAAAACAAACAAAGTTATTTTTGATGGGTAAATTGTTTACATGGCACGCAAACTAATTACCCGGGATTTTATTTCTATCGGGGGAGCTGATTCGTATTTTTCCGCGAAACATCCATGATTGAGCCGGAGGTTATGAAAGCAAAGTCGTATCAACATACTTATTAAGCATGTTATATTGGGTTCTGCTGAATCTGAAAAATGTTAGAAACCTTATAATAATGTTGTGCCACCAACTTATTTATTTTAAATGGCATATTTATTAGCTATTTGAAAAATACATGAAATTTTATAATTACTTGTAATGTTATATATCTCACATGTACACTATTTGGGGAAAAACACAGTTGCCTCTCACAACAACGTTCTTTTTTACAATTACAAACTTTTATTTAGTTTCACCTGTTCCGATGTCTGTCTGTGGGTTTATAATCAAATCTTACAAGTTAAATACGACCCTCTTCTAGTTGTCCGATTAACGTGAAATTTTGCAGATGTCAGGATTGAAACGATTTAAGTCAATTGATGTAAATACGTGATTTAAATCACATTATTTTTTCAATTTAAATTATGATTAAAATCAAAATTGTTGATGTTATAATTAAGAGAAAATAAAATGAGTTATTATTGATTTATTATATCAGAAAAATTATACTACTGTATCTAAAAAATTATTTTAGTTAATTCTTGCTTGCTTGTTAGTTAATTGTTGCTTGTACAAAAAAACTAATTTTGCAGATTTTTCCATTGCTAATTGTTTCTGAGTTTGGAATGGACTAAACCAAATGATGGGAAAATTCTCTCGAATGATGCGGAAGAAGCAGCAGCATAAAATAATTGTCTAATTATGAAGAACTCTTTTTGAATTATGAGTATATTTTGTTGTGACTTCCACCAATCTATGGGTTTTACATTCTGAAGAATATCATCATGGAACATAATATCAGTGAAAGATTCTGATCTGTCAAAAAAACTTGATTATGAGTGGTAGTAAACCACCATTTGGATATAATTCTGCAACCGCTTTTAAAGCAACATTTTTCTCACTCTCTGTTAGTGTTTGCTGAGTTTTTGTTGGGTCGAGAAGATATGCCAACAAATGATATATATATATATATATATATATATATATATATATATATATATATATATATATATATATATATATATATATATATACAATGTTCATAACTCCTCTTCAATTTTTGCAGATGTTTTAAAGTTATGTCAGTTTTGTCAAAATGGGTTTCTAATATTTTAATTCTTCCACATCTGAAAGAAAGGCACTGTTTCTTTGTACTCTATCTATTGCGATAGAGATAGGCTTAAGTATTGTTAGGTAATCTTCGACTAATATTTTCAAGGGAATGTTTGAAATGTTTCCTCTTATAATATTGTCAATTCAGTTTTTGTTCTCCTCAACAATTTTGAAAAGTATGGGCCATGACTCAACGAAACCTTCTAAACAGTCGGCAAGCGAATTCCATCTGACATCATTTGACAAAACTAGTTTTTTGCCTCCTTCTTTGACATATGCTGCAGAGGGAAAATGGTTGTTACGGAAGTATTTGGTAATGTCAACAACATGTTCTTTAATATTAGCGATTTCCAAATCCTTATATAGTAAATTTTAAATATGTGCAGCACAACCATATGTAATAAAGTTCAATTCAGTAGTAGATGTTTTTAATTGATGTCGCATTGTACCATATTAGCTGCATTATATGTGACAAAACTACATACTTTACAGTCATATTTGGTTTTAAGCTTATTTATGAGTGCTGTTACAATTTCTGTTAAATATACAGAAGTATGTGGATTCCCAGAAGTATCTAGAGTATTTACCAAGAAGGAAGATCCATTTTATGTTGTAACCGTTGCAAAGATTATCGGTTCATTATGCACATTGGACCATCCGTCAATGACAGACACAAATATTCCCGACAAGTTTTCAAAGCATTTGTTTTTTTTTTATTATAAATTTCATCAAGCATTTTATTAGAAACATCATATTGAGAGGGTGATATATATCCAGGACGTAAAAAACGTGATAAAAATAGCAACTTGTTTTATTTATAGGAAAAAATGAATAAAAATTGAAAACAAAATTGAAAAAATCTTGATTTTTTTCAACCCTGGCAGGTGTTCATAATTCCGGTGACAATGCATTATGGAATTTTTGCTAGAGAAAAAACAAAATGGCGGTTCTAATATAGCTGACGAGATTATTTGTCAAAATTCATAAATTCAAGATGGCGGCTCCAACGTGGCGACGAGTTTTGTGGTTATAGCCCGATTCCAATAAAAATTGGCATGTGGGGGTTTTTGGGGTGGGAGATCATGGTTTTTTGTCAAAACCCGCGAATTCAAGATGGCGGTTCCAAGATGGCGACGAGTTTTGTGATTATAGCCCGATTTCATTCAAATGTTTTTGTCAACATTCATGAATTCAAGATATCGGTATGTGGGTTTTTCTGGGTTCAAAGATTATCAATTTTAGTCAGAATACAATAAGTTGACGGATTTCATGAATAACTAAACAGAATTGTATAAAAAAAATCAAGACAAACTTTTATACAAATGCACTAAAAAGGAAAAACTTATTTTTTCAATTGTTTGACCTAGGTTATTCTCTGAGTAGCGGATTCAAAATCTTACCGCGCAAGAATACGTATTTTATATTAGCGGCAAGCTTTTGAATCTGCTACTCACAAAATAACCTTGGTCAAACAATTAAAGAAATATTTTTTTCCTTTTTAACGATTTGTATAAAAGCTGGTATTTTTTATTTTTATTATTCATGTTAAGATTAGTACAAGAAAATTAAAATAGCTTAAATTAATCGTTTTTTTTTCAACTGGAATGGATGACCCCTTCCTTTTAATTGGTTTTTTTAATTTATTTGCCCTATTGAACTTGCGTATTTTTTATTATTCATTGACGGCATTTCCATAGTTTTTATTTGTCTACCAAATTATAATGTTTACTTTTTGTAGTTGATAACGCACGACCACGGTATTCAAGTTGAATTATAACGTTATTAATGTGATACTGCCAGAAGACTTCAATAGAACTAAATACACAGTAATATCTAACATATCAAATCAAAAGACTTTCTACAAAGTAAGACGATGATAGAAATCAACACATAACTTACAAGTTTATTTTATTTTTTCCGTAATTGGGTTACAGTGTATTAAACTTTTTATTTTATTCCGTTTTGTGAAGTTTTGAATTCCCAAGACTTTTTAGCCTGAATTATTTAACCTCCTTCCACGATCAACTGACCTGCACAATTCCCAAACCGAGAACATTTCAGGATCTTTGTCTGAAGAGATAATTTCTAAATTTCATAATTCACTTGCTCTGATACGCGTGACACGAATCCAAGAATCTCACGTCACCCAAACTACTTTCCATTCAGCAGAGTACGACAATTCTAGTCGGACAATTCGAAATTATAATTGTTGTTGCCGTCGCTCGAAGAGAATTAACGATAATGGGCGATGTCTAATCCAGATGTTCTTTCATTGTAGTCGACTTGTAAGACACGTGAATCATCCTTTCAATTGGTGATCCGGATAGGATGATAAACAGTGGGTTTATACAGCGAATAAGATAAGGAATAGCATAAGGAATAAGACAAAAATAGACTTGTTTATACAGAATGATTAAATTAAATAAGAATTATGAATCAACCAATGAAATCACGGCTTTTTGATAATGATAATCATGTCTTCTGTCAATTCAATTTGTTTACTGTGCTCCCAAAACAAATTTACCCTCATTTTTACCAGCCATTTCAAATTGCAAGTTTTTTGTTGTGTTAGGTATTTATTTTTTGTTGTGTTGAATAGATAATGGATGACGGTAAACAAACTGTGAAAACTGTCAGAAAATGATAAAGGTTAGGATTGTTAGGAATGTCAGCATAAAACAATTTTATCTGCACATGCGCACTTTCATTTTCAGACTAAAATAAGATAAGAATGAAAAATGAGTCCACTCTTATTTTATTCCTTATTTCTTATTTTATTCCAGTACGTGTATAAACGTTCCCATTGAATTACGTATGTTCAACGTTCTTATCTTATTCCTTATGTTATCTTATTCGCTGTATAAACCCACTGAAACCTGTTATTATGTCAAAGAGGAAGCATTTTTACACGCGAACCGAAAATTAGTTTGAATTGAAATCAATACCCTACCAGTGTTTCATTGGGGATATATCATATCAAAGAGATATTTTATTACTATTGGCTATGTGCGATGTGCTTGGTGGGGACAGTCAAATCGATCGCAGCGTGTGCTGTGGCAGAAATGTGAAACAATATCGGGACTGTCAAATTTGTTTAAATAAATAATCCCACGTTAATTACCTCAAATTCTAACAAATATAATAAATTGCTCTCAGGTATCGACAATGTTTCATATTTTTTTTAACCGACGAAATCAAAAAGGAGGAGGTTTTCTAGTCGACGCGTATATTTTTTTTTATGTATGATCACGACTTTTTACAGAGCAGTTCGATTCCGATGATTCTTTTTTCATTGGATAGGGTGTACTTCGAAGTTGGTCCTATTTGAATTTGAACAAAAAATCCATCCCTGAGGGTAGCAAAATGGAGGATATTGATCGGTCACACTCTGAATTTTGGTCCGTTAACCGATTCTATCTATCTTTTTTTATTAGATAGGGTATACCTAGAAGTTGATCATATTTCAATTTGGAACGAAATAATCCACCTCTATGGGTAGAAAAATAGGGGATGATTGATTTTTCCCTTGTGAACATTGGCACACAAATGTAGTCGACATTGACAAATCCTCCTACATCCGTCACAATAATTACATTCTATGAAAGGATGGAATTATATACATGATTAAATCAACTAACCAGAACTTTCAAAAATAATTTATATAATATAACAATAAATAGTTAAAGTAGATAAACATTTTAATCGTGGATTTTTCAATTCACAGAAAAATCTTTCTATCAATATTTAATTGGGAATGTTTCCCTTTTCAACATAGATAAACATATTATTTAACAGTTAATAGTTGAAGTAAGCTAGTTAAGTAAGTATTTTGGAAGTAATCAAAAATTAAGTAGGTAGTAATTAGTAGATTTCAGCCACAAAAAATAGAAAAATAAAAACTTTTTAACAAAAAATTAAGCCGACGAAAAAATCAACAAAAAAAATAAACCTTTAGTTTAATGATAATTGCTCCTAAACTAATGTGAGTACTAATTTTGAGTCGGCGCCAAACAAACAATTATCGAAAATCATTATATTACTTTGAAGAAGTAATCAAAACGCCGCTGTGCATCTCGCTGCCATTATTTTACGCTTTACCTAATTCAATTGCTAGTTTGTTTGGCGCCGACTCAAAATTAGTTACTCACATTAGTTTAGGAGCTCAATTATCATTAAGACTATGAAGGTTTATTTTTTGCTTTTCAGTTGATTTTTTCGTCGGTTTAATTTTTGGTTAAAAAGTTTTTATTTTTCAATTTTTTGTGGCGAAATTACTAATTACTTCCTACTTAATTTTTGATTACTTTCAAAATACTTACCTAGCTTACTTCAACTATTAACTGTTAAATAATATGATTATCTACTTTAACTATTTATTGTTATATAATATAAATTATTTTTGAAAGTTTTGGTTGGTTGATTTCGTTTTTCGGTGAAATACAAAAAGATGTAAAAGACAGCATTAAAACATGTAAAAACATGGAGCAACAATTAATTAGATTTATGGAATAATATTTGTAACAAAAACATTACTGGTAAATTTACTATAAGCCGAAAACAATTGTGGTGAACATTCTTTGGTTATGAATGTGAAAAGTGAGGGAAAATCACAACATAGAGGTTGGAATTTAATATAACCTAAAATGTCAACGTCAAAATTGTACGATTTTTAAGAAGAAGAAGAGCCATTTGGTCTAAGCTGTCCAAATGAAAGTGGAAACATCAATTGCAATTACTACTGAAGATGAGATTTTCTAATGGTAAAATTGGATAAATAATTTTCATTATGTTATTATATTTGTAAAAACTTTCATGTTGGTTTATATTAAATAGAAAAGGAAGATGAATTATTATTGAGAGCATTCGGGTTCTTGTCTAAGATTAATAAATAAGAATAGATCTCACTTAAATGATTGAGAAATAAATGCCATTTCCAAAAAGATTCGTTTCGAAGCATTCTTTTCTTTTACTAAAATTTTTGTGGAATTATAATCCATATTGTGATCTTCTTTATTCACATGTTCACTGAGAGCACATCTTTCAGGGTGAAGTGCTCTCAGTGAACATGTGAATAAAGAAGATCACAATATGGATTATAATTCCACAAAAATTGTTTAAACAAAATAACAGATCTCAATCATTTAAGTGAGATCTATTCTTATTTATAACATTTAAGTGAGATCTATTCTTATTTATTGATCTCAGACAAGAACCCGAATGCTCTCAATAATAATTCATCTTCCTTTTCTATTTAATACAAACCAACATGAAAGTTTTTACAAATATAATAACACAATAAAAATTATTTATCCAATTTTACCATTAGAAAATCTAATCTTCAGTAGTAATTGCAATTGATGTTTCCACTTTCATTTTGACAGCTTAGACCAAATGTCTCTTCTTCTTCTTAAAAATTGTACAATTTTGACGTTGACATTTTAGGTTATGTTAAATTCCAACCTCTATGTTGTGATTTTCCCTCACTTTTCACATTCATAACCAAAGAATATTCACCACAATTGTTTTCGGCTTTTAGTAAATTTACCAGTAATGTTTTTGTTACAAATATTATTCCATAAATCTAATTGTTGCTCCATGTTTTTACATGTTTTAATGCTGTATTTTACATCTTTTTGTATTTCACCGAAAAACGACCATTCTCACTAACATTTTTATTATATTTATCAACATACTATAGTATTTTCACCTTTGTAGCTCCCTGAAGATGACAATATTCATTGTCGAAATATTGGAAATATAATGTTATAAGAGTATATTTGCGTTTGCTGCTGTCCCAAAGAATTTCTCAGACTTTTTCCTAACTAGTCAGCAAAGACTACCTCTCCTCTTTCTATATATAGTGAGAGAGAGAGAAAGGTAGTATCTTGACTGGATTAATTGGCACAAAACGGTGAGTTTGGAAATTTTCAGTAACTGAAGATTATCCTTGGGGTTGCAGTCATATAATACATTGGCCTGATAAAGTAAAACTCTTGTTTAACTTGTCGAGCTTTCGAAAATGTTCTTTTCTTTTTCAAGACATTAATGTGAGGTTTGTATCAACAAATAGCTGATGCATGTCCTTAAACAACATAGGAAAAAACAAACAAAACGAGTTTTTTTTTTGGCACTGGAATGTTGGATACATTGAAAAACATTGGTGAAAATACAAAAACAACACACACACAATATTGATTGTAAAAAACTGGACTACTTGAAGCACGAATTTGTTCATGTGCTCAGGTTATACATAATTTACTTAGTTTAAACAATTTTTTCTCGTTGAACAGTCACACATGGTTCAGTGTGATATATATATATATATATATTGCTATGTTGTGATAATATCAATTTTATTATTATCATTTCGCCCTTCGTTTTGGGTGCCAATTTGTTATGTATTGATAAATTGAATAACAATAGTTGTTGTTATATAATGAAGATTGCTTATAATTTTTATGCTATTCTTTGTGAGCCAAATTGATATTATATAGATAGATATTTTCGCCCTGTATATGTATTGTATGCTGTAATAATAATTGCTAGCGAACGTCACTGTTCTCTCGTCACGCTGCTGCCAATTGTTATCACTTTTCTCACCACGGCTAAGCAACAGTTGGTACGCCTCTTACCTCAGATAGCCGGTTCAGGCAATAGAGCCACTAGCCACTGCTGTCTAATTTCAGTTTATTCAATGGTCATTATTATGATTGTTGATCATTGTAAGAAAACAAACAACAAAGTATCAAAAAGCAATTATTTCCTTTATTCAGGAAGACTCAACTTTACCTGGCCTACGAGAAATAACTTATTCTAATGTGAATCTACAAATATTCACGGATAATCATAAAAATCAAATCATGGATAGATAGACACAACCTCACTTTTTCCTTGTGAGTGAAGTTTTCTGTTATAGTTCAAAATAAAGTGAAATAAAGTTCTTCAGATGTGAGATACGTTATTTGTGAAATTGTTCAGGACCGGATGTGCACTATTAAAGTTTTTATACCTGGCTGGAACTGTCGGTGTTCAAGATATGTCCTGAATGGATCTTCTCAAGCTCTAGGGACTCATACCATAAATCAGGGACCACATATGCATAGCTTGACACTTGATATTATAATTAAGGTAATATTTGGTTTCTCAATGTTGGAATTATTTTTTCTTTCTCCCAAAATGTTGCGTGGATTCCTCTTCTCACTTCAAGCTCTATCAGGAACTCCTAATACCATAAATCAGGAACTTCATACGAGTATGCATAAATCAGCTTTGGACACTTGGATATGTTGTATAATTAAGTATATGGTGTTTTTAATATTGGTTAATATTTTCTTCTCTCTCCTGTTTGTTTTTTTTTTTTATAATCGATTTGTGTTTTATACATTTTCTTTATTTTCTATTTGATGTTGACAATCACGGCAAAAAACAAACTGCCATTTCACGTTGGCAGTTCCTATAAATTCTATTGATATACTAACTTTTTGATTTTCGATCTCCTTGTGGCTTTGTTTTTGCTCCTTGGATACCAATTTTCCCATTCTTATTACTATGTACATTATTACTATGTACAAATTTCAATAATAATTGCTTATGACATCACCCCGTTGTTATTCTCTCACAATTTCCAATTTTCCATATGACCGTCTATTCCCTGATTGGCTATTATCATCAAGAAGTTTGCTGTTCTACCATTGGCTACTTTTAGTTAGCTACAATTTCATATACTGTATGTTTCAAATTTATAAATGTGTTGATCACTTTTATTTCATGAAAATTTTGTAAATCTAGACTTTTTGTTGTCTTTTTACCAATTATGGGTTAGAATCATTATGACAGTGTATGAAATTGATTGTGTTATAGTATTTTGACATTTCTATCTATCCATATTATACATAGGCTTACAAATAAATAGAACTTCCAAAATTATGTCAAAACAATCTCTTGAAACTAATAACTATTTATTAATTATTCTTTTTATGGGTTTTTTCTTTTTTAAAACTTATAATTGGCATAACATAACATAACAATATATATATATTTATATACGCGTCGTCTAGAGAACCTCCTCCTTTTTGATTTCGTCGTTTAAAAATAATAGGCTATTAAGAGCAGGCTTCAGAAAACCTGACCAATAGAGTAACAGAATGAAATATTTTTAATATGTTAGTACTCACAGTAAACATAAGAAAAATAATTGACTGCCTGGGCAAAAGTGGTGCATAAGTTTTTATGGCCTTTTTTCGGAAAAAGCAACCATACCAATGTAATACATGTTCGAAATACGTAATACTTACTATCTCTCCAGTTGACCGAGCGATCTAAGGTGCTAGTTCACGAAAGGGAGCGTGGGTGAGAGCGTAAGTTCAAACCCCAGCTTGGGCAGCTTTTTTTTTTTCGAAATTGAAAAATGATTTGTTTTGGGCAAATATTCGACCAAAAAGAAATCATTTTTCATGTCTGAGAGCTGGCTGCAGAAAACCTGGCCAATCGAGTAACACCATGAAATGTTTTCAAAAGCTTTCATTTAAATTCATATATGTATGTACGTATGTATGTACGGAATTTTTGACAAAGAAAAAACAAAATGGCGGCTTTAATATAGCGGACGAGTTTTGTGATTATTCTGAAAATCAGAGCGAAAAATTTCTGATTAATGAAAGATGCCAAAGGGCATAATTATGTCTTGTGGTGGAAGAAAAAAGAGCATTTTTCCTCACTTGCAGAATGCATGATATGTTCAACAACTATCAATGTTGCTACTTCTGGTTATCAAGTAATTTTTCAACATAGTAAGACTTCAGGTCATAGGACGGCGAAAAAAATAAAGTGTGAGAACCGACTGTGACTTACAGAGGAAACTGGTGATGTTTGTATGTACCTTTAATTACCTAGGAAACGTCCATCTATTTGTTTAGGGCTTATGAGCTAGGAGCCCCTGGGCGTTACCATCCGAGACGGCCGCTCACCCGGGCTTTGACTAGGACGACCCGCGTTTGGTGCAGGACCGCTCAATTGACTGGGATCATATATCTCACTTGGTCAATTGTTCGTTGAATTAACCGATCAAATTGACTTCTTACAGCTCTAAAAATGTTTTTTCAATGTTTTATTTCAAAATAAACCCCATTCTCCCGAAGGCTCGTGTCCCACAGCTGTTTTTTGTGTGTACTGAAATTGTTTTATGAGGGTTCACAGTTAATTTCTCCTCTTTGCACCACTTATTTCTCTTCAATGTTCTTCTTATTAAAATTATCAATGTTTCAAGTGAGTATATGAATCATGTCAGATTATAGATAATTACGCTCTTTGTATTTTACAAAATCGATAATACTTTTTTGAGTATCGCGATATTTCGCAATAAATAATGAAGAACACAATTTTGTATAGAAACAAGCACACTTGGGCAATAATCCGAAAAGAAATAATAACCATGTAAATATGCGGTAAATAGCGGCTATGAGGTAATCATTATCTGGATGGATTTCATGATTTCTACGAGATAATTTGAAACTCATTCATTTAACTAATATACAGTGTGGAACGGCCAAATGGATTTGATTCTGATAAAGAATATCGTTCCATATTGCATTAATTGAACTTAACGTTGAAAAGGGAAACATTCTCAATTGAATATTGATAGAAAGATTTTTCTGTGAATTGAAAAATCCACGATTAAAATGAAGTAATTTTTTTTGTGAATTTCTAACAGAAAACAACTACTTCCCCGGCTAAAGCCACGCTGGACATTGAACTACATCTGATAGATATTCTGTTAGACATTCACAAAAAAAAATAACTTCATTTTAATCGTGGATTTTTCAATTCACAAAAAAATATATCTATCAATATTCAATTGAGAATGTTTCCCTTTTCAGCATGAATACCCCACAAGAGGTTATCTTGACGATGGAAGATAGTGACTAAAGTTTATCTTTCAGTCGCAGATGATTCCACATCTGATTTTATGAACATCCTGTTTATATTTTCAACAGAGGTTATCTTTTCTTCCGGTCTTCCTGATGATCGTGGAAGCGTGAAATAGATTTAAAAACTTATCATACCCCATGACAGGTTTTAATCAGAAAACAAATTTAAAAAAAGAAATGATTCAACTTTTTCCATCTTGCAAAGTGAGATTGCTTCTTGAAAATGTGTTTCCCATTTCTTCCGGTCTTCCTGATGATCGTGGAAGCGTGAAATAGATTTTCGTCGACAAAAATGTATTGAAGACCTAGTGAATGCGATGTCTCTCCTGCGTCAATGTTACGAATGATTTCTGGTGAGTACTCTCTTTTGGAAAACATTCTTCTTTGCCTCATTCATCTTTATGAGTTCTTAATTAAGACTGGAATAGAAACTCAAATAACTATCTGAATGAAAATGCAAATTTTCAATTTCAGATTTTTCTTTTGAGTTAGGGCCTTTTCAGAATATCTATCAGATGTAGTTCAATGTCCAGCGTGGCTTTAGCCGGGGAAGTAGTTGTTTTCTGTTAGACATTCACAAAAAAATAACTTCATTTTAATCGTGGATTTTTCAATTCACAGAAAAATCTTTCTATCAATATTCAATTGAGAATGTTTCCCTTTTCAACATGAATACCCCACAAGAGGTTATCTTGACGATGGAAGATAGTGACTAAAGTTTATCTTTCAGTCGCAGATGATTCCACATCTGATTTTATGAACATCCTGTTTATATTTTCAACAAATCAATTGAACTTAACATTTTCAATTTTGCCAATGTACAATTTATTTTATTAATACATCTTTATCAATATACCCTTATTGAGATCGGTACATCTTTATCTTTTTAACTATAGCACAACTTCTTTCAAGATAACTTTTCAAGGACCTACCTTAATGAACTTGAATGATAGCCTCCTGATATATTATTAAAATGTCAATGTAGTCCGCTTTCACGTTGATTTCTTGATAGAAACCTCTCCAGATTCCTGTTTGTGTAATATCCATCTGCTCGAGGAGATTCCCGTCTATAAATAGAGAAATGTCACAAACCAGACGGCAGTTCATGGTAATATTATGCCGAAGAAAGACATGTTTGGAGTGTTACATCCGATTGCGGCTCACTTTCTTTCCTGTGCTGTTGCAACAGTTTGATACCGTTTTCAGCGTACGCAGGGCCGTTTCCTTGGGACCGTTTTAACGCTCTCTGTGATGGATAAAACGCAAATATACATAAAAGTGGAATGGGTAGTTTTAATCGACAGAAAACAGCGATCAAAGTCATTCAATTCCATTCAAATGAACCGCGCAACATTTTTTTGAAAAACAAGTCTTGACTTGAACTTTCCTAATTTTTGGTATCTTGTAAATTTTTGTGGACACAAAAGGCTATCTACTAGATTTTTATAATTGCAGAAAATTCCTTAATGAGAGTAGATCACAGAGTTTTTACCCTCAGAATAACTTTAGTTAATTTTTGGTCAAGACATTCAAGATTTATATAAGTCCTGCCAATGCTCCAACAATTTATTCCATACCTTAATGGAATTAGGTATGGAATTAGATAAAGCGTAAAATGATGGCAGCGAGATGCACAGCGGCGTTTTGATTATTTCTTCAAAGTAATATAATGATCTTCGATAATTGTTTGTTTGGCGCCGACTCAAAATCAGTTACTCACATTAGTTTAGGAGCTCAATTATTCATTAAAACTAAGAAGGTTTATTTTATTGTTTGCTTGTCAGTTGATTTTTTCGTCGGTGTAATTTTTTGTTTTCAGCTTTCTTTTCTTATTTTTCTTGTACCTACCAACCAAATTTATTCGTAAATGGTATGGCTATCCACAACAGGAAAACAATAATGATTTTTCCGCCTACCTCTATCCAAAGTATACATTTCCTGGCCTCATTGTAGGGAGCAAAGTCGTACTTTTCCTCTCTAGAGAGGAAAAGTATTTTTCCTCCCTAGGGAGGAAATGTAAAAGTGACGTCATGGTACGTCATCAATAAAATAACTTATACGGCATCGACGACCTAAACTATATTCTATTATACAGTGCTAGTCAAAAGTCCGCTCCCCCCCTCGTATCTTTTGAACGGGTATACTTATAATAATGAAATTTGGAGGGTGGAAATAAACGGATGTAGGCTTCTCAACTGGTCATAACAGGTGACGCAATAGTCATAAATGACGTCACAAGGCCACTGTGACCAATAATTTTAAATGGGACCCTATGGCAAGTGACAGCTCGTTTGAAAGGTATTGAAAATACCTATTCAGTCATACCAATTTTGTTTGGGTTTCGGCTGATTTTGATTGATAAATTGAAGAAATACGAAAATTATAGTTTCGCATTTAATTAATAAAGATTTTAAAGTACGCCTCTGGTTAATTGTCAAAAAGGTTGACGTTTTTGAATTCTCTACTTGTCAAAAGTGTTTATACCTTAAAAATTTACCTAAGCTATTGTTTAACGAGACGTTTAAGTGTTTACATAGGCAAAATGGTATGTACTGTAGCCGACAAAGTAGCAGCTAACTTAATAATTGGTGAATGTAGAAACAATTTCCATGCAGCGGAACGACTGTTTAATGAGAGGTACCACGATCGCCCTATATCGAGGGTTTAATTGAGGGAGCTTCTTCGGAAGTTTGAAGCATCAGGTAGTGTTCAAGATGCCAAACGATCTGGTCGACCAACAATTAGTGATGACAAAAAAATTGACATAATTGGAGAAATGGTAGTAAACCCTACTTCTTCCACAGCCCGAGTTGCGTCTATCTGTGAAGTCAGTCAAAGGACAGTACATAGGGTGTTGGCTAAAAACAAATTTCATCCATACAAATTAAAAATGGTGCACCAACTTTCAGATGATGACCCCGACCGAAGACTAGAATTCTGTGAAACTATGTCCAATAAAATGAACCAACAACCAGGCTACATACAGACAATTTGTTTTAGTGACGAAAGTACTTTCTTTCTCAATGGAAATGTTAACACTCAAAATGTGAGGTATTGGAGTGACACAAATCCTCACATCTTTCGTGAAAAACATACTCAATTTCCAGAAAAAGTAAATGTTTGGGCAGGTATTTTGGGAAACCACATAGTTGGGCCTCTTTTTCTCAATGCTAACTTAACCGGTGAATTGTATCTGGAGATGTTACAAAATGATATTGAGGCGTTAATTCTTGAAATTCTAGAAGATAATCCAGATGAATTCGACAACTTGGAAATAACGTTTCAACAAGATGGTTCTCCTGCACACTATTACGGTGCAGTAAGACGTTACCTAGATGGAGAATATCGTGGTAGATGGATTGGACGACGAGGTTCGATCGAATGGCCAGCTCGGTCACCGGACCTTACACCATTAGATTTTTTTCTATGGGGGTACTTGAAATCTAAGGTTCACGCTACAGCACCTGACAGTATTGCCATTCTGAAACGACGAATTGTTGAAGAATGTAGGGCAATTTCCGCTGACACACTGGGACGAGTACGACAAGAGTTTAGCAATAGGATGCATTACTGCCAGGAAGTAGATGGAGCACATTTTGAACACTTATTATAAGAACTGGTTCTTAAATCTTTATTAATTAAATGCGAAACTATAATTTTCGTATTTCTTCAATTTATCAATCAAAATCAGCCGAAACCCAAACAAAATTGGTATGACTGAATAGGTATTTTCAATACCTTTCAAACGAGCTGTTACTTGCCATAGGGTCCCATTTAAAATTATTGGTCACAGTGGCCTTGTGACGTCATTTATGACTATTGCGTCACCTGTTATGACCAGTTGAGAAGCCTACATCCGTTTATTTCCACCCTCCAAATTTCATTATTATAAGTATACCCGTTCGAAAGATACGAGGGGGGGAGGGGACTTTTGACTAGCACTGTATAACATGGGGGTAAAGTGCATTTTCCTCCCTTGAATGATTACTGCCCTCCGCTACGCGTCGGGCAGTAAACTTCATCCTCAGGAGGAAAAGTATTACTTTCCTCCCTTGTTATACAAATAGCCATTTCTTCGTGCGAAACAATGTTCTTTACGTTTTTCCTTTGCAGACTTTAAATAAAATCACAAAAATGACAATAATGGCTTTCGAACAGAAATAATGACTTTAAACGACTAGACTGGAAAAAAATGACTTTTAATGACTCGCTGGAAGCCTCGTGATTATAGCCCGATTCCATCCAAATGTGGTGTGAGGGGGTTTTTTGAGGTCGGACATCAGGATGTTTTGGTCAAAATTCATGTATTCTGGCGGCTCCAATTTTGTCTGTATGGCCCGACTCCATTCCAAATTGGTATGTGGGGGTTTTCGGGTACAGAGATAACGAATTATTTGTCAGAATTCATAAATTCAAGATGGCGGCTCCCATATGGCGACGAGATTTATGGTATTTTATGGTAATTGGTATTTGGGGGGTTTTTGGAGTCGAAGATCATGATTTTTTTGTCAAAAAGGCGACGAGTTTTGTGATTATAGCCCGATTCCATTCAAAATTGGTGTGAGGGGGTTTTTGGAGTCGGACATCATGATGTTTTTGTCAAAATCTGTTGATGAAACCACTGACCTTTTATACTCCAAGATCAATATAGCTATAGAGAAATTTGTTCCAAAAAATCCAAAAATCTGTAAAAAATTCCCTTGTTGGTTTTCTGTTAGCACCATCAAGGTTGTTAAAGAGAAGAATAAATATCACTCAAGATGGAAAAAATACCATAACGACATGGATTATCTCACCTTTAAAATCTTACGTGGACGTTCCAAATATTTGATGGAACTTGACTACAAAAATTACATAGATTCATGTGAAAAAAATATATCATCCGATCCCAAACAATTCTGGCAATATGTAAAGAAAAAGAACCTAACATCTGTAATTATTAACGATGATATTGTGACGGAAGGTCAAACTATTTGTGAAATATTTGCTGATCATTTCTTATCAGCTTTCAGTGAACCTTTGAATAACCAAGGGAACAGGGTATCTTCTCGCCTCAATTCCCAAAATATAAGTAAATATTACATATCTGAAAACGTTATCAAAGCTAAAATACAATCTCTCCCGAATAAGGGCCCTGGCCCCGATGACCTTCCGACAAATTTCATTAAAATGTGTGCAGAGAGTTTGTCATTTCCTCTCTATCTTCTGTTTAACAAATCCTTAGATAAAGGGCATTTTCCAAACGCCTGGAAAAAAGCATTCGTTGTTCCAGTTCATAAATCTGGACAAAAACAGTTACCTCAAAATTATAGACCAGTGTCCAAATTATGTATATTAGCAAAATTGTTTGAAAGTATTATCTTTGAATATCTTTCATTATCATGATGTCATGCACATTTTGAATATACAACAACATGGATTTGTCAGAAAGCGCTCTGTCGAAACAAATTTATTCGAATATACTGAATATATATTGAAAAGCTTGAATAGCCGAATTCAAGTGGATGCCGTTTATACCGACTTTAGCAAAGCTTTTGATAAGATCGATCATACATTGCTGGTACAAAAGCTGGCTGATGTCGGTGTGACCGGCTCCCTATTGAATTGGTTTCAATCTTACGTGAGTAATCGTAAACAGGTTGTTTGTATTGGCAACTATCTCTCAAGATCAGTTAACATAACGTCGGGTGTACCTCAAGGTTCACATCTAGGTCCCCTACTATTTAACATTTATATAAATGACATTTCTGAATGTTTCAAATTTTCGTATTTTCTTATGTATGCTGATGATCTCAAAATATTTCATACAGTTTCACACTTGGACGATTGTAGGCTAATTCAAGAGGACCTTGACCGATTTTTAGAGTACTGCAGCAATAATTCCCTTTTTCTGAATCTCAACAAATGCCATCAGATGACTTTCAGTAGAAATTCCAACTTGATAATCAATAATTACACCATGCAGGATCATAATCTCCACACCTGTAGTGAGGTGAAGGGTTTGGGAATTATCTTCGATTCGAAAATGACCTTTAATAAACATATTTCTTACATCTATTGTCTGGAACACCGTAGAAAAGTTGGCGATTTGTCTCTATTTTATAGATATTTTCATGGGCGATGCTCTTCTGAAATATCAACAATCGTTCCTGCTTTGGCAGTCTCTTCAAGATTAACCCGTCAAGTTCAGTCATCACACCCCTTCGTGGTCACTTTGGAAACCTGCAGAACATCACTTTCCAAAGACTCGTTCATCCAACGAACAGCGAGGCTTTGGAACTCATTGCCTAGGGAGGTGTTCCCCGAGGCATCCAGAAATTTAAGAAGAACACCAACTCTTACCTTCTTTCCCTTGGTTCCCACGATGTTCTCTGAACATTACAGGATATCCCTTTTCGTGGGAACCAGAACATAAAAAAAAAAAAGATTATAATACCTTGCGTACTCTTTTTATGTCATAGGTAAATAGTCTGCTAGGCTTTGCCTCAACTATTTGGAACCCCCACTATATAATTTACATGAAACAAATAGAAAGTATCCAGAACAAATTCATTTACTATATGAACAGAAAATATTTCGATAATACGCCACAAAATTACTTCGTAAATCAAAAGCTCAATTTGATCAGTCTTGCTGGCAGAAGAGCTATCACCGACATCAAATTTTCTTTCAAAATGATAAATGGTCTCATTCATTCCCCATCCATCAATAACTTAATTTATTATAATATTCCACAATATTCCACTCGCCATTATAATTTGTTCCATACATCTATACCAAACACAAATTATTATTTGAATTCCCCTTTACATCGATGCTTGAGAAGTTATAACTCCATTTCAAACATAAGATTGATATTTTTTCTGACTCTTTAGCTACCTTTGTGAACAAACTTAAGAAACACTTTGTACCATCGTCTAATTGATATCCTCAATATTTTTTAAATACATATAAAATATTACTACTGTATTGTATTGAATAGCAATATGACATATTTAGTAAGTATATATGTGAATACTGTTTCTGGGTTCGTCCTGTTTGTATTCCTGATTGTGAAAATAAAAATAAATAAAAATAAAATAAAAAAATAAATAAAAATTCGTGAATTCAAGATGGCGGCTCCAATATGGCGACGAGTTTTGTGGTTATAGCCCGATTCCAATAAAAATTGGTATTTGGGGGTTTTTGGGGTCGGAATTCATGAATTCAAGATGGCGACGTGTTTTGTTATTATGGCCGATTCCATTCAAAATTGGTATGTGGGTTTTTTGGGGGTCGGAGATTATCAATGTTTGTCAGAATTCCAATAAGATGGCGGATTTCATGAATGACTAAAAGGAATTGAATACAAAAATTTAAAACAAGCTTTTTTACAAATGCACTGAAAGAGAAAAATAATTATAAATCTGCTACTCACAGAATAACCAATTAAAGAAATTACTTTTTCCCTTTTAGTGCATTTGTATAAGGACTTTAAATTTTTATTTTCTCGTGTGACTCACATCAGAACGATTACATGTGACCATTGTTATCGATAATGAAAAATATGGTTATCCGTGTGAAAAATAAAATCGTTCGTGCAAATCGCAACTAATAATCCAATCAACGCGTCATTATCTCCACCAGCAGTTAACTTTTACCTCTGCAAGTGCTGATTAACATTTTTCTTTCATGAGCAATGAGGTAAGAGGTGGATCATTTCATAATCATTATTTTTATTAGATCCCGCCAGTAGTTATATTTATACTGGCTATTGTGTGTTGCATGGAGCATCTCGATGTTGCTTCTTCTTCTCGATTCTATAAATCCTCTAAGAATCGAGTTCAATGCTTTTCGAAAGTAATAGTTGTTATGTTGCATTGTTAATTGTTCTTCTCTGATGGATGTTATTGTGGAGGAAATTTTCCCACATATTCAGTTGTTATGCGGCTACGATGCGAACAAAATTACGTTGACTCATTGTGCGAAATGCGAAATGGGCGAAAATGAATATTAAAAAAAAATTACCAGTTGAAACAAGCCTAAATGAACTGATAATATTACATTATTACTTATATCTATACCCGATCAATACAAATAAAAATGGTAAAAAAAATTAAAACAAGCTCTTATACCAATGCACTAAAAAGGAAAAAATTATTTCTTTAATTGTTTGACCTAGGTTATTCTGTGAGTAGCAGATTCAAAATCTTGTCGCGCAAGAATACCTATTTTAGATCCTCGGCAAACTTTCGAATCTGCTATACTCAACTATTATTATTTGACATAATTTAAAAAAATAGTTTTTCCTTTTTAGTGCATTTGAATAACAAATTTTATTCAGTTCTTTTTAGTCATTTATGAAATCGTCATCTTATTGAATTCTGACAAAAATTGATAATCTCCGATCCCAAGAAAACCCACACCAATTTTGAATGGAATCGGGCCATAATAACAAGACACGTCGCCATCTTGAATTCATGAATTTTGATAAAAACATCCTGATGTCCGTCGACCCCAAAAACCCCCACACACCAATGTTTAATGGAATCGGGCTATAATCACAAAACTCGTCGCATATTAAATTCGTGGATTTTGACATTTAAAAAAATGGTCTCCGATCCCAATATCCCCCCACATACCAATTTTTATTGGAATCGGGCTAAAACTAACAAAAATTCCGTAAGGCATTGTCACCGGAATTATGAACACCTGCCAAATTTCACGTTATTCGGACCACAAGTGGGTCAAAATTCACTTGCAAGATTTGTACTAAACATACATAGAAGTTAAATAAAAGCTTGTAAAAAAGGATGCAAATATAAAGAGAAGAAGAAGAACTTCATTTCCAAATAGGCAAGCCTAATATAAACATAATTAATATACTTTATCTACACATAGTGCATAGAAATCAAAAATAAATTTAAAAACAAATTTTTACAAAAATAACAGAAAATAACAAACTATAAAATAACATAAACTAAAAAATAACAAACTATATCGCACATATGATCCAATTTAACATATTCTTTTACATATTCATTCAAAAACAAAGCCTTAGCTATTAATATATTTTAAGTATAAATTTGTTGTTTTTCAATTCAGTTTGTTGTTATAAATGTTATCAAGTCGAAAAGGGAAACATTCTCAATTGAATATTGATAGAAAGATTTTTCTGTGAATTGAAAAATACACGAATGAAATGAAGTTATTTTTGTGAATGTCTAACAGAAAACAACTACTTCCCCGGCTAAAGCCACGCTGGACATTGAACTACATCTGATAGATATTCTGAAAAGGCCCTAACTCAAAAGAAAAATTCTGAAATTGAAAATTTGCATTTTCATTCAGATAGTTATTTGATTTTCTATTCCAGTCTTAATTAAGAACTCATGAAGATGAATGAGGCAAAGAAGAATGTTTTCCAAAAGAGAGTACTCACCAGAAATCATTCGTAACATTGACGCAGGAGAGACATCGCATTCACTAGGTCTTCAATACATTTTTGTCGACGAAAATCTATTTCACGCTTCCACGATCATCAGGAAGACCGGAAGAAATGGGAAACGCATTTTCAAGAAGCAATCTCACTTTGCAGAGATGGAAAAAGTTAGAATCATTTCTTTTGGAGAGACACTTTTTTTTTTTTTTTATTTTCAAATTATTTATTGCATCAACCACGCAGGGTTATTAGCAACGTAACGGTATGTTTGTCTAATTCGGTAATATACATGTATATTTCTACACTACATTATTTTCTAGATTTTACTGATGATATCAATATCTGTTAAAAAGGACACAACACTTTTAATGTTATAGTTGACCCCCAGTATTTGTTCCATAGTCTGGCCTAGACCATGTTCCTGTCTTTTTTCTGAGAACTTAGGACATTCCACTAGTATATGTTTGACCGACACTTGAACTTGACACCTATCACATATATCGATTTCCTGACCTTTCAATAAGTGTTCATGTGTAAACTTGGTATGCCCTATTCGTAAACGTGATAGAATTACTTGTTCCCTCCGTTGTTTTGGGTTGTTCTTCCAAGGGATGACTGACTTCTTAACCTCCGCTAATTTGGATCCACTCTGTTGCCATACATTTTGCCAATGTTTTTGGACTGCTCTCTTTACATGGGCTTTCAGGTCTCTATGTATCGTTGCATTTTCCTGTTCTGCATTTTGGTCACTGAGGGCTTCACGGGCTATCTTGTCAGCGCTTTCATTTCCAGGAATTCCGATGTGTGAGGGGACCCATATTAGTTTTACCAATTGGTTCGCTTGTGTCATTTTGTGTATTTTTTCTTTCAGCCTCATAGTGAGTGGGTTATCTGAATATACTGATCGAAGACTGTTGATTGCACTCAAAGAGTCACTGATAATCAAGGTTTTAGTAAGTCCTTGCCTTTCACTATACAAAACCGCTTGAAGAATGCCATATGTCTCTCCTGTATATACTGTACTTTGTTCCAGGAGTCTGAAGCCAGTATGTGAGTTAGGTGTTACAATTGCTGCTGATACTCCATCTTCCGATTTCGATGCATCCGTGTAAATTTGAGTGTAGTCTTGATGTTCGAATAATATTTGGTTAAAGTTATTGAGGATTATTTTGGAAGGAGTTTCATTTTTGGTATAATATACTAAATTTGTATTGATCTGAGAAATTTCGATCAACCAAGGAGGGATCTTGGGTTTATTCATAGGATACACTTTTGGGAAGGTAATTTTGATGTCATGTTTGTATCTATTGAGTCGTTCATAGAAAGTTGGAGTGGTTCGTGGTTTGTTCTGATATATGTTCTGGAAACGATGAGCATGAACGTTTTGATACACCGGGTTGTTTATGTTAGCTAGTATATTCACAGCATAGGATAAGCTGAGGTATTGTCTTCTCAAGGATAGAGCAGGTTCACCGGATTCGCTGTGAAGGCTTTCAACCGGGCTTGTTCTGTATGCCCCTAGGGTTAATCTTATTGCAGAATTGTGAACAGTATCTAATGATTTGAGTATGGATTTGCGAGCAGATGCGTACACTATAGATCCGTAATCTATTCGGGATCTGATGAGAGTTTTATACAATGATAACAATGTTTTACTATCTGAACCCCAATGATGGTTGCTTAATACTTTCATAAGGTTGATTCCATTTTGGCTGGACGTTCTCAGATGCTTGATATGTTTTTCCCAGCTGAGCTTCTGGTCTAATGTCAAACCAAGGTATTTTATTTCCCTTACTGATTGTATGTGTTCATTATTTATTTTGAGTAAAGGGGCAGGTGGGTCCAATTTTCTTGAGAAGTGAATACATTTTGTTTTTTGAACATTTAGTTTCCAACCTGTGTTTTTGAGCCAGTTTTCGATGTTGTTCACCGCTTTCTGTATGTTTTGTTGCATAGTGTTGAAGTTCTTGCCTCTGATGTATATAACTAGATCATCTGCATACAGCCTGGCCTGTACCGGAGATTTTATATTGAGTACAATGTCGTTTATTGCTATCAAAAATAGTGTAGGGCTCAGGACTGATCCTTGTGGTGTTCCATTTTCTTGTGTGCATGTTTCTCTTACTCGAAATGATCTTTCTTTCAGAAAATTTTGGATGAACTGTAACATGTGTCCATTTATGCCCCAGAATTCTAGTTTCTTGATTATATATCGTCTCCACACTGTATCATATGCCTTGCTTACATCAAAAAATGTGGCAATGCATGTTTGTTTATTTGCAAACCCTTCGTTTATATAACTTTCTATATCTACTAGATTGTCCACTGTTGAACGTTGTTTTCTGAAACCACTTTGTTTTGGTGTAAGTATTTCATTCTTGAGTCTTCTGTTTATTATTTTCTCTAGTAGTTTGCACATTGAGCATGTTAGGGAAATTGGACGATATGATTCTAATTTCCACTTAGGATTTTGTGGCTTCAGTATTGGTATTATAATCGCTTGGGTCCACGCTTTCGGAAATTGATTCTCTAGGTATATTCGATTGAAAATTTGAAGTAACTGCGTCTTTGCATTGAGTGGTAAGTTCCGAATAAAAATGATAAGTATGTCATCTGGTCCTGGGCTTGTATTTTTGAATGTTTGGAGTGCATCGTCTAGTTCTATCATGGAGATGGGGGCATTCATTGGATCATTTTCGTTGACCACTATTTCAATGGATTTGGTTTCTTCTCTGGTTTTCAATATATGGAATTCATTCGTATAATTTTGGTGCAGAATATTCCTGGTAGATTTGAAAATGTTGGTATTTTTCTATGTTGGATATTTCTTTTCCTGATGTATAATACATGTATTCCATTTCTTCCAGACTTCATTGATTGGTGTTGAACTATTTATGGTCGAAACGTAATTTTTCCAAGACTCTCTTCTACTCTTTTTCATTGTCCATCTTGCTTTCGCTCTCAGTTCTTTATATGTTACTAGATTTTCTGTTATTCTGTGTCTTTTGTATTTATTGAATGCTTTTTTGGATGCTTTAGTTGCACACTCACACTCTGCTGTTTATTTCGTTTTCAAACAAGTTCCAGTTGGCTTTCTTGAGATTCCACCCCAATTATTGTTTTTGTGAGTATTTTAACAGATTCATTCACATCCTCGTATATTTGGAGCTGTGGTATCTTCGATTGTATTTCGTTTTCAAACAAGTTCCAGTTGGCTTTCTTGAGATTCCACTTTGGGAGAGGTTTCGGACTTCCACTAGTATTTTCTCTATTTATTGTGATAGGGTAGTGATCACTTCCATAAAGATCATCTAGGACTTCAAAAGAAAGATGTATTTTTAGTGATGGGTCGCATATACTTAGATCAATTACGCTTGACCTTCCTGTCTCATTGAATCGGGTTATTTCTCCATTATTCAAAATCACTAGATTATGGTCTTCTAGGATTTGTTCTAAGATTCGACCCTTCACATTTGTTAACTCACAACCCCATATCACATTGTGACTATTGAAATCCCCGACAATTATTCTGGGTTTTGGGATTTGTTGGAAGAGATTATCCAGTTCCTTGTAGTTAATGTCTCGGTTCGGCGGGATATAGATATTACAGATGTACATTTTCTCCGGAATACTTATTTCTATAACATTTGCTTCAAGCGTTGTATCGATTGTAATCTCTTTTGCGTCAATAGAGTTATATACGTATGTTGCAACACCTCCACTAGCCCTGTTTTGTTCTATTCTGTTTTTATGGAAAGAGGTATAGTTTCTCAGTTTCAAACAATTTTGATCTTTGAAGTGAGTTTCTTGGAGGCATATTACCTTGGGTTGATATTCTGACTGGAGTAATTTTAACATTTCCAGTTGAGTAAGGAATCCATTTAGATTCCACTGCAACATGAACATGTCTTCGAGGAAGAGAGAAGAAGAATATAGAAATATGTAAATAGTACGGTCTAGCTACTGTTCTAGAAAGTATCCTGAGATGATATATCGCTGTCTGTATCCGAAGGAGCGGCCAGTGGAGGATTTTGAATCGTAAGTAGTTGTTTCATCAAGCGTTCTTCAGTTTTGTGCATCTCGCTTTTATTCTTCTTTCCGTGAAGTACGGGTAGACCTCGGTCATCATTCTGATGAGTGCTTGCGTGTCAATGGTATATTGTTTAGATACACTTAGAGGATCGCTAGATCCTTGTACATTTTCCAGAAAGTCGCTTAGTTCTTGGTATGTAAGTACCATAGACTCCCTATTTTTATCAATAAATTCTTTAGCCGGAAGCATTTGTTTCTCTATAGATGCTAGATCTTCTTTCGAAACGCTTGCTCGAGATTTCTTCATGATGGCATCATCGGGTTTGCGGAACTTATCAAACAATGTTTGATCGTCCTCTCCATTGTTTGGTGGAGGAGTTTCTATTTCTGCGAGACTTCTTTTGTTTGAGTGTTGTATAATTTCAGTTTCGATAGTTGAGCTACTGTTCTGTGAGTTGGGGTCTGGTTGTTCATCAGTTACTAGGACTTCTTGACTTATGACAAGATTTTCTTCACGTTGATGTGATTCAGTTTGACTCGTTGGACATTGCGATGCTATGTGTCCTAACTGTTTGCATCTGTGACATGTGAGGGTGTCTGTTGAGAGGAATATGCGATACTGAGTATTATCATGTGTTACCAGTATCGAATCAGGGATTGTGATATGGTCTGTAGGTGAAACATAAACTTGTCTACGGAAACTAAGGATATGGGAGTATTGGGGATCTGGCATATTCATTCGGAGGAAAGTTGTCGGAGACATCAGCTTCAATCCTATTTCTTGTAGTTTATTTTCTAATATAGAGTGAGGTATAGTTGGACTGACATTCGACATAACCAGTCGTTCGGAAGGAGTTATTAACTTCGTGCTCGCAGAATTTCATTATTAACAATGATGTGACCATGTTCGCTCAAAAATAAGTCGACAATTTCTGGGCTTGAGAGATACACACATACTCGATTATTGGATATTCTTGAGCAGAAAATGACATTTTTTGGGCCGATCAGTGAACCAATAGCTAGAATATATTCCTGAATTTTTGTTTCATTGATAGCATTAAATATTAAGGCTTGGTTTTTTCCTGGAAATATTGTTGTGGCTGGTTGGTTTAATACTGCTGAGTATTGTTTCTTCGATATATTCTGATTGGGGTTCTTTGACTGTGGATGTTGTGATTGATGAGAGCTTTGGGGGTTCCTGTAGTCAGAAGCCCCCTGGTCTAAGGAAAACATTATTATGAATCAAGACTAATTGTAAGTGGTGCTGAATACGGTCCTGTCCCCATTTGTTTCGGCGATAAGACCGTTCTCTCGGGACAGTTTTTATCTTCAACACCTATCCTTTTTTGTTCGTATAGGATTGATTGGATTTAGGAATATTCAATTATTAATTGATGTGAACAAAGTTTTCACTCACTGCTTATAAGGTTTGAATTGTCTCGTCTTCCTCCTCTCTAATGGTACTAATTTCAACGATAACTTTTGTTTCGGTAGTTACTTCTGCCTTTAATAATACGGAGCTGAACAAATAACGTATATCACTTATAAGTACAGAGCCGAACTCGGAGAGACACTTTGAAATTAGTGTTTTCTGACATTAAAACCTGTCATGGGGTATGATAGATTGATTTGTTGAAAATATAAACAGAATGTTCATAAAATCAGATGTGGAATCATCTGCGACTGAAAGATAAACCTTAGTCACTATCTTCCATCGTCAAGATAACCTCTTGTGGGGTATTCATGTTGAAAAGGGAAACTTTCTCAATATTCTTCTTTGCCTCATTCATCTTCATGAGTTCTTAATTAAGACTGGAATAGAAAATCAAATAACTATCTGAATGAAAATGCAAATTTTCAATTTCAGATTTTTTCTTTTGAGTAAGGGCCTTTTCAGAATATTTATCAGATGTAGTTCAATGTCCAGCGTGGCTTTAGCCGGGGAAGTAGTTGTTTTCTGTTAGACATTCACAAAAAATAACTTCATTTCAATCGTGGATTTTTCAATTCACAGAAAAATCTTTTTATCAATATTCAATTGAGAATGTTTCCCTTTTCAACATGAATACCCCACAAGAGGTTATCTTGACGATGGAAGATAGTGACTAAGGTTTATCTTTCAGTCGCAGATGATTCCACATCTGATTTTATGAACATCCTGTTTATTGATTTGTTTAATGTTTAACTTCCCGACCTCAGATCGCCCGTAAATAATTTTTCCTTTCATTTGTGTTATATTCTCTTCCTTTTCCAATGGGGTTTCATCCTACAATTTTTTTTGGTTTCAAAAATTATCGACCCTGGTCTATTTCTGAATTCAAGTGCACAGATCTGCTCTATGGCGTGACTTGTGCTATATAGGAAAAATTCGAGTGGAGTTAGAACTGGCGATCCAGGTGGCCACCCAGTTCTACCCTCCCCCAGCCACGATTACTAACATTTTGATTTAGCCAACTTTTCACAATGCCTGCGTTATGTACAGAACATCCATTTACCCAACTGATGATGAATTTATTTTCCCCAGAACTTTATTGAATGCGTTTAAATATGCAATACTCTATCACTATTGGTCATTGGTGAAATGCTTGTATGCGCAAGCTGGCATTAACTCTCAATGCTTCCTTTCCCATACGAAAACCGAAACCCCGCATCCGCAATCGCAGCAATCTGTGGAAATACGTCCACCTGCGTTCCTCTCACACGGGTGCGCTCTCGGAATGAAAAACAAAACAATGTCGACGAAGGTAGCTAGATAGACAGATACGCTGAAAATGCTAAAAACTCTTGCGAGAGAGGAGGATTTGTAGGTCAGAGAACGAACCGGAGGTTCAGGGTCATACCACGGTTATACCAACACACGCCAGGCAACAGATTCCTCCACGCCGTCATCGTCTGGCCACGGGCTGCAAAATGCATTTTAGTCTTATTTGTTACTGATCAAGATCGTCTCCTTTCACAAAACTCACGAGATACGTTAGCTGAAGTTATCTATCTTTCTAATATCGGAGATATAATTAATTATGGAATTTTGATTCATAAATTAGAATCTCTTGGTTTTGAAGGTAGCATTTGTGTTGGATTAGTATTCTTTTAAGCAGACAGGCTTAATAGTTCTAAATAATTAATTACCTATACACAGGGTGTCCCTGGACTTCCTCTTTTTCTCTCGGGAATGTATAGATGGGGTCAAAATATCACCAGTACTTCATATAACTTTTGTTCCTAAAAGCCTTCGTTACCAAGTTATGGGCCCTCAAAGTTACAAAATGAAAAATATTTTTCTTTGATAACTTTCGAAGAGAATACTAATGCTAACGTTAATTCAACAACATTTATAACAGGGATAATACAAAATATGCTAAAATAAAGCGTAAACAAAAAGTACATCCTTAAATTTTTAATTTTTTAAAGAAATCAAGTTATGTAGATTCGTGATGTTTTTGAACAAACAAGCTACTCCACTATGAAATATCGAATTCAGTCCATATTTTGTATGTACGCGTGGAATAAGCACGTTTCGTGTTGTGTTATCTGAATCTCATGAAACTCAACATTTGGATGTTGCAAATTCGTATTCACAGCTTAAATGTTGAGGAGTTTCACTGATAAGTATAATTTCATGGGAGAAAATATTTTACCCGAAGATAAATTTAGCTGAAAAAACGCACATCGGAAGACATAACTAATAAAAAGCAAACGAATAAACTACAAAAACGGCTGCACATGAATAGGTGAAAAATATCCGGTGAATAAATTTATGTTCCATTTCTTCCACAGATGTTGACAAAAACACCTTGTAGAAAGAAATAAAATTAGTGTGGATAAAAAATGACAACTGGAATGCTATTTCAAGTGCAGAGAGGGTGTTTGCGCCGACTAAGAAAATGTATTGAGAGAGACGGGGGTCATATCGAGCAGTTTTTGTAGCGGATTTTGCATTTCTGTTTGGTCTTGAGGCTTGCGATTGATTATTTACACCATGAGTTTTGTAAGGTAAACGTGTTTGCATGATAAAAATTCGTTATGAACATTGTACCTATCATTTCTATTTTCATTACAAATTAATCTTTTCGAATAATGGTAGACATCTCAGGTTGGATGTCGTCGAACAAAAATGCATTTTAATCAAAAATCGTTGCTCCGATCGATTTTCCACACGAGTACTTTCATTCAGGAAATTGTCCAGGTAAACTTGTTTTGTTAAAACATATTGACAAATCCCAGTCATTTCAAATTTTGGGGTGTGGACCATCGAGGGTAGTCCGTTCCTGACTTTGTAGCAAAACAACTGACTTCTGCATGAAAGCTCATCGAAGGAATTCATTTGTTTAGTCAATCACCAAAATTTAGATGATTTTGAATATTCACTTGGAAAGTTATCGAGGAAAAACATTTTTCATTTTGTAACTTTGAGGGCCCGTAACTTGGTAACGAAGGCTTTTAGGAACAAAAGTTATATGAAGTACTGGTGATATTTTGACCCCATCTATACATTCCCGAGAGGAAAAGAGGAAGTTCAGGGACACCCTGTATATTATAGATAATTGAAGTCTGTTCTGGTATTCCTCAAGGTATTTATGAACATATATTATCGTTACAATTACAGTTGCCGTGTTTTGAAATTGACATGGAAAAAAAATCGAAGGCAACATTAGGTACCTATTTAGAATAAATGATCATTTATATCAATTTCCAACTCCGATTCAAACATTACACCTCTAAAAAGAGAATGCCTATTATGGCATATCGTCGACAAAAAATATTTTGTGGTTATTGAAATCCCAAAGTCATATAAATAGTGGTGTATGGTATAGATGTTCCCAAAGAAAATAATCAAGACTGTTTAAGTCTGGAGATCTAGCTGGCCACGACTCTGTTCCCCCACTACCTATCCAGCGATTATGAAAGTTTTGGTTTAAATATTCGCGTGCCAGAGCACTGAAATGAGCAGGTGCATAAACCACATGCGATTTCGCATTAAAATAGGAACATCTTCCAACAGAATTGGCAAATTTTCTTCAAGAAATCGGCGACAATTATTTCCATTTAATCTTCGTGGTAAATAAAGGTCCAATTAGGTAATCTCCAATAATTCCAGCCCAGACATTTAATGAGAACTGCTCCTGGTGATGAGATTCCACGATTGCATGCGGATTTTGCTCGGCCCAAAAATGATTATTATGAAAATTTCTGATCCTGTTTTTAGTAAAACTAGCTTCGTCCGTGAATAAAATTTTCCCTGTCAAATAAAGGATTTTCTGTAACTTTTTGGAGAAAGCATTGGCAGAAATTCACTCGTAATGGAAATTATCGAGGAAGTAGAGCCTGAACCCGTTGAATGTGATAGGGATATAATAAATAATCATGAAGGATCCTCCATACTAGAATATGGGCGATATTCAAATTATTGGCAACATGCCTCGTACTTATTTCAGGATTTTCGTCAACTGCTGGAGTTCTTGCAGTCCGATGTGGTCCTTTCAAGTGATGATTTGGCTCACAACTTCCTATTTCACATAACCTTCTGTGGGTGCTTGAAATCGTTCGAGCATCAGGAACCATTCTATTTGGGAAGCGCTCTTGATACAGTAGCCTGGCTTCATATGCGTTTCCGTCAGCAAGCCCATACAAGTAATGCATGTACTGCTAATTCGGTAGTTGTAAAATTTACCATGTTTTTTTAATAAACAAGTTTTCATAACATAAATAATATCACGTATCTAGCTAAAGAAGTGTCAAAATTGTCTATGTTGAAAACAACGAAATGTGTTCTTAGCATACTAATGCTTCTAGCCTACAAGATAATCCTACTACTCTTCAACGGCTAATTTCGCATAGGAACAAGCAAATTAATGCATTTTATCTTCTAACTCAAAAACCGTTCACCGGACGAAAAAAAGGCAGGAGCACATTTTTATGAGAAGATAGAGGACAATTACAAAAATAATATTTATTTATTCTGATCAAAAATATAACAGGGCATGTTAACAGGGACGCCACTAATGAAAATTAAGAAATTCTTTATCATGGAAAAAAATTATTTTCATGCGTACTTTACATGTACCAAAATTGAACAAAAAAGCCAAAGCGGTTTCAGAGATATTGGGGAAGAACTGATTTTTTTTGTTAAATTTCAACATCCTGTATCTCAGAAATAAAGCGGTTAAGGACCTATGTTCACATGAAGAATTTTTCTTTAAATCATCCAAGGATTATCGCCCTTTAGGATCAGCATTCAATTATGAAACACCATGTATATACGATTTGTATACTCTGTATTTTCACCTGAGAGGTGGGAAATATGTCACTGAAAGTTGCTCCAAACGCTTGAATGTACGCTGAATACACAGAGTCGAGTAGCGGTAATGGGGGAATTGAGTTGAACCCTCCCAAACAGATGTGTTCTCGACCTTGAGCGCTTTTTTTATCAAACTTTCTATACAACGTATTACCTACTTCACTTTTAAGATTTAGTAATATTGTGACTTGGGTGATTTATCGATTCGTATTAATTAAGGAAAAATACAGTACAGTAAATATTGACTGTTTATTTATTAAATTCACAGGAGAGTAATCGTTCTCGTAAATAGGTATATACGAAACAAATACATTGACCATGAATATTAGCAGTGATGAATCTCAAACCTTGGAAGTTTCTGAATTAGAAAATGAAAGGTAAATTTCAAAAATGGAAGTTTTAGATATATTTTAGGTAGTGTCGGTCATTATTAATTGGAAATTAGAACAAAATGCAATGATTTAAAATATGTTTTTAAAGGTATACAGGGTGATTCAAAAGTACTTTGACAAACTTCAGGAGGTGATTCCTCACAATAGTCTAATATGAATTGTCCAAATAAATATATGTCCGGAAACGCTTCGTTTCCAAGATACAGGGTGTTTATTTTTATTTTCGTTTTTTTTTAAATAACTTTCGAAATACTGACCTTAATTAAACGAAAATTGGTATTGAGAGGTTTTTTGAGGTGTCGAATTCGAACCTGATGTTATTCTTGCTCTTACTCGTAGGGGGCGCCACCTCACGTCTTTTTATTTTTTGAGGATTCATAATTTTTTTGAGCGTATTTCTAGCACATTTTTCAGTAAAAAAATAAATTTCTCTTTCATATCTACGTAAGAAAGCTACCCTTGTTACAAGTCGCTATAAGCAACCGATTTCCAGATATTTGGACTCAATAGTCGATTATTTGATAATCGATGCGTGTTGAAGTTATTACCATTATTTTGCATTTTTCACAAGAATGCTTAGGAATTTGGCGTTTAAGTAGTTTTGGTTTTTTGTAGGGAGCGCCACCTATTCTATTTACTTTGAATCGTTTGAAATAGTTATTTTTGTATCAAGGGTGCAAAATCTGTATTTGTTTTAATAAAATTTGCAAGAAATTTCAACATTTTATTTCAAGAAATTTTGAATATGTAGAATAAAATAAAATAAGGGAAACTAAATTGTATTCAAATAAATTGTTCAAAGTGTCCACCTTCAGCGAAGGTACGCATTCAGTCTTCTAGTCATTGAATCTCGTACCCGCTCAAAAATTATTGGTGTGTTTCTTATTGTTTCACACAATAGTAGACGCAAGTCTACTATTTGGTTTCTTAGATCTCCCTCGTTCGCTACTGGAGTTTTATAAACTAGTGACTTCAAATGTCCCCAAAAATAAAAATCTAGCGGGTTTAGATCTGGGGACCTTGGTGCCCACGCCTGGTTAGGTTCTTCTACACCACTACCGATCCATCGATTTGGTTAGACAGTGTTAAGGAATTCCTTGGCTACAACGCTAAAATGGGCCGGAGCCCCATCAAGCATAAACCACATGCAGATACGAATTTTCTAATGATACATTCTGAAGTAGTCCCGGCAATTCATTTTCTAAAAAGTCTCTGTAAATTGCGCCATTCAGTCGGAACGGAAGAAAGAAAGGACCTATCAAGTAATTATCAATTATTGCCGACCATACATTTACAGAAAATGTATACTGATAATGTCTTTCACTAACTGCGTGCGGATTTTCCAGAGCCCATACATGGTTGTTATGAAAGTTTGTGATAGCATTTCGGAAGAAGTTTGCCTCGTCCGTAAAGAGTACATATCTTAAAAATTGAGGATTTCCAGCCAATTCTCTCAAAAACCACTGACACATAGTAATGCGTTGGGGAAAGTCTCGTGGCAGAAGAGCTTGTACCCTTTGAATATGGTATGGATCAAATTGTTGATCGTGGATAATTCTTCAAAGTGTGGACTGAGTAGAATTCAGAGCTTCAGCAATTATTCTTGTACTTGTTTCTGGATTCTCCTCGAGAGCGTTCAAAACATCTTCTTCCAATTCTGGAGTTCGGACTGCTCGTGGACTTCCAATAATATCAGCTGCCCTCTTAAAGCTACCTGTTTCTGCCAAACGACGGTGGAGACTGGTAAATGTTGGAGCTGAAGGCAGTACTCGATTAGAAAATCGCTCCTGGTAAATACGTCTTGCTTCGCGCGCATTGCCGTCCGCAAGGCCATAAACGAGCATTATTGTTTAAATAATCCATTTTTTTCAATTAGTGTTTTAAACTTACATGAACTTCAACAAAACAACAAAACGTTTAACTGTCACATAATATGTAATTACCAAAACTACTTACTTAAACGTCAAATTCATTTCCCAAGCATTCTTGTGAAAAATGCAAAATAATGGTAATAACTTCAACACGCATCGATTATCGAATAATCGACTTGAATTGTTCATCCAAATATCTAGAAAACGGTTGCTTATAGCGACTTGTAACAAGGGTAGCTTTTTACGTAGATATGATAGAGGAATTGATTTTTTTACTGAAAAATGTGCTAAAAGTACGCTCAAAAACGTTATGAATCCTCAAAAAAGAAAAAGACGTGTTGTGGCGCTACCTAAGGGTAGGTATTTCGAAGTTATTTAAAAAAAACGAAAATAAAAATAAAACTTCAACACCCTGTATCTTGGAAACGAAGCGTTTTCGGACATATATTTATTTGGACAATTCATATTAGACAATTGTGAGGAATCACCTCTTGAACTTTGTCAAAGTACATTTGAATCACCCTGTATATTGAAATTCTTTTAGGAATTTCTTTTTGAAATTGTAAATGTTTTTATAGAAAAAATTGAATTTGTAATCGATAACTGCAATTAAATTATGCAGATTTAGTATTATTTAGTTTTACTTCAGAATTTTTAAATGATAATTAGAGATTGATGTAATGTTGCATATTTGATGATTAGTTAATACAAAAAACTAAATCATGAAATAACTGAAAACGTATGCAAAAACACGCTAATAACTCATATGCACTAATATAATATGCGCCAACGTATAGGCAACCCGCCGCGCGGTGATACACTCTCCTCCGCTGGCTCGTTCCCCCACTACCGCTACTCGACTCTGCCTCGAGCGCACTTTCAAGCGTTTGGAGCAACTTTCAGTGACATTTTCAACACATTTCCCACCTCTCAGGTGAAAATCCAAAATATACAAATTGTAGATATTGATCTCTACTTCCAGATGCCGTTTACAGAATTTGAATATGACGCATTTTGCAAGATAAGCCCTTAAACTGTTTATAACGCGTTCGTGCAAAAACTAGACTTCGGACAGAAACCATCTTGCGCACAGTTGAACTACATGTTGTTATCCAAACCATCTTCGATATATCTACAACCCATAAACTCAAACTCAATCCAAAAAAGTCTGCAGTGATGCTATTCGGCACCAAAAAGAACAGAGAAGTCTCAATGAACACCATACAAATTCGCATAGACGATGTCTTTCTTCCAATTGTGAAAGAATTCAAAAATCTAGGACTCTGGCTTGATCCTGAGCTAAGATTTACTAAACACGTCAGCCACCTCAGCCAATCTTCCTACAACGTCTTAAGACAACTTTACCCTAATAGGGACTTACTCTCAACGGAATTAAAGATAAAACTTTGCGAGTCGCTAATATTTTCTAAAATCTCCTACTGTGACAGTATATACGGTTCAGCTTTACGCCAAAATGAATGTCACCGCGTATACAAAATAATTGCCTGAGGTTTTCTTTCGGCATTCGTAAATACGACCATATAACCGAGCCGATGAAGAAATCAGGTTGGCTGAATCTAGAGAAACTTAGGAAATTACACCTTCTTACAATTACCCACAAAGTCCTAACAATCCAACGGCCAGATTACCTCTTCAAAAGGCTAAAAATATTTTCGGACCTGAACAGATTTTCCACTCGCAATAGAACAACTCTCATCATTCCAAAGCATAAAACTTCATTTTTCACCCGTAGCTTCTCGTACAGCGCACAGAAATGTTATAACTCACCACCCAGTGAATTTAGATCCTACTCATTGAGTAATTTTAAAAAAAGACTGAAAGTTCATCTTGGCAAATAGACTGTCTTTGTTCGAACTGACTTGGCTAACCTCATTCACTGATCTATTTATTACTGGAAAGTTATTACTAGAAAGTTACTACTACTTTCATATTCTAAACATTTTGTTCATATTTAATCTTTTTTCTTTTTAATTTTTTTTAACATAAGGTTGAGTTTAAAAACAGCTCTCGCTGACACTCCGCCTTTTCACCTTTATTGTTATATTTATACTTATTATTATATTTTGATGGTGAATAAAGACGAATTATTATTATTATCTGTCATTAACCGAAAGATTGTTTATCCAGCATTATATTTATACATTTTTTTTTTTAATGGTATCTTTTTAGAGGTTTTCACGGTTTTTTTCAGTGCACCGATCCGGTCGCACAAACAACCATTTTGAATTCTCTACAAAAGTTCTATTGGTTGGCCTAAAGGTTCTTTAGAGACAAAGTTATCTTCAATGCATACTTTCTTCAATTCGTCAACAGGAAATGTTTCGAAAAATCCATCAGATAATGTCATGACGTCGTTTGATTCACATGCGAAATTTTCAGGACCCATAATTTTTAACTAATTCAATTGGATTTAAATCAGGATGTTGAGGTGGCACTGATAATTAAAATCTGTTAATTACTAACCTGACAATGCAGCCACACGTTCTTGAATATTTTGTTTTAATAAACTAGAACAAAGACATCTAGGGTGGTGTGGCCACTTACAAAGACTGAACAGTTCAGTCTCAGTTTAAAGAATTTGGTAAGGTGAAAGGCCAGAAAAAAGAAACAGAGAGACCAAACGAAAACGCAATGGGAAAAATCTCAAACAAAAGAGAACCTATCGCAAAATAGAACGGACTGGGAAGCATATATAAAGAAGAAAACTGCACCCCCACACCCCACGAGTAGAAAATAAATTTTCCTAGTGAAACTTTTAAGGGAGCTTTGAAACACTTCCAACAAACAACTCTTAAAAAAAATTTCGGAGACCTCCAGTGCCGACCCTGTACGCGGGCGGAATGCAACAGATTTAAATTCTTTGAAAGGTCAACAATTCCTTGTCTACCGGAAACTCCAGTCATTAGAATGTGATTATGTCGCAGAATAAGAGCACCAACGAAGGACGTGGATTTTTTTTTATTATCAGCAGAAAATGATAACGCTCTTTATCTGCGGTTACAAGCATGTAGGGCGGTTTTCTTTTCAACGAAAATAAATTACAGAAAATGAACCGCATACAATGAATCATTTGTGGTAGATGCAGTTGATTTTATAGAACATCACTTTGGAAATTAAAGACAGCAAAAAAAGCCAATCCTCAAAAAACACAGTCCAGGTACTTATAAAAGTAAATGTCTATAAGGTCCAGATGGTTTTAAGTAATATTTGTAACTTTAGAGAAAGTTGTTGGGCACTACCCGTATATACTATGGCATTTCTACCTACTTCCGGGGGAATTCTTAGCGATCTTTCCTTGTTTATGCCCATTCAATCTCTTGGCGATCTTTCTCATAACAAATTATCGTAATTCAGGTGCTGTAAATTTAATCATAGCCAGGTTCATGGGGGTTTTCTAAGTTTAATAAAATTATTGATTAAAACTACTATGGAAATGTTCAGAGAAATCGTTGTCTTCTGAAAGTAGATTGAAAATCTTGTTGAACGTTGGAATTTCTTTAAAAAAATTAAATGAATTATTCTGCGAATGATAATTTTGAAGTCTTCCTCGATAACGATTATTGACCTTTATGTAGACGATTTAGGGGCTTGTTCAATTTTTACTCGCTTTCAAAAGTTTGTATATTTTCTGGCATTTTGGAACACATTCCAACAATAATGTTTAAAGGATTTTGGTGTGCCAGCACTTCGCTATCTTCTCATTCTGAGATAGCGCACATCTATGCACACGTGTTACAGGAACATAATCTAAAAATATTGCTAGCCATTTTCATTAATACAATAGCTTTCAGAATTAGTAACTGGTCACTAAACCCATGTTGAATGAAACTTACTTCACATCTACATATTTTCAGTTTTAACACTGGAATTATATAACACAGGCATTATTGCCTACAGTTGAATGCGGCAAATTAGTGTGACGTCAGTGTATCTACCAGGGTTGAGAAAAATCATGTTTTTTTTTATTGCTTTAAAATCTGCAAATATATGCAAAAAATGTAGACATGGAATGCAAGGTCTTGTCGAACGGATGAAAGTTCACTGGCAAAAAAAAGTGTAGTGAAACAAATACAGAAATCGAAAAGGACAATGAATCAGTTGTAGGTACACAAACAGCATATTATTATAATAAGTATAGTTTTCCCAATATCAATTGCAGAAGCATAAAAAAGTCTTGCGGCGAAATCCTGTGAGCAACAGTGGAGGAGATAACTAATTTTATTTAGATATTTTAATATCCTAAAACGTATTTCGATCGGCACCCACCAAGACCACAGACGCTAGTGGTTTTTAATCTTTCAGAGCTATTAAAACACAAATATAACGCGTGATTTATGACCTCCCATCGTATAGTCACACCTGCAAGCATTGATGTCCGACTTGATTGGCCCAGACGAATCGGTTGTAGAACAGACAGCAGTCACTCAAGTCCACGTTGACCAGCGGGCTCTTTGTGCCGACGGAGACTGTATACAAGTAGTACAGATTATTTTTCTTCTTCTTCTTCGTCGCATATACGCTCGTGTTAGCGAAGTGAGTTTTTATTTGCTCCCTATAGAAACAGCTTCTGCAATTGATATTGGATGGACTATAAATAAGTTGATGATTCAAGAAAATAAACCAATTTGCCAAATACACATATGTCCGGAAATGCGTCGTTTCTGAGATAGAGGGTGTTGAATTTGAAATTTTATTTTAGATTTTTTTTAAAATAACTTTTACTCTACAACCTTTACAGTATTTCCACTCTAGATTATATAATAATAATTTTATTTCGTGAATGAGACATGGAAACAGAAATATGGAAATTTGTAATAACATGAAAAAAAAATCACAGAAGCTACAATAGCTTGGGTGTGATATATTAATAGATAGATAGATTACTATGTCCAGGAGAAATGTGAACATGTGAAGTGGTGAATAAATACACGACAACCACAAGTTTATAGGAAAAGAAAAGCAGTGTCAGAAACAAGGTCAGCAAGTTCTAGTTCTGGATCTTTGTCATCTTTTGTCGTACGCACTATCAAATCCACTAATGACGAAATGACTAACAGATTGGCAGAGCCCTCTGCGCTACAAACAGCAGTTTTAACTGTATGGAGCAACCGAAAGTAAAAAAATCTATGGCTATTTTACGGCCTGGATACATACCATCCTCTGGATATGATGTTTCTAATTGCTTGATGAAATTTATAATGAAGAAAAAATCAAATGCTTTGAAAACTTGTCGGGAACGTTTGCGTGTCTGTCACTTGACAAATGGTCCAATGTGCACGTATATAAAACTGACACAGCCGTTTTGGCACAATCAATTGAAAATCATCCAGTATTTAATAACTATTTATTAACTATTTTCTAACACAAACCAACATTTTCTAACTCAAGTGGTTAGCGAAAAAATGGTGTTGTGCTAGCTTAACTGTTAAGCTGGCACAACTATTTATAACTTTTTACCCAAAATAGGTATGGAATTGATTCAAACGCTCAATTTTCTAACTTTTTACAAGCTCTCGAATAAAAATAATTTGAATTCGAGGGAATTTGAATGTTTTACGAGGGCCGAATTTGCATGCGGTCTACCTAAAATTCTCGAAAATTCCTACTTGGAATTAAGAATGATATTTTTTAGCAAAAATCAACACATTTTCAGCGATTGCCAAGTATATGCGCGATGTATGATCAAGTATTTAACTGGACTACAACATTATTCAGTGATCCAGTTAAATACTTGATTATCCATCGCGCATATCTGTTTTATTTTGTGCTGGTCGACTGGAACTATATGCCTATAATCTTATTCCAGATCTGTATTATTGTTGTAAATGCCTTTTCGTCGATATACTTATTCCAGCACAATCCAAGCAAATCCATTTCCTGGCTCTAAAAAACTTTCTCTTTGGATATTTCATATCACAACTGTATATATATATATATATATATATATATATATATATATATATATATATATATATATATATATATATATATATATATATATATATATATATATATATATATATATATATCACGATTGTCACTATTTTGCCATTTTCTGGCTCTAAAATAATTTCTCCGAGGGTATTTCCTATCACAACTGTACTATTGTTGGAAAATGCATATTGAAAAACTTAATTCTTTTCTTGACACGATTTTTGGGTAACCTTCCACAGTCTGAAAATGAAAATATAATCAGGAAAATCTATACAAGTGTAGAAAGGGCAAACTGATTAGTTCACCCCGATAAGTTATTGCGTTCACCAAATTATATTTCCTATGGAAAAATGATTCAATTTGTCAATAACTTGCCGTTTTCTGGATTTGCCTATCAAATTTTTTTTTAAAAAATTCAAAAGATACTTCTCTATATAGTTTTTGCTTGACGTTTCGGGGACTATATCTGCCCCCGTTCTCAAAATCTTCTAAATCTCCTTTAATTGTTTTTTGAGATTTAATTTTTTTTTTTTTTTTTTTTTTGCTTTTTCAACTGACGGATGTCAATTGAGATCTGCCAAAAAAGTTTGAGATTGACGTATTGCTCATTTGATATATGGGGTGTTGTTCGGATCAGTTTATTAGCATTCTACCATATCTCACTTCCTCTCTGAGTAGAGGTAACCATGTATGATCCATTTCAACAGAATTTGTTGAAAAGCAGTTGTTATTGGAAAGAAGAATACAGGCCGTTTCTTTCAATTTTCTCCTCTCTTGATGTGGTTCTTTCATCAAGATTTTTGTCCTATTCCATTCAATCGTATGATCGCCATTGGATGTGAGGATATGTTCTGCAATTTTTGATCCAGTTACTTGTCGATTTCTGATGTAACTCTGATGTTCACTTTGGCGCACTTCCAATGGTCTTGATGTTTCACCTATATAACTATCACCACAAGAACAAGGTATGTTGTAAACACAATTTTTGGTACTTAATTCTTTTCATTTCAAACGATTGTGCTGGAGTTATTAAATACTAGGTTGACGAAAACGCATTTCCAATCAATATTTTGCCATTTCCTGGCCCTAAAAAAATTCTCTTTGCGTATTTCCTATCACAATTGTACTATTGTTGAGAAATGCATAATAAAAAACCTAAATGATTTTCATTTCAAGCGATTGTACTGGAGTTATCAAATACTAGAGTGACGAAAACGCATTTCGATTCATTATTTTGCAATTTCCTGGCTCTAAAACACTTTCTCTTTGGATATTTCATATCACAACTGTACTTCTGTTGAAAAATGCATAACAGAACCATTCATTATATTTATTTCAAGCGATTGTGCTGGCTCTAAAATAATTTCTCTGGGGGTATTTCCTATCACAATGTACTATTGTTGGAAATTTAAAAACTAAATTTTTTTGGGGTTGATTCATTATTTTGTCATTTCCCGGCTCTAAAAATCTTTCTCTTCGGATATTTTCCATAACGACTGTACTATTGTTGGAAAGTGCATAATAAAACTCTTAATTATATTCATTTCAAGCGATTGTGCTGGAGTTATCAAATAGTACTTTGACGAACTCATTTTGAAATAATTATTTTGCCATTTCGTGACAATAGAAAATTTCGAATCACTATTTAAAATAAAAAAAAAGTCTTATTATTTCAAGCGATTGTGCTGGAATAAGTATATCGACGAAAAGGCATTTACAACAATAATATAGATCTGGAATAAGATTATAGGCATATAGTTCCAGTCGACCAGCACAAAATAAAACAGATATGCGCGATGGATAATCAAGTATTTAACTGGATCACTGAATAATGTTGTAGTCCAGTTAAATACTTGATCATACATCGCGCATCTACTTGGCAATGCCTGAAAATGTGTTGATTTTTGCTAAAAAATATCATTCGTAATTCCAAGTAGGAATTTTCGAGAATTTTAGGTACCGCATGCGAATTCGGCCCTCGTAAAACATTCAAATTCGCTCGAATTCAAATTATTTTTATACCATTCGATAGCTTGTAAAAAGTTAGAAAATTGAGCGTTTGAATCAATTCCATGCCTAGTTTGGGTAAAAAGTTATAAATAGTTGTGCCAGCTTAACAGTTAAGCTAGCACAACACCATTTTTTTGCTAACCACTTGAGTTAGAAAATTTTGGTTTGTGTTAGAAAATAGTTAATAAATAGTTATTAAATACTGGATGATTTTCAATTGATTGTGCCAAAACGGCTGTGTCAGTTTTATATACGTCCAATGTGCATAATGAACCTATAATCTTTGCAACGGTTACAACAGAAAATGGATCTTCCTTCTTAGTAGATACTCTAGATACTTCTGGGAATCCACATACTTCTGTATATTTAACAGAAATTGCAACAGCACTCATAAATAAGCTTAAAACCAAATATGACTGTAAAGTATGTAGTTTTGTCACAGATAATGCAGCTAATGTGGCTGCAATGCGAAATCAAATAAAAACATTGAATTGAACCTTATTACATATGGTTGTGTTGCACATATTTTAAATTTACTATGTAACGATTTGGAAATCGCTAATATTAAAGAACATGTTGTTTACATTGTCAAATACAACAACCATTTTGCCTCTGCAGCATATGCCAAAGAAGGAGGCAAAAATCTAGTTTTGCCAAATGATGTCAAATGGAATAAGCTAGCCGACTGTTTAGAAGGTTTCGTTGAGTCATGGCCCATACTTTTCAAAATTGCTGAGAACCAAAACGAAATTGACAATATATAAGAAATTTCAAACATCCACTTAAGAAGATTAGTCGAAGATTACCTAACAATACTTAAGCCTATCTCTATCGCACTAGATAGACTACAAGGAAACCAATCTTTCAGATGTTGTGGAAGAATTTAAAATATTACAAACCCGTTTTGACAAAACTGACATAACTTCAAAACATCTGCAAATATTTAAGAGGCGTTATGAACAGTGTATAACTCCATATTATTTGTTGGCATATCTTCTTGACCCAACAAAAACTCAGCAAATACTAACAGAGAATGGAAAAAATGTTGCTTTAAAAGATGTTAAAGAATGATATCCAAATAGTGGTTTACCACTACTCATAATCAAGTTTCTTGCCAGATCAGAACCTTTCACTGATATTATGTTCCATGATGATATTCTTCAGAATGTAAAACCCATAGATTGGTGGAAGTCACAACAAAATACACCCATTATTCAAAAAGAGTTCTTCATAATTTGACAATTATTTTGTGCTGCTGCTTCTTCCGCACCAGTTGAGAGAATTTTCTCAACATTTGGTTTAGTCCATTCCAAACTCAGAAATCGATTAATAACGGAAAAAGCTGCAAAATTAGTTTTTTTTACAAGCACTACAATTAACTAAAATAAACATTATTTATTTAGATACAGTATATTTTTTTACATAATAAACCATGAATTAAAACTCAGTTATTATTTTCTCTTAATTATAACTTATCAGAAATAGAAAGCACAGTTTACAATGAGAATTTTGACAGGGTCACTACTAGAAAAAGTTTGTAAATATTTATAGGTCTCACCAAATGCCTACTCAATTCTAATAAATACCACAATTTAAATAAAACCCATACTTTCCTGCAGTATATATGCTCTTTTTCTCATGCATATGTAAAACATTATCGTCAAGGTTATCATTAATTGTATAGTTCAGTGAATTTTTCATGCGGTGAATCACCCTTGTCCAACCTCAGAACCAAGCACCTATCTTGATTACCAAAACTTCGGACTGTCAGTACATTTTTTCGCCACAAAAGAAATTTTTAGAAAGAAAATTTTTTGTTTTAAATTTTTTTTTTTTAATTTTTAACATTTGAAACAGATAAAAAAAACAAAGGTTCAAAAATCATATTAACAGTGTTAGTGTTTACATTCCTCAATCTCATAATAAATATATTTATTGAGCAGAACTGAAAGGGAACGGTAATAACGCTGAAGCTGACAGACCAAAACCAGTAGAAGTTTTTGAGGGGGACTGTACTTTATACGGGCAGGCGAATATTATATCAATTTGGGTCATTAGGCCAATTAGAAGGAATGTATGTATTAGGTACAATAATATTTATAATTTTTTATACATTTTATTCTTTCTTATAAGGGAAACACAAAATATAAAACTATACGAGAAGCAACCTACAAATTGCTTTGAAGAATGCAGTATTGTGAAATTACCAACTCTTACTTTAACATTGTGTCGTACAAAATATCTTCTTATCGGTGAAGAATACAAGTTGGAATTTGGAAAGAGAACAATGTTTACAAAAAAAAGATAGACATAAGCATTTTACCTGGCTATATCAATTAAGACTAATCTACCGGAATGTGGAGTTATGGGCCTCATTTAGAATATTACAAGCTAGCCTCCAAACAAGCGTTCTGTGCCTTTTGTAGTTATTCTTGATTGTAGCAGATAGATATACAGGGTGTCCCTGGACTTCCTCTTTTTTCCTCTCGGGAATGTATAGATGGGGTCAAAATATCACCAGTACTTCATATAACTTTTGTTCCTAAAAGCCTTCGTTACCAAGTTACGGGCCCTCAAAGTTACAAAATGAAAAATGTTTTTCTTTGATAACTTTCAAAGTGAATATTCAAAATCATCTAAACTTTGGTGATTGACTAAACAAATGAATTCCTTTGATGAGCTTTCATGCAGGAGTCAGTTGTTTTGCTACAAAGTCAGGAACGGACTACCCCCGATGGTCCACACCCCAAAACTTTGAAATGACTGGGATTTATCAATATGTTTTAACGCAACAAGGTTACCTGTACAATTTCATGAATAAAAGTACTCGGGTGGAAAATCGATCGGAGCAACGATTTTTGATAAAAATGCATTTTTGTTCGACGACATCCAACCTGAGATGTCTACCATTATTCGAAAAGATTAATTTGTAATGAAAATAGAAATGATAGGTACAATGTTCATAACGAATATTTATCATGCAAACACATTTACCTTACAAAACTCATGGTGTAAATAATCAATCGCAAGCCTCAAGAACAAACAGAAATGCAAAATCCGCTACAAAAACTGCTCGATATGACCCCCGTCTCTCCCAATAAATTTTCTTAGTCGGCGCAAACACCCTCTCTGCACTTGAAATAGCATGCCAGGGTCGTTCCGTATGGCTTCACAATGTAATATGATTCTATTCAACTAGGCATCTCTGGTGTGAATGGGTGTAGCGTTAACGAGGCTTTTCAGATGCCCCCACAGAAAAAAATCCAATGGATTTAAATCCGGAGACCGCGGTGGCCATGAATATGGCCCACCTCTACCAATTCATCTATTGGGGGAAATCTGGTTCAGATGATCCCGCACAATCAAACTAAAATGAGGAGGAGCGCCATCATGCATAAACCACATATCTCTTCGGGTTTGCAATGGAACATGTTCCAAAATTAGAATATTGACAATACAATGAAAACTCTCCACTCAACAAAACAAAATCGCATTCCAGTTGCCATTTTTTATCCACACTACTTTTATTTCTTCCTACAAGGTGTTTTTGTCAACATCTGTGGAAGAAATGGAACATACATTTATTCACCGGATATTTTTCACCTATTCATGTGCAGCTGTTTTTGTAGTTTATTCGTTTGCTTTTTATTAGTTATGTCTTCCGATGTGCGTTTTTTCAGCTAAATTTATCTTCGGGTTAAAGATTTTCTCCCATGAAATTATACTTATCAGTGAAACTCCTCTGTGAATACGAATTTGCAACATCCTAATGTTTCATGAGTTTCATGAGATTCAGATAACACAACACGAAACGTGCTTATTCCACGCGTACATACAAAATGTGGACTGAATTCGATATTTCATAGTGGAGTAGCTTGTTAGTTCAAAAACATCACGAATCTACATAACTTGATAATTCATTTGAAAAAATATCTACATTGTGAATGAAACTTTCAACTAGTTATGTACTTTTTGTTTACGACTTCATTTTAGCATATTTTGTATTATCCCTGTTATAAATGTTGTTGAATTAACGTTAGCATATTATTATTTCTACTGTGGAAATTTTTCATTCCAAATAATGGTGGACGATCGGGTTTGATGTCGTCGAGTAAAACTGCATTTTTATTAAGAATCGTTGCTCCGATCGATCTTCAACACGAGTACTTTTATTCAGGAAATTGTCCAGGTAACCTTGTTTTGTTAAAACATATTGACAAATCCCAGTCATTTCAAAGTTTTGGGGTGTGGACCATCGGGGGTAGTCCGTTCCTGACTTTGTAGCAAAACAACTGACTTCTGCATGGAAGCTCATCGAAGGAATTCATTTGTTCACTCAATCACCAAAATTTAGATGATTTTGAATATTCACTTTGAAAGTTATCAAAGAAAAACATTTTCCATTTTGTAACTTTGAGGGCCCGTAACTTGGTAACGAAGGCTTTCAGGAACAAAAGTTATATGAAGTACTGGTAATATTTTGACCCCATCTATACATTCCTGAGAGGTTTATTAAGAGCTTTAAAGTATGCCGACATTATTTACCAGTTCGGATACAACAAGGTTCGTTTGTTTATATTAGGGAATAACTGACGTTATTGCAGATGCACAGTTTGATTAAATTGGCGATACCCTGCAACTAATGTTAATAAGGATTCTTAAACTCTTTTTACATTTATCGAACAATCAGTCATTCGTTATTAAATGGCATAATACACACGTCAGTCACAGGAGTGCAAAAATTATATCGAGATATATTTATTATTATAACTAATGCAAACTTTCTACGACATTCTCGCTGATGCTGACAAAAAACGCTATGACATATAGTCATACGAGAGAGTGTTCCTATAAAATACGTAACAGTAAAAAACAACATCATTAGAATAGTCGTTATTTAAATTTAAATCAGGTGACCTGTGACACCTACGCCCATGCTCTCAAGAACCATTGAAATTCTCCGTCGCTTTCGTTATTTATACACTTGAGTTATAAACCATAAACAGTTCTAACTCGCCGAACTTCTGTTAATGGACAACTTGTGTTTCTATGAAAGTTCCTTTCATAGAATCGATGTGAATAAATACCAGGGCATTCATCGTGGTAGGTTAGAAAAAAGGAGGGTATTGTTGAGCTTGAAAAACACTTTTCAAAAACTGACACTTCCCGGTATTAAAGAGTTTGGTTCACATTTTTCCATTAAAATTAAATTCAGATATACTCGTATTATGCGGAGTTTATTGGATTTGGGAAAATTGTTGGCTTATTTTTACCCGACTACGGCGAAGCAAAAAAGACCGAAGTTGTTACATTATACAAGAAAGGCCATTTGATTTCGTATTACCAAAATGATCGTTTGGAATTAACATACAGAATAACAGCAATTGTACTATTAATATAAATCTTGGAAAAAAAAATAGTATGGATGGAATATGATTGTAATATGTTTAATAAAAAACTATTGAAATGAGAATGATGGGAATTGTGTATTACCTGTATTTAAACAACGTAGGTCTGTACTTCTTTGCAAGCCGTGCAGATTTTTTTTGCACTCTGTTCAAAATAGCCTATTTTTGACAGTTAAAAGTCATAAAAAATGACACATTTTTAACGCAAGTATTGGAAAAATAGTTTTACGTAACAAAGTTGGAAACTGAACAATTTTGCCCCAGTTCTTTGTGGTCCACCCGATTATTTTAATGACTATATTCTATAGGGTGCTAAAAATATTCTGACGTTGACGAAGTACTCTCGTACAATTGAGAAAATCCGGATATTTTTTTTCCATCATTTGAAGGAAACTACACCTACCATTACTTGTAGAGTTAATAGGTACACGACCGCCTTTTTTCTCGCTATATATTAATTTTCGGGTCCCACTATAAAAGGTAAGGTTCCCGTTATCAGGAACACATTTGAGTCAGTGAAGCAACTAAAATATGGGTAAAACACTACTACACGCTACCCAAAAATTACCGTTCAAATTTCAAATGGATGAACTTATAGAATGGGGGGGATCCTGTGGATTTTTCAGGCAAGTTCTCCATTCAAAGGAAAACCTTAAAACAAGTGCCGAATTCCGTACTTTCATCATTAATCCCAAATCCAAAATTAACGAATAATATTCAACATATTTGCCTAGTTACGACTATTTAACAAGTACCCGCTAATTTGTCGATTGTTAATATTGTTGAATATTCACCATAAATTACCATATCCGTTGAACACGTTTCTATGCCAACTGGACAAGTGGGTCATTCGTGGCACAGTTATGAATATGAAACTAGGTATACATTTATCCCGAATTAGTTCTCAAAACTCTGTACCGAAAAAGTTACACGCGCACACAATGTTTCAGTGAACCACATTGTACCCATCATTTTTTTGTAATCATTATCAGATCAAAGTTAGGGCATTATCAACATGATGTAAAACTCGTAAAAATATGCGATCTACAGAAAAAATCGTGCATATCAAAGTAGACAAATAACGAAGATATATTTCATTTATTGTTATCTTATCTTTTCCAGCATAACTTCTTGAAAATGATTAACAATAAAGCGTGTTCATTTTGAGTGTTTGTACTGGAGTTATTGAATAGTAGAGACCCGAAAACGAATTTTGATGCATTAATCTGTATTATATCGGGAATTTGTTCCAGGACAACCGTACTATTTTTTGGAACAAGTTAAACAAGAAAGTTCATTTTCATCAAAAAGTTAAGTCTTAAACACCAATTTTGATGTATAAATTTGCATATTATGGTTCTGTTAAAAAAATTATTAGAAATATTTTCCAGCCCAACCGTACTATTTATAAAACATGATAAACAAAAAGGTGCATACTGTTCATTGCATGTGATTGCGTTGAAGCTATTAGATAGATAGAAAGTCTCGATAACGAATTTCTGCATTTTATACAGGAAAGCAAAATGAAGTAATATACCCAATAAAACGTATCTAGACATTTAATCCGATTTGTTTCTGTTTATATGGCCCAATGGCATACCAACGTCATACGGATTTGACACTGTCAGACGCCATCCATAAATATGCTTTCGTAAGTAACAAGATTTGGATTAAAAAAAATGTTTGTTTTAAATATCAAACAGTAACCTTTTGAGGAATATTTAATGGTACGTAAGTACCTACAGTTACCATGTTCGTACGTACACTCAAATTACAAGAAAAAACGTTATCTTTAAATTAAACTCGTAATCAATAGAGTATCAAAGTATTTTTCGCCAGTGTTGAAACGATTTAAATCAATTGATGTAATTACATGATTTAAAACGCGATTTAAATCACATGATTTTTCTCAATTTAAATCTTGATTAAAATCAAAATTTCCGATAAGTTATAATTAAGAGAAAATAAAAACTTTGAGTTTTAATTAAACCACTGTATCTAAATAATTTTTATTTTAGTTAATTGTAGTGCTTGTACAAAAAAGCTTTTTTCGTTCCTAATAAAACGAAATGTTGAGAAAATTCTCTTGACTGATGCGGAAGAAGCAGCAGCACAAAATAATTGTCTAATTATGAAGAACTATTTTTGAATAATGGGTATATTTTGTTGTGACTTCCACCAATCTATGGGTTTTACATTGTGTAGAATAGCATCATGGGACATAATATCAGTTAAAGGTTCTGATCTGGCAAGAAACTTTTTATGAGTGATAGTAAACCACTATTTGGATATGATTCTTCAACAGCTTTCAAAGCAAAATGTTTTTCACTCTCTGTTAGTAGACCAGGGCTGAAGCCTTTGAAAATGGTAAAAAGTCAAAAAAAAATAATAGTAGGATGAAACCCATTGGAAAAGGAAGAGAATATAATAAAAATGAAAGGAAAAATAATTTACGGGCGATCTGAGGTCGGGAAGTGGAAGGGGTGAGTTTTTAAGGGTAAAAAACGGTTAACCTCGATTTCCTGCAAAACTACAAGTCCTATGGAAAAAAGTTGAATGTAACAAAAAGATATGCAACTTTTGTATTTACACTTTTTTCACATAACCTCAAAATTTATGTGAAAAATTCAAATAACCAAGTTTTTGGTTTTTTTTTATCTTTTACAAAAAACAATTTTCGCGAAATTTGGTGAAAACTTACCTTTTTATGCCCCAAACACACTGTAATTTTTTTTATTTAAAATATTTATTTTTTCACCTTATTTTGACTTAATACCGAAAAAACACCCTAATTTTCAATCGAAAATTCTCCTGTCAAAATATCAGCTTTTTAAAAAAAGTCGATGGGCTTTTTGTTCGTTGAAATCTGTACTTTCTGATGGTATAAAAAAAATATACATTACTATGGTAAATGTTCTCAGAAAATGCAAAGAAACGAAAAAAACTCGAATCCGAACTTTGCTTTTTAATAATGTATAATTTTGAGCTATTTATTAAAATTTACACTTTAATTACTCGAAAAACGTAAGATTCCATGTTACATTGATAAACAAAAAAATTGCAAATAAATAAATAATTTTTATTTTCCAATAAGACATATAAAATGTATAGGAATAGTCAGTATACAATGTATATAAATAGTGAATATATAATATACAGTTAAAAGTAGAGTATTGTCAGCGGTAATTAACACACACAGACACATAAACACCTATGCTCAATGTACACATTTTGATAAGATCTAGCTAACTATTGAAATATTCTTCCAGCGAATAGAAGCACTTTTCAGTCAAGAATTTTCTCAAGGAGCCACTGAATTTTTTAATATATTTAACTTCTCTTAAACTTTCAGGTAAATGGTTGAAAACATACAAGCCCATTATTGTGGGTGAATTACTTGAGACCTTGTATTTTGTAAAGGGAATATGGTATTTTTTCTTTTGGCGTGTGTTCACGGAGTGGAAGTCTCCCGTTGGAACAAACTTTTGTCTATTTTTAAAAATAAATACGGACAGTTCATAAATATAGACTGACATGAGGGTCAAGGTATTAAAATGTTTGAAGAGGTCCCTGCAAGAATGAGTACTTGGAACTCCCGCTATTATTCTAATAATTCTTTTTTGTGTCGAAAAGACATTTTTTGCCAAGGTGGAGTTGCCCCACAAACATATTCCATACCTAATTCGTGACACAACATGTTCATGGTATAGGGCCACTAGTTGGGGAATTTCAAGTATATGTTTGAGATTCCTGAACATGAAACATATAGAGTTCAGTCTTTTCATTAGGTTTGTACAATGACCCTTCCAACTTAAGTTTTCGTCAATAAGGAGTCCCAGAAAATTGGATTCCTCCGAACTATCAATGAATACATCATCACTTATCTTAATTCTTAGAGGATCACACTTTCTTTGATAGTTATGAAATCTTAAAATTTGGGTTTTCTGGGCGTTCATATTCAGGCGATTGGTACTGCACCAGTCTTGCATCATTTCTAGAACATTTTCTGTATCTTCAAGGATACGTAAATCATTTTTGTGCGAGATAATCAAAGACGTGTCGTCTGCATACATTGTTACATGAACACCTTTCAAGAATTTATCTAGATCATTGGAGTAAAGTATAAATAAAATAGGTCCGAGGATAGATCCTTGGGGGACACCAATATTAATGGGTTTACTCTCCGAATTGACGAAGCCAACACTCTCAGATTGGATATCAGGAACACATACGTACTGAGAACGATGATTTAGAAAAGATGAAATCCATTCTAATGTTACACCTCGTACTCCATAATTATACAATTTCGATGTTAACTGATTATGATTGACCGAGTCAAATGCCTTGCTGAGATCACAGAAAATCCCAGCAGGGCACTCGCCTGCCTCCATAAACTCTGTGACATTTTCAAAAAAAGCAATAATTGCTGAATTAGTAGAACGGCCGGATAAGAAGCCATGTTGGTTTTCGGTAAAGATATTGCATTTATACAAAAATTTCAAGAGACGGTTGAGAAATGTGTACTCAAATACTTTTGAAAGACTGGAAGTTACAGTAATTGGACGATAGTTATTCATGTCGGTAGAACATGCCTTTTTGAAAATGGGAATAATTTTTCCAACTTTCAGACATTGTGGAAACTCACCGTTCAGAAAGGACAGATTTACCAGGTAGGTGAGAGGTTCAATAATATGATCTAAACAAGCCTTTATTATAAAAAGCGGGATTTCGTCCTGTCCTGAGGAATGTTTATTTTTAAGCTTAGATTCTAAGATTGTTTTCAGTTCGAGGGGGGTGAAGGGATCAAGAAAAAATGAGTACTCATTCATATCTATCTTGAGCTCGTCAGAAATGTTACATTTTTCACTGATTTCAACACCGTTGTCTAGACTATGTAGCGGGGCATTTATAAAAAATTCATTAAATAAATGTGATACCTCGGTAGGGTTATCAAAGGTCATATCACCTTTTTTTATAATTATAGGTTCTTGCATTCTCTTTTTCGTGTTACTAAGTTCAGATATTACGTTCCAAGCCGTTTTGTTGACGTTGCTGGAATTTGCGATTCTATTTTGGTAGTACCTTTTTTTCGAATCTCTAATTAAAACTTCATGATCTTTTTTAGCTTTTTTGTAATGACTCGTTAATTGAGGGTAATCTTTTTTAAGATGGTGTAAATCCTTCAATTTTATACTGGATTTCTTAATTTAATCCGTAATCCATTTTTTGTTGCTATCCTTATTTTTATCAAAATATTTTTTTAGTGGGAAATGTAAATTGAAATGAAATAAAAAAATATCCATGAACGCACTGAAAGATGGCTCGAAATATACTACTATAATTAACAACCAAATAAGTTAATATAGTTAATATTTAATAAGACATCTACAATATTTTGAGAAAGTTGTAGATTCTTCTCTAAATTATATGCGCAGATTCCTATTTATTGTTATTTTAAGATAACTTATATACCTGAGTGACCTACGGAAAATGTTTGCCCATCAAAAGGTATTTCATAGAGAAGTGGGGAAGGGGCTAGGAGGGTCTGGGCCTTACTACCTGTTATTTCTTTGCATTTTCTGAGAACATTTACCATACTAATGTATTTTTTTTACACCATTAGAAAGTAGATATTTTGACGGGAGAATTTTCGATTGAAAATTAGGGTGTTTTTTCGATATTAAGTCAAAATAAAGTGAAAAAATAAATATTTTAAATCAAAAAAATTACAGTGTGTTTGGGACATAAAAAGGTAGGTTTTCATCAAATTTCGTGAAAAAAACTTTTTTTTTTGTAAAAGATAAAAATAAAAAACCAAAAACTTGGTTATTTGAATTTTTCACATAAATTTTGAGGTTATGTGAAAAAAGTGTAAATATAAAAGTTGTAGATCTTTTTATTACCTACAACTTTTTTCCATAGGACTTGTAGTTTTGCCAGAAATCGAGATAAACAGTTTTTTACCCTTAAAAACTCACCCCCTTCCACTTCCCGACCTCAGACCGCCTGTAAATTATTTTTCCTTTCATTTTTATTATATTCTCTTCCTTTTCCAATGGGTTTCATCCTACTGTTATTTTTTTTGGTTTCAAAAATTATCGACCCTGGTCTATAGTGTTTACTGAGTTTTTGTTGGGTCAGGAAGGTATGCCAACACTGTTCATAACGCCTCTTAAATTTTTGCAAATGTTTCAAAGTTATGTAAAGTTACGTCAGTTTTGTCAAAATGGGTTTATAATATTTTAAATTCATCATTCATCTGAAAGACTGGCACTGTTTCTTTGTAGTCTATCTATTGCGATAGAGATAGGCTTAATTAAGTATTGTTAGATTATCCTAACTAATCTTTTTAAGTGAATGTTTGAAATCTTTTCTCTGATAATATTATCAATTTCGTGTTTGTTCTCCTCAGCAATTTTGAAAAGTATGGGCCATGAAACCTTCTTAACAGTGGGCAAGCGAATTCCATCTGACATCATTTGACAAAACTAGTTTCTTGCCTCCTTTGGCATATGCTGCAGAGACATCTTCATTAAAATTTGAGGAATGTATAGGAAAAAATCAATAAAAATAAAAAAATATTGTTTTTTTTTCAAAAAAAATCGCGATTTTTGATGTTTTTAAAAAAAGACATGATTTTTTCAACCCTGTAAATTACTTTTTGCACTAGTGAAAAAAGTTACACTTTTGGCACAGTGAATAGTGCAAAAAGTTAAAACTTTTTGCACGATCGTAGAAAAACGTCATTTTTAATGGCAGTTGTAAAAATAGCTATTTGAAATTGCCGCTTGAGAAAAAAAAGCGGAGCGCGGCAATGTTTTGAAAACGGCAAAGTTTTTGCGCTCGAATTACACACAAGATTTTTTCTACAACCGCAGATTTTACAAAAATATTTGGTAAAAATTAATGATTATTGATAACCTCAAATTTGACAGTTCAGATTTTAAAACGTGCGAGCATTACTTTGCGCTACACATGTACGTGTGTGTTATTGTAAAAAAACAATAAAAAATTACTTTAATACCTATTTAATTAGTTATTTACATATTATTGTGTCGCTTTATGATTTAAATCTATGTGTAACAATATCTAAATGTATTTGGAATTCTTCTAATACTTCTTCCCTCTTTAGTGGTGAAAAACCAGGCGAATTATTACTCGGTATTAAATGTCTGTGTTTGATAACATATTTTGAAGCGATTTTATTCATTCTTCTTCTGGAAATATTATTATATTTGGTCGACATTTGTGGTAGACTCTTCTGAATGTTGTTGAACAAACCATTTTTCGACAGATGTTGATCGCAGTTTTCAATTAGCGCAGTTAAGTATATTAAACTGGAATGGCGTACTTGGACATGGCACAATTCTTTACAATTACATAAGTTATACTTTTCAAAACTTTCCATTATCAGGTAATTATTACAATCAATTTATTAAACACAAATAGCTGTTTCAAAAACTTTTTGATACGTTAAATGATAATTTGTTAATTTTTCTTGACAACAGCGACAAGCATGGCCTCCTATCATGTCAAACATAATACTCGCCTGTGCTATGCGAAAGTTATGAATATAATTATTATGAATCAGAAAAAATATATTTCTACCACATTTAGTAGTACAAAATTGTTAGAAAATAAAAGAAGAATAACCACCAACCAATTTTTGAACTGTTTTTCGTAACTAAAGTTGGTAGTTTTGAATTTTATTTAACGCGATAATTTGGGCATCAATGTAATTTATAGATAATGTGAATTATTTACTAAATATACATTACTACCATCTTTAGTATAATGAAATGTTTAGAAAATCAGAGCGGCAAAGTAAAAAAAACGCTTGCTCCTCGGAAAAGTGCAACCTTGCGCTTTCTTTCTGAAGCGCAAACATGGTACTTTTCGCTCGGTTGTAGAAAAATATATTTTTTCCAAATTGTATGTTTTCTTTGTTAGGTTGGGTATAGTCCATCCAATATCAATTGCAGAAGCTGTTTCTATAGGGAGCAAATAAAAACTCACTTCGCTAACACGAGCGTATATGCGAAACGGAACGAAAAATAATCTGTACTACTTGTATACAGTCTCCGTCGGCACAAAGAGCCCGCTGGTCAACGTGGACTTGAGTGACTGCTGTCTGTTCTACAACCGATTCGTCTGGGCCAATCAAGTCGGACATCAATGCTTGCAGGTGTGTCTATACGATGGGAGGTCATAAATCACGCGTTATATTTGTGTTTTAATAGCTCTGAAAGATTAAAAACCAGTAGCGTCTGTGGTCTTGGTGTGTGCCGATCGAAATACGTTTTAGGATATAATAATAACCTACATCGAACAATGAAAGAATTTTTTTTTTCTTAATGTATTTGTATAAATAAAAGCTTGTCTTTAATTTTTTTTCATTTTTCATTATGTATGAAGTATTTTTAAAATCTTAAAATATCTAAATAAAACCAGTTATCTCCGCCACTGCTGCTCACAGGATTTCGCCGCAAGACTTTTTTATGCTTCTGCAATTGATATTGGGAAAACTTTACTACCCACGTACGTTACAAAAAATCCACTCCCAATTAGGCAGTTCAGACCAAACCTAGCCGAGATTAATAACGTGCTAATTAAAAGGAACACAAACCACTCACCCATCTTGAAAGGGGTGCGCGTGCCGTATATCTAGGCGTCTAGCAGATGTGACATCTGCGATTTGTGGGCTGAAAACCAAAAGGCAGACAGACGCAAGTGGGTGGAGCACCGAGAAGTTTGTTGCACCACGTCCTGGCGTTATCCCAGGTACTACACCGAGTCTCATGCATATTAATGATGGGTATTTCTTCTTTCGTTTTACGCTGGCAGTTGGGATAGGTTCGAGTTTTCATAGAAGAGGCATGACAATAGAATTATTCGGTTGTGGTTTTATGAATGGACTGTAAGGGCCGATATTATAATGTCAGTTTAAACTCCGAAAACCTTAAACCAGTTTATCCTCAAGTTTAAACCAAAGGTGGTGAAAAAGTCATTTTATATGTATATAAATGTCATCTGTCACTTGGCCTTATGGTGTTTTATCGTAACGACTGTTTCGTTTTGTGAAAAGTGACGTTAGCAAAATCAGTTTTCATTATATTTGAGGTAACCTCCAAATGCTAATGAAATAAATACAATTAATAATTAAGAATGACAGATGAGTTGTTGATAGGCACGGTATAATAGGTTTAAGATAAGATACATGCATAATATGTGGATAGCTGTGGATACACGTTTGACTATTCGTGACATTGTTAATACATGTATTCCACCAAAATCACCCACTGCTCTGAGCATATCCCCTGTAGCATAAAATCTAAGCACCATCAATAACTGCAACAAAGGCTCAACTGCGTGGTTTCTGAAAAGTAAGTTGACTTTAATAAAACACTTGAAGCTGTTGAAGAGAAATATTTTATTTACCGATTAGTAGGGTGCTGTAATCTACCCTCTATCTGAGTCAATATATTGTCAACAGTTTGCTTAGACAATCTGAATCTATTTGGAAATTCTATGCCATTCCATTCTACATAATGATTAGGCATAATTCTAAATTTTCGAGCGGTTCTTGGCACATCCACCAAATAAATGATTTCCTCTTAATTATCCGACATTACCTCTACGAACACTCCAAAAATATTTTATAGTATTTCCAACTACAAAGTATAGCTTATTTTAAAACAAATTTTTAAGGTTAGACTCGATTTTAAGATGTCAATTTTTGTTATTTTTTGTCCTGTTGGCTAACCTACTTAAACGTTTTCAATCCTTTAAACCATACCTGAGGTAGGGTTTAAGGTTTAAACTCGATGACGTCACTCAAGAGTTTAAACTGACATTATAATATCGGGCCTTAATGGCAGGGCTAGGCGATTATATTGTCGACGGTACAGGCAGGCATTGTGGAAGGGCCAACTTTCTTGGAAGATATAATTAACATGACTAGTGACTTGTATTGACACAAAGCTATTTTTGATACAAGTTGAAAAAATCTAAAAGTGAAAATTTGCCTTTTCATTCAAATAGTTATTTGATTTTTTATATCGTAGACTTTCCAATTTTCTGAAAAATCTTTGTATTCATTATTCAATCGGTATTACTTTTCTTTGTTTAGATTGACGAATTGAATTTGTAGACAAAAAAGGCTATATCCATTTGTTAGGACAATAATGACGCTAGGGTACAACAAATACGGATTTCTCTGCACGTGTTTCAATGTTTACAGCTTATATTTGATTTCACTTATTTAGCGTTTGTCAGGTACGAATTTTGCAATTGAAATTTGACCTACTTCCACTTATTCAATTGACTCGAAATTTGGCTGTGTACATAATTGGCGTTATTATACATTACAGCAGTTTTATATGATGAAAATTCGAGATTGCGGCTCAAAGAATGCGGAAGAATTTACATTTAGGCGAAACAAAATTGCATGCAATATACAGGGTGAGTCAACAGGATTCCAGTGGTTCATTGCTCCTTAATGTATCACTATTTCGATTTCTTATATTTTTTTTTTGTCAAAGGGACCATCTAAGACCACCTTCTAAAATTATTTTCATTCATACAGGGTGCATCATTGATGCGTGGCTAAACAAAGTTGTTCTTTTTCAAATGAAACAACCGGTATATTTTCATATTTTCCGATCGGTTGTTCCATTGGCTGCTCAACGATTTTTTCAATTTTAAATTCCGTTGCGGCGTTGCCGAGTTATTTAAAAGAAATCTATTTTGTAGACTTCTCTTCGAAAAATTACTTATTTCACATTTCGAAATATTTAAAGATAATTGGGGAATCGTTGGTCGATATGATGATGTTCATTGAGAATACCAAGAATTTGGAATAAATTGTACAGGATGTTCGATACAACAACACAAACTTAGCCATGTTCAAACATCGGTATTTTGATTTTATCAAATGGAACACACTGTATATTTTCATTTCTCAGCTTTTTGAAATAGCCCTAAATGAACAACTGTCAAACTTCTGTTTGAGAAATAATATAATTTCCAGTAATCAACACCGATTCGTGAAAAAAAGGAGCGTAGATACAGCTTTAACAGATTTGAATATTCAGATTGTCTATGCCATTGAGTCAAAGTTGATTCACCTTGGTTTATGTATTGATTTTTCTCGAGCTTTCGATTGTGTTGACCATTATCTCTTACTTGAGAAACTGAACCGATATGGCGTTCGAGGCATACCACTAGATTTCATTAAATCGTAACTAACAAATCGTAAGCAAGCAGTGCAAATCAACAACAGTATCAGTCAAGGGGTGCCTCAAGGGTCTATTTTAGGACCTCTTTTATAAATAATTTTTGCCAACGACCTCATAACTTTCCTCGAAGGTATTCCAAATGTAAATATGGTTTGTTATGCTGATGACACTAATTTCGTAATTACGGAAACTAGCATCGATCGGACAATGGCTACTGCTGAAGAGGTATACACTCGGTGTTTATTATGGTCAGAAAAAAATTTCATCAATTTGAATAAGGATAAAACGGTTTCTATTATTTTCCATCGAGGGCACAATCAAACGCTATGTAACAATAACGCATATAATTTCAGTTTTCAAAACGATGTCAAGATCTTGGGAGTTATCTTTGATCAAAAGTTAAACTGGGAATCTCACATACATAATCTATGTGGTAAATTGAGATTGCTTGCTATGCCTTGAGGTCATTAAAGGAGCACTGCAGTCAAAAAATACTCCTCACTCTGTATTATGCGAATTTTCACTCTCAAATTCGATATGGCATAATGAATTGGGGAGCTGGCACTGATTGTTCAAGAATATTAATTCTACAAAAAACCGCGTTGAGAATCCTCTGTAATCTTCCCTAGGGACACTCATGCAGGGAGTCTTATAAAAATAATAAAATTTTAACCGTAGTTGATACTTACATATACGAAATATCGTGCTATGTTCATAAGAATCTTTCATTGTTTAGCTGCAAAGATCGAAGCATAATTACTCTACCAGATTTAAGAACAATTTACTTCCGGCAAAGCACTCAACCAAGTTTTACCAAAGAAACTTGTACTACAATGGCTGCAGAATCTATAATAATTTACCTGAAGAAGTTCAAAGTGCGCCAAATATTCTCATTTTCAAAAATAGGCTCAAAGACTTCTTGACCCAAAAGAACTTTTACACACTTGACGAATTCTTTTCTTAAGAGGTTGTTGGGACCACTGTATGTCTAGTTGTATACATTTATATATCTGTGGTTCGTCGGTATTCGTGTTTTATTCATAATTTATGTTATATTTCTTATCTTGTATGTTTACTGTGTATACTTTCATTTACTGACGCTCTCGGCAATTTGTTATGGACATCATTGTAATGGTTTTGATAACTTATTGTTGATTAAAGTATATTATTATTATTATTATTTAAATCAACTCCTTTTTAAAAACTCTACACTTTTCATTCTCCATGTCATGTACCTAAAACAACTCGTTTCCGAGATATTCTACATCCAAAAGATGGATATTTTTCCACAGAAAATATTGACAATGTTCGCCTTTGGTATCATATTTGGAATTAAACTTTGCATAAAAATCATATTTATTCGAATCTAACAGAAAATAAAAATAATTAATGCAGCAAATTTTCAATGTGCCTGCCATTTTCACAGATACACACTCTCAATCTGTTTCGGAAATTAGTATCCACATGTGCCAGCATGTCCTCTGAAATTTCCCTGAAAGCAGTACGAATTCTTGCTCTCATATTTTCAGGAGTTGTAGGCGGAGTTTGATAGACAACCCATTTAATGAATCCCCATAGAAAAAAATCTATTTTTGTAAGGTCCGGTACCTTGGAGACCATTGAACTGGCCCTCCTCTACCTACCCATTTTTCACGGCATTCATTTTATTATCAATGTATTCCCGAACATCAGTGTGGTAATGTGCAGGCGCGCCATCTTGTTGTAGCCACATTATCTGCCTTATTGCCAATGGAATATCATGTTATAAATTTGATAACTGACTTCGCAGAAATCTTAGATATTTTCTTCCATTGAGATGACCGTTGAAAAAAAACGGCCCAATTACACGCCGTCCACTGATACCTCCCTTTGACAAAAAAATATAAGACTTCGAAATAGTGATACATTAAGGAGCAGTGAACCACGGGAATCCTGTTGATTCACCCTGAACAGTGTGGAACAGCCAGCCAAATTGAATACATTCAGTATAGTATAGTATCTCAATTATTGTGCATATTCTTTAAAAATCCTGAGTCACATACATTTTAGATTCTGAAATGACATCCTAAATTCATTCGAGTGACAGTTGACGACCCCCATCCCGATATTTTTAAATTGGAAGATCAACTTGTGATACCTCATTTGAAAGATCTTTTCTTTCTCTATTAAAAAATAGTTGGTTTTTAAATGAATTGCAAACATTGTTTGGCGAGATTTGCTACAACAAACTTAAAACCCAATAACTGATAGCGTTTCCTTTTCAATAATCAAGAAAAAGAAAGTGAAAACAAGTTCAGTGTAAATTTTCGGTAAAACAAATTATCTTCCCACGACCTTATTCCAACTCACCCTGTATATCCAGAAGTGGGACTTTTCAATCGATAGAGAACGAAATGATAGACAAGTGCTTTGCGCTCCAAATGGCATTTTGAAGTAACCGCTACCGGAAAGTCGTTCTCTGCTAGAGTGCATTTTCTCGGGGGGTCAATGTTCATGTCATCCACGCCCGCTTTCCAACATTCATTACAAACAAACGAATGGCAATGTTGATGGGTTTGTTTTAGTGCAAGGTCTGCGGACATCGATTGGCCATCTTGTTGTCTTTTAACGACCGAATACAATGCAGTCGACGTGTATCCTGAAACCTTTTACTTTTGACGAAATAACTTCGCGATGACGCGATTCATGACCCCGATAAATGGAAATTAGGTATCTTTCTATGAATGAGGGATCCAGACCAGCGCTAGCCAGAAAAACCCAACAGCTGGTCCCCGAAGATATTCCACTATAATCATAAATATATTTTAGCCCGGTAATAACTTCTTCATTTCATGTCCTATCGACGGGATGGTTACTTTTTTGGATTCAGCGGAGTTTTTTACATATAGAAAAGTTATGTCAACAAAGTTACGTGGGTGTATAACTGTGAAAATATAATATTTCTATCATTCAACATTAAAACGTAGTTTTTTTGCTTCTGAAAAATAGGAAGTTTCATATACAACTTTATATTTGTCAATAATGACACGAAAAAAAAAACGTAAAAGGTCATTATACAAATGCGCTGTTTGCAAAAATGCGAATTTTCCACAGAAACCAGGAAATCCCACGAAAAAGGTATATATATGCTATAAGACATGGATTTATTCCGTTTTTTTTTCACGTCAGATACTCGACAATTATTCATTAACCATTGCGCGACAAATGTTTTTCGTTCACCACAAATTCTCGACAATTATTGGAATAGGTTTAATAGATTTTTTTGCAAGTGGCTCAGCTAACTTTATAAAGGTAGATTCAAGAGCTTGTCGCGCAAATTTTTCAGTTCGTCTACAAAAGCGACAAGCTTTTGAATTTATAACTCACGGAATAAACCCAAGTCGCACATCCAAAGCAATTATTTTTTACTTTTTAGCGCATTTGAATAAAAGTTTGTCTTTAAAAAGTTTTTTTTTTATTATTTTATTTTGATAACCTCGGTCACCTAGTATTGAACAAAAATAGATGTGTATTTCGTGTTTGCCAGAGACATTCGAGGCACTACAAAATCACCGAACCAGTTTATTTCATTCGGGGCGATTGTAATAAACAAATACAAGCATGATGAATGCAAATCTGTGACTAATCAGTTTGACACGAATTGCATTGATTGCAGGATATAAATCGACCGTTTCATTACATTACATTTACCTACAGAACATTACATTACATTTACCTACAGAACATTACATTACATTTACCTACAGAACGGATATAATAATAAGGTTATTTGAAAATGCAAAACTCTACTCCATGATCGTAGGAATATAGGTCCCATTTTCCGAGCATTGTTCTATTCAATTTTCGAAAGGAACTGAATTTACATAAACCATGCCTGTAAAACACGGGAAATTCGCCATTGAAAGCCGACAAAAATAAATTAAACATGCCCGGAATAGAAACGTTTATGTTCTGTCGAGGAGAGTTTATTTTCATATACGAAAAGCAGTTAATAAAAAACGATACATTAAACGGTCGGTAGTTATTTTCCGAAATTTTCGCAGCGATGTTTCTAATCAACGAATCAACGCCTTTTATTCCAAATTGATAGGTACCTTATATCCTATCTAAGTTTCGAATCAATTTCGAAAAAGACTAGTCAACATCAAATGGTTCAAAATGCATGGAATTCAGTGCTAAATGTCTACTTAGTATGTCTTATTTTTCTAGGTAGGTGAGAAATCCACCAAAAAAATAATGTTAATACCAATGTGGCACGAAGATTTACATCAGGAACTGGACATGTTTCGAAGGATTAATCCTTCATCATCAGCAAAATGGAAAGGGTTACAAGCAGATCTAAAGGGGAAGTAAAATGTTACAATTACAAGGGGCAAACATTAAGAGAAAAATAACCTACCATTGTATGGTGGACAAAATTATGAAGAAATGACACTGAAAACAATTACAATAACATTATTGTGTCCGCATCTAGTGCGGGTTCACTAATGTTAGGTATCGTGGTTAGTTAGATTTTTAAAATAATCAAATACACATGGATGGAAACAAAATAGATTAATGGTTGACATATGACAAAGACTTTTGACTTATGGAACATCAAGTTTCAAAGTGACAGAGAAATGTTTGTGACTGTGACATGGAATCGATAAAAAGAAGTAGCTGAGCGTGGTGTAGAGATGTGTTATGAAATTCGATCTAGAGATGGGAAATCAAAATGAATTTGTTCATTGACACAATGTAAATTAGACCTTTTGATTGCCTTGTTAGTTTCAAGAGTTTCAAGGAGATTGAGTTTTTTACCTTTATCGCAAATATGTAAAATTTCTGAGTCAGAGTTGGGATCAAAATTGTGCTTTTCGTTTATAATATGGTTAGAAAAAACAGAATTAGAGCTAATAAGTTCTTTTTCAGAGTTAGAATCGAACGTGTTCAGCTAGTCGTGTTCTGATCTTGCGACCTGTTTGACCAATATAACTTGTTTCACAATTAGGGATAGAACAATTCAGTTTATAAACACCAGATTTATCCAACATTGGAATTTTATCTTTAGAGTTAACCAAAAAATCTTTTAGTTTGTTAGAAGTTTTGAAAGAGATAGAAAAATTTGAATCAATATTGGCGTTAGTTTATTAATCAAGATATTCCTGAGTTTAGGAGATAGAGGACCAAAATGTGTGATAAAGAAAAATGTTTATTTGGTGAATTAGTTTGTTAATCTGAAGTTGGAAAATTTGTTGACATATCTGTAATATAATCTATTGATTGTGAACCCGCACTAAATGTAGTTGTTTTCAGTGTCATTTCTTCATAATTTTGTACACCATACAATGGTAGGTTATTTTTCTCTTAATGTTTGCCCCTTGTAATTGTAACATTTTTCTTCCCCTTTAGATCTGCTTGTTGATGAAGGATTAATCCTTCAAAACATATCCAGTTCCTGATGTAAATCATCGTGCCACATTGGTATTAAAATTATTTTTTTGGTGGAGTTAGGCTGTATGATTTCTCACCTACCTAGTAATATCACCTCCACTGTATGAGATGGATCGCCTACGTTGTCTTATTTTTATTTTCATGGAAATAAGCCTTCACTTATTCTCGAAGAATACCTTGATTTTTGATAGAAGAGATTTGCGTTTTTATTGAACTGAAAATATGTAAAAGATAAATTTTAACTTTTGGGATTCTTTTCTGTTATTTATACAGGGTGTATCAACGATGCGTGGGTAGATAGCAGCTTTCCTATTTGAGATAGGAAAAACGTATCAAATGAAAGTTTCATTCAACACCAAATATCTCAAAATCACCAAATATGGTGTATTTTCATTTCCTATTCATAATTGTACGGAATGTCGCTTTTCCGATACAGTGTCAACCAAAATTCGGGATAATTTTTTCTTCTCATTTATATCAAATAACGCCATAACAGAATAGTCCACACTAGGAGCTTGCAGAAAATGTACGGTTCGCCTACTTGATTTCCATCGGAAATGAATCTAATTAAGTATAAAAAAGTCATCATAACGGCAATAACGATTTTTTTATTCAATGCTGGACAAAAGAGGTAACAAAATAAACTCAAACACTTTAAATGAGCGTAAATTCACAGCAGATGTTGCTATGCACAAATTCAGTCTATCTACAATTGCTCTTGGAACTTCAATTAAAGTTGATCTTGTAATAGAGCCAAAAACTCCTGTAATGCTCCCGCCACATTCGAAAGATTGATGGAGACAGTGCTGAAAGGACTCTCATGGAACACGTGTCTAGTGTATCTCGACGACATAATTGTGGTCGGCAGATCGTTTGAGGACCACGTGAAAAACTTGGAGGAAGTATTCCTGCGACTGAGGAACTCCGGATTGAAGCTGAGCTCTAAGAAATGCCATCTGTTCCAAAAAGAAGTACGATACCTCGGCCACGTTGTCTCTGGAGAAGGAGTAGCAGTGGATGACCAGAAGATCAAAGCTGTTAAGGATTGGCCCATCCCAAAAGACATTCACCAACTTCGAAGTTTCCTTGGTTTATGCACATACTATCGCCGATATGTGCTGGGATTCGCCAACATCGCTAAACCACTGACCAAGCTCACGGAAGGCCAAACAAAGTTCCAGTGGTCCGAAGAATGTCAAGACTCATTCAGGAAGCTGAAAGGAGCTTTGATCAACGCACCTATACTGAGCTATCCCCTACCCAAAGGGAAATTCATTTTGGATACGGACGCCAGCAACGTGGGACTTGGAGCTGTCCTATCTCAGATCCAGGAGGGACAGGAGAAGGTCATTGGTTATTTCAGCAAGACGCTTAGCAAACCAGAGCGCAATTACTGTGTCACCAGGCGAGAGCTGTTAGCTGTTGTAAAGGGAGTGGAACACTTCTACAAGTACGTGTATGGAAGAAGATTCCTGTTGAGAACTGACCATGCAGCTCTCAAATGGCTCTTACAGTTCAAAAATCCTGAGGGTCAAGTAGCACGTTGGATCGAGAGACTCCAAGAATTCGATTTCGAGATCGAACATCGAGCCGGAACTAGCCATAAGAATGCAGATGCCTTGTCGCGAAGACCATGTCCAGATGATTGCTCACATTGCCGACGAGCAGAAGAGAAAGAAGCAACACTTTGTAGAACCGCGGCAATGGATGACAACTGGAACGACAGCAAGATCCAGAAAGACCAAGAGAGAGACCCCGACCTTGGCTTAGTAATCAGCTGGAAGAAGGGCAATCGAAGACCATCATGGCAGGAAGTCGCAGGTTACTCGCCGGCTGTTAAGTCCTATTGGGCACAATGGAACTCTCTTATTCTGGACAATGGGATCTGAAACGTGTGTTGGAGGCCGATATTGGTGGGGAAGACAGACGCCAAATAATTGTTCCCAGGAACAGAAGAGAGGAAGTGCTGCGGGAAATCCATGATGGAGTCGCCGGAGGACATCTGGGAGTGACGAAGACCCTTCAGAAAGTGAGGCAACGGTTTTACTGGGCCAATTGTCAAGCTGACGTCCAGGACTGGTGCAGGAAGTGCGCTGTATGCGCTGCTAGCAATGGACCGCGAATACGACCCAAGGCCCCGATGCGTCAGTACAACGTAGGCAGCCCGTTCGAGAGAATCGCCATTGACATCGCCGGCCCGTTTCCCGTATCCGACCACGGGAATAAATACATCCTTGTGGCAATGGACTACTTCAGTAAGTGGGCGGAAGCCTATGCCCTGCCCAACCAGGAAGCCATCACCGTCGCCGACGTCTTGGTGAAAGAATGGATATGTCGATTCGGTATTCCAATGGAGCTGCACTCGGATCAAGGCAGAAATTTCGAATCAACCCTTTTCCAAGGTTGTCTCTGACCATCAAAGAGACTGGGACCAGTATCTTCATTTGTTCCTGATGGCCTATCGATCCGCAGCACACGAGTCAACCGGTCAAACTCCTGCTAGTATTATAATGGGCCGAGAACTGCGACTGCCTTGTGACCTGAAGTTTGGGATACCGCCAGGACAAGACACTGCGGGAGAGGACTACGTCAGCAAACTTCGGCAGAGAATGGACGACATCCACGAACGAGTCCGGTTGAACATCCAGAGTGCCAGCGATAAAATGAAGAAGACCTATGACATCAAGGCCGACGCTGGAGGATTTAAGGTTGATGATCTGGTTTGGCTGTACAACCCCAAACGTCGTCGTGGACTATCACCAAAGTTGCGGAACTCGTGGGAAGGCCCGTATAAAATCGTGAAAAGGATAAACGACCTTGTGTACCGAATCCATAAGCCACCCCGAGGGAAACCAAGGGTCGTCCATTTCAACAGGTTGGCCCCTTACGCTGGAAACCATGACCAAGTTCGCACCCTCAAGCCACCGGAGGATGATATGACGTTCGAGAAGTTTATGTTCTTGTATTCAAACGGGCAGAAAGTTCTACATGGGGTTACTAGAGAGGAGTCACGAGACCTTTTCGAGGTGCCTGCTGACTACGCACTAGCGCACTGTGTGGCAGAAGATCTTCAAATGTCCAGGGGCATCGCCGTAGTGTTCTCCAAGAAATTTGGTCAACTCCAAACACTGCGGAGCAGAATCCAGAAGTTGGTGGGGTGCTACAGTTGAAGAAAGGCCAGAGAAACATCTACTACCTAGTCACCAAGAGGCATTCCCAAGATAAACCGTCTTATGAAGATGTCTGGAAGAGTCTCACCAAACTAAGAGATACTATGGTGGACCAGAATCTGGTGGATCTAGCAATTCCAAAATTATCCTGTGGTATTGATGGGTTGGACTGGAGAGTCATAAGAAGTATGCTGGAGGCGATATTCAGATCCAGCGGCGTCAAGATTTTGGTTTGCTGTAACCCTCTTCCACGACCGATCATGAAGACCGTGGAGTGTTACTTCCATCGAACTTCACGGTGCAGATATGGGGAGTCATGCAGATATCGTCACACTCCAAGGATGAAATTTCGGGACGAAATGTCTTTAAGAAGGGGGCAATGTAACGAACCTAGGCCGGACCTGTCGCCTCCCGCGTCGCCATCGACAGCGATGAGATCACCCCCGGAGATATTCGAGAACCATCCAGTCGTTCTTCCGCGTAATGCAACGGTCAATATTGGAAACAATTGGAACATGCCGTCGCCAACTGGAAGAATTCGAAACATCGAGAATGCTGTATCGGAGATAAATAGACAGTCCTCAAGAGGGAGTGAACAGTCTGAACGAGCCCATACCATCGAGCTATACAGTGGCGTAGTAATATAAATTAAGTTGTAGATTAAGTGTTAAATAAATTAGTTAAACCAAGTTAAGTTTATTTACGTTACAATACAAATGTGGCCCATTCTACAAAAAGTATCCTTATACACTACACTACCTGAAAATAAACAATTCCTCACGCACTAATGAACTGATGATGAACAAGTGATTTTTTAAGAACAAACTCAGGAATAAGCTAAGCAAGATTTCATATCAAATCATAGTTACCGGCAAAACACTGAAAATAATTTTCATATAAGATTCTGCAGATGTCAGAAATTAAGTTCTGACATTAAGCTAGAATATAAACAAACATTTTTGGACGGCGCCATCTACCACAGAGAGAGAAGCTCTGTTGAAGTAACAGGTGGTGTCCCCTCAAAATACTAAACAATATCGAATCAGTTCATTCACCAGGGTTTTTAGACATCTTAATTCTGGGTAGACGTTACAGAAGCTGATTTCAGCCAGTAGAATGTATGCAGTTCGATATGAAATGTACGACCCGAGATTTTGCGAAGGAGAGTTTTGTGGAAACAGGAAGTGTAAAGCACGAGAAGTAGACAAAACGTGGAAGGAAGAGAATACAAATACATTGTTGAGAATCTTCAAGTAAGTACAAGGGAAAATTGCAAATGATACCCCCAGTCCTCACGCCCATAGATTTCTATCTCTGGGGATATGTTAAAGCGATACTAGAAGATATGAAGAATAGAATCAGAGACGTTGTTTGCTCTATTACAAGATAATTGTAGCAATTGTAGATAGCTCAAAATGGGAGATTGTTTGAACATCTGCTGTGAATTAACGCTTTTTTAAATTGTTTGAGTTTATTTTGTTACCTCTTTTGTCCAGCATTGAATAAAAAAATCGTCATTGCTGTTATGATGACTTCTTCATACTTTCCTTGGGAATTAGATACATTTCCGATGAAAATCAAGCACTTAGACAAACTCTACATTTTCTTCAAGCTCTTAGTGTGGACTATTCTGATATGGCCTTATTTACAAGGTGTTTCATTTGAAAAAAATTAAGAACAAAGTGATCCCGAGTTTTGGTGGCCCCTGTATGGGAAAAGTGCCACCCACGCATCGATACACCCTGTATAATTTAACCATTAATGGAGGTATTCTGAGAAACATTGTCTTTTTTGTCGATTTTTTTATCATTAACGATAAAAAATGCAATTGTGCAAAATGTCCCTTTTCGCCGTCTCAAAACATTTGAAAAGTACATGAAAATGTGAACTTTAAATACAAAATGTTAAAAGAATTACCTACTTTTATTGCGAAACAGAAGGGAGACAAATTCTCCATATTGACTGACATATAAATGGTGAAGGGGAATCAAAAGTTTTCATTGAGCAAAATACATATACGTAGTTACCCTAATAATTTAAATCGCGGGTGCTATTCTCCCAAATTCAATTTTATGATCTCATTCCAGTACTTACAGATAAAAAACTACCTGGATTTCAATGGAATTTATTGGAATCCAGCCCGTTGTCATGTGACAATATACACAGTAGATAGGTACCTTTCCTTTCCAAACAGGTAAATTCTCTGATGTTATTGAATCTCGCGATGACTCATAGGACAAACGTCTCACCCTTATCACATCACCCTCTTAAAGCGCATGCCATCCACCCTATAGAAGAAATAAATCAAGGAAAAGGAACTCCAGTTCCCCGAAACTCGTAAGATTCGAATAAGTTTTCCATGACTCATCCATCCAAAACAAATTAGTGTAGATAATTTGGTTATTGTAATATTTGATGACCGTTAAAAGAGTCCGTTTAAATTTTGTATAAACAAATCAATTTGTTTACAAGATGTAGGTATGTAGCTGAATGCCATGCCATGCATTTTCTCGTTCGTCATCTGATCCGGGTAGGTAGACAAAAGATTTAAATTTCTCCAGGTACTTATGATATCTGAACAAAAAGCACCTGCAGGCGTGACCATAACTGGTACCTGTCCGATCAGTCTCCTCGACTCTCAAGCTAACAGGTTTAATTCGACCGTTTTGGACCACAAAAATTCACGGAACTGCTTTGACAATCTGTCATGATAATCGCTTCGTGTGCACATCAGAGTAGGTTTTGAAACAACCGAAAAACCCCTACAGATGTTAGTTTCCAGGGAAACGGGACGAATAAATAAATGTTTGTCCATGAATCAGAGATCAATCTGAAGTGTACTTACCCAGAGCTCGGTACCCCAATTCATGGTTTCAGTTACGGCGGTCATTAATCCGAATCAAAGTAGCCACTGAACAAAAAAACACCACACAAACACAATTAGTTTCGCAGTTTATCTTTACGAATTGAACGCACTTTGAACAACACTACCCAACATGGCTGTCTCTCGGCTACTTTCCGTAGTAACACCTTCTTCTGCGGAGTCCCAACGAATAATGAAATCGGCTGAAGCAGAAGAGTGACATGACGACTGGGACTCATCTGGCGGTCGGTAGAGGAACTGAATTCGAGCACCAGAAGGGAATAAGTCAGAAAATGATGGAAGCTGTACCGAAAATGAAGCAAATAGTGCCAGGTGAGTGGAATCCAAAGATTATGCTTCTCAATTTGCAAAATCTGAATATTTTCACAATGTATACTGTATTTATTCCATAATAGGAGTTCAAATTGTTGTTATTACTCAAAAAACAACAAGAAATGCAAGAATCCTTTGTTGAGACGTTTTTAAGATTTCCTTGAAGCAGATACTTAATTAAGTAAAAAACTTTTTAACAAAAAATTAAACCGACGAAATACGGAACTGAAAAGTAACAAATAAAATAAACCTTCTCAGTAACTAAGCTCCTAAACTAATGTAGGTAACTAATTTTGAGTCGGCGCCAAACAAACAAGCAAATGAATTAGGTAAGTCGTAAAATGATGGCATCGAGTTGCGCGGTGACACTCTGATAATTTTTTTGAAGTAATTTAATGATGTTCGTTGATTGTTCGTTTGGCGCCGACTCAAAATTAGTTACTTACATTAGTTTAGGCGCTTAGTCACTGAGACTAAGAAGGTTTATTTTATTTGTTACTTTTCAGTTCCGTATTTCTTCGGTGTAATTTTTTGTTAAAAAGTTTTTATTTTTCAATTTTTTGTGGCTAAAATCTACTAATTACTACCTACTTGTTTTTTGATTACTTCCAAAATACTTACATACCCACCTTACTTCAAGTATTACCAGTTAAATAATATGATTATCTACTTTTACTATTTGTTGTAATATACATTATTTTTGTTGTTCTGGTTAGTGTATTTCATTACTTTGTATATCATTCCATCCTCTCATAGAATATAATGATTTTGACGGATGTGGAACGAAAATATTGTCAGTAGCGATCTGTCATTGTCAACTACGTATGTGTGTGCCAATGTTCACAAGTGAAAAATCAATTATCCCCTATTTTTCTACCCGTAAGGGTGGATAATTTGATTCGAAATCCAAATATAAGGTATACTCTATCTATTAAAAAAAGAATCATCCAAATCGAAGAACCCAGTACAAAGTTATGCCTGATAGAATCGGTTAACGGACCAGAATTCAGAGGGTGAGTGATCAATATCCTTCATTTTGCTACCCTTAGGGGTGGATTTCATCTTTTAACATGAGAAATTCTGAAAATGTACATATCTTTAAATCAAGACTGAAGCAACTTCTTCTGTCAAAGAACTGCTACAGTATAGATGAGTTTTATCTGTAATCCAATACTATATGTGTGTATAGGAAGGAATTATTTATTATTATATTTATGTGGTATACATCTGTTTATGTTTTATATATATATATTTTTTTTTAACCATTTTCGATTTTACAACTATGTGACATTATCTATCTTAGTAGTTTTTTTTTTTTCAATATTGTACATTGACGTTTTTCTCTTTTTTTTGTACTCCTGCTCCTGTGATTGTACAGATCAATCTGAGTAAATAAAGAGATTATTATTATTATTATTAAATTCAAATGGGACCACCTTCGAAGAACACCCTATCCACTGTGAACAGAATTATCGAGATCGGACGTCTCAGTAAAAAGTTATGCGTGATCATACATAAAAAAAATGATAAAAAAAATTAAATATACGCGTCTACTAGAAAACCTCCTCCTTTTTTGTTTTGTTGGTTACAAATGATTAAAACCAGTTATTTTCTACAACTGGCAAAAGAAGTGCACTTTTTTGTGTAGTTTGCATGCCTAAAGTGTGTAATTTTGTAATATCAAAATACTGTTTCATTATTTTACGGAAAAGTGTGCAAGCAAGTGCACTTTTTTAAAAGGTTGTTGCTAGGCTGGTGGATTCTAACATATGCAATGAATTCTTTGTTTTGTTTATAATTTTTTTGTCTCTTGTAATTTTTACGCATCTGTAACCGTTATCGAGAAAAAAAGTAATTTTTTTTTGTAATTTGTTTAATTTAATTAAAATTTTTAACAAAAAGGGGGAACCTATTATCACAATGAAAACCGCTACTTATTTGGTTTGTGATCTACATTACATGTTTCCTTAAACAATACCTAAAAAATAAGAAACCTAACAAACCTTGACTTTTTATAAAAGGTGCTGGAAATGCCCTCCTTCTTCTGCCATACAACCTTCCACTCTTCTTCTCCTAGACTGCCTTACACTTCTAAAATTCCGTGAGTGTTTCTCAAGGTGTGGAAGGCATCCATAATTGGTTCAGTAAGAACTTCGATGGAAGGCACTGGTTCCGCACCATAAACTAGGCCCTTTACATGTCCCCATAAAAAAGTCCAGTGGGTTGCAATCAGGGGACTGTGTGGGCCAAGCAATTGGACCTGCTCTGCCAATCCACCGACATAAACCACATTTGTTGACAAACTCGTAAAGGCACGTCCTCCACTAATGCAGGCAATTCGTTCTGTAGGAAGTTTAAATGTGTCGCACCATTTAAAATTCGCGGTAAAATAAAAAGAAAGAAAGAAATATTTATTAAGTAGGTTTCCCTAATATACAAAAACTCTAATATATATATATATATATATATATATATATATATATATATAATATAAAATAAAAAAATAAAAATAATGTATCATAATGTATGGATTCATCCTATATGAATGATCTGTTAAATAGGTTATTAATCTGTAGTAATAAGAATAACATTATTACAATTAAATATAAAAACAGTTATAATACCATACAGTGTAAAAAAGAATAGTATAACAATTTAATTATTAATCCTATAAGATTAAACAGTAAGTAAACTGGATAATAAGAGTAACATTGCAAATAAAAAATATTCCTAATTTAGTTCCCTTATATGTATCAACAATTTGTATCTGAAGTTTTTACAAGATCCACTAGATTTAACATTATGTGGTAAGTTATTGTACTCTACCATACTTTTATAAAACAATGAATTTCTCGTATTTGATAATTTTACTCTTGTCACATTAATGTTGTTCAGATTACGGGTGAAATGATTGTGAATCTCATGTTTGAAATCAACATAATCACGAAAGTAAGAAGGTGCTTCATTATGTACTATTTTATAAATAAATATCATTGTTAGGAAGTAAAGTCGTTTAGAGACTGGTAGCCAATGCAATGTATTCAACATTATTGAAATGGGGGTATAGCGATTGCAGCTCAAAATAATCCTCATGCTTCTGTTGTTGAAGCTGTGTCATTTTATTTAGATTGAATTGATATAGTAAAGTTTCACAGTAGTCAAAATGAGGTAGCAAAATTGACCGGTACACAGTGATTCTTGTATCCATAGATAAATGTTTCGCAATTCTTGATAAAAGTAGTTTTTTCGAATTTTTTTTAGTAATATATATAAAGTGTGCATCGAAAGTAAGTAAATTATCCAGTTGGAAGCCCAAATACTTGACAGTTGTTACGATTTCAATTTGCTCGTTATCAATCCTTAGGACCGATTAAAGTATCTCCTACTATTCCTGCCCATATGTTTACGCTGAACTGTTCCTGTTGTCGAGATTGTCTGATCATGTGTGGATTTTCTAGTGCCCAAATATGAGCGTTGTGGTAATTCACTACTCCGTCGCGTGTAAAGTGAGCTTCGTCGGTAAAAAGGATATGAGATAAAAATGCAGGATTCCTAGTTCCTGGATATATGGGTTATCATGTTTTTGTGTAAAACCCTCCAGACAGTTGAATGGGAAACATCAAAATCCCGTGCTATTTGTCGAGTACTCATACCAGGATTTTCGTCGATAACATTTAAAATCTCTTCATCTCTTTCTGGGTTGCGTGCTTGTCGCGGACTGCCAGCATCATGTCTTGCAGTCTGAAATCTGCCGTATTCCCGAAGGTGCTGATGGGAATTAATAAAAGATGTATACTTGGAAAGCCGGCGATTAGGAAATCTTAGCGCGTACAACCTCTGAGCTTCAAGTCCGTTAACACTAGCCAGACCATAAACAAAATGGATGTCAGCCAGATGTTCAAATGAACATGGTTCATTTTTCATTTTAATGTTAAACAAATACAGGATGAGACATCCACCAACTTTCAAATTATGTCACATGCTTCAAAACAAACCTAAACATCAAAATGAAAATAGCAGTCAAAGCCCACTAATTCTCTTTTTCATTGTTTCGTTGGAAAATTTAATTTACCTACTCTAGCAAATTACAAAAATAATAGTTTAAAAAAAACTAAAAAACACGCTTTTATAGAAAACCAAACTAAAAAAATAGAAAATAAATTTGAATTAGGAATAGTGTAAATTTTTTTAATAACTATAAATTAATAATAATGTAAATAAGAAAAAAATCATTTTATTTAAAAAAAAGCGTGGGGTGCTTTTTAAGATTCAGATTAAGCACCCCACGCTTTTTTTTAAATACAATAATTTTTTTTCTTATTTACATTTTTATTAATTTATATTTATTAAAAATGTTTACACTATTCTCAATTCAAATTTATTAAAATATATTTTCTATTTTTTTAGTTTGGTTTTCTATAAAAGCGTGTTTTTTAGTTTTTTTAAACTATTATTTATTTTCTACTTTTTAGTTTGGTTTATTTATAAAAGCGTGTTTTTTTAATTTTTCAAAACTATTATTTGTTCTAATCTACTAATTCCGTGATTACTATTAGTAACTGTAATTATTTTCCAAATCATTAATGTGTACAGCTGTATTAATGGTCAAATCATATACAGTGAGCCGCCATCTTAATTTTTTCAATTTTCATGAAAGAATCATAATATTTGACTCCAAAAACCCCCACATACCAATTTTGAATAGAATCGGACCATAATCACAAAACTCGTCCACTATTTTGGAGCCGCCATCTTAAATTTTTCAATTTTCACGAAAGAATCATAATATTCGACTCCAAAAACCCCCACATACCAATTTTGAATAGAATCGGACGATAATCACAAAACTCGTCCACCATTTTGGAGCTGCCATCTTGAATTTTTCAATTTTCACGAAAGAATCCTAATATTCGACTCCAAAAACCCCCAAATACCAATTTTGAATAGAATCGGACCATAATCACAAAACTCGTCCACTATTTTGGAGCCGCCATCTTAAATTTTTCAATTTTCACGAAAGAATCATAATATTCGACTCCAAAAACCCCCACATACCCAGTTTGAATAGAATCGGACCATAATCACAAAACTCGTCCACTATTTTGGAGCCGCCATCTTAAATTTTTCAATTTTCACGAAAGAATCATGATATTCGACTCCAAAAACCCCCACATACCAATTTTAAATAGAATCGGACGATAATCACAAAACTCGTCCACCATTTTGGAGCTGCCATCTTGAATTTTTCAATTTTCACGAAAGAATCATAATATTCGACCACAAAACCCTCAGATACCAATTTTAAAACGAATCGGACCATAATCACAAAACTCGTCCGCCATATTGGAGCCGCCATTTTGTTTTTTTTTCACACAAAAATTTCTTAATGCATTGTCACCGGAATTATGTACACCTGCCAAATTCCAAATCATTCGGACGTCTGGAAGTGGGTGAAAATCAAGTCCAAAGGAGTCGGTTACAAACATACAAGTGAATCTAATATAAAGCGTGTAAAAATGATTTTGCTTTTTTTCTCGATAACGATCACAGATGAGTAAAAATTACGGAAGACCTAAAAATTTATAAACAAAACAAAGAATTCATTTCATATGTTAGAATCCACCGCCCTGAAAAAATATCTCCTTGTAGATTCTTACAATCACTCGGCATACTGGATGATGTAAACCCTAAAACCCAACCCATGTTTCAAATTTGATCATAATATCGCAAAAACTGAGAACTATAAAAAAAAATCTTGAAACTTCAACGCTTTGTAGATCAGTAACAAAGCGTTTGCAGACACGTTTATGGAAAAAAAGTCTTATACGCCCCTGAAATCTTGATACTGAATTTTGAAACACTCTGTATATATAAAAAATCGCCAAAATTTTGGGGACTACGAAACACCGAAGTTTTGTTAGGTAATACATTTTTTTTTGACTTATTAGGGACTTCAAAGGAAAAATCTGTAAAAAATGTATGGACTATCAATTGTTAGGGTTGTGCATGAGATTAGATTACACCCTGTAAATTAGCATTACCATTCCGAAAATTATTCTAGGCAGGCTCTATAAACAATTAATTTGGAAAAAAAGGTTGAATAAAACACCATGTACTTGTTATAAAATATATAATAATCAATGGTTCAATAAAATATGAAATAATTTGATCGAAATAAGTTGTAATTATAATCCTCCCACAAATTATATAAAATCACATGTATACAATTGAGGTTGGTTATTAAGTACGGAGGCCCTGCTTATTTGGAAAAAAATAGGAATTCAATCATCGCATTGAACATAATTTGCTGGAAACAACCCATATTTTCCTTTGCACATGCCTCGCCACCAACCTTCATCAATCTGAAAAATAATAATAATAATAAACAACTCGGAATCTTCAAGAATTATTTTTCCACATAAACAAAAATAATTTATGATCTGCAATCATCGATGAAATTTAGTTTCAGAAATGCTAAAGAAATATGTTTTAGGAAAAAAATCAATCCTAGCACCCCCAAATTGTTTTTTTTTTCATTTCAAACTCTCTCTCTCTCTCTTAGAAAAATTTATTATAAACACAAAATACTTCATTTAAAAACAGTTATTTAGATTTAATTCTCAAAGACCCAGAACTCCATCACTGTCATTCGATGCCAAACTCGCAACAATTGTCAATTTTCAACTTACCTTATCTATGTGCGTTATAACATCATCGGGATCGAATGATATTTCATCATCGGCTGCAGCCTGATAATCGTACAAAGCTATTGCACTTATTCCAGTATCTACGATTTCTTCTTGGCTGTATTCTTCGGCTTCTTCAACCTCTGGAGCTGGAGCACTCTCCACTACTGTGTTTGATACCTACAAAGAATAATTAACTCCAGAAATCACATTCATCAGCACATTATACAGGGTGTAATCTAACTTGTTGCACTCTCTTGAACAACGGGTGTATAATCTATAAAAATATATTTTTTTGTCAAATTAGTTCAAATTTCGGGAACTGCTGTTTGCCTAACTTTATCTAAGCCGTAAGAAAACACTAGCAATTCCCTGATGCAATAAACATTTGAATATGTGGAAAATGTACAAAAAGAGTCGAATCCTTATTAACATTCGGCGATCCCTACTCAAATTCAAAATAAGGTCAATTTTATTCTAATGAAATCAAACGAACCTCGTTATATCCAGACTGCTAGATTGAAAATTACCGAGCAATTTCTATCATCTGTATCTTTTCAAAATTAATCAAAAATATCATTAAACAGAAATTGACCAGGTACTTCGAAAACAATTATTTTTTCAATAATTCACAATTTGGTTTTTGGAAAAATTGTTCGACTGCAAGTGCAACAATGAGGGTTGTCGAGAAAAGAGTTTAACAAGGTTACCATATAAGTATCACTCTCTGCGATCTATCTAAAGCTTTTGACTGTGTCTGCTCCCATGAAATCCTTCTTGAAAAACTCAGTTACTATGGGATCAGGGGTATCACTCTCAAACTAATTGAATCCCATTCAACAAATCGTTTCCAAGCTGTATTATACAACAACAAACTGTCAAATTTTAGAGATGTCAGATATGGTGTTCCACAAGGTTCGGTTTTGGTGGTACTATCAATCTCTGGTTTGCACCAAAATGTCGGAAATTTCGGAAATATGGTGTATGTGAAATCCCATCCTGAAAGATTGGCCGTGAAATGCGAAAAACCGAGAGAAATCCGAAAAAAACACATTCCGCTTTCGTGTGTATGTTTTGGCCATTGAAGTACGAACTGTGTTTCCGGAAAGGGATTGGGGGAACATTCCGCAGGCGTGGCTGCAGACTTCTCTTTGAAAAATCTTAAAAAAATAAGGGACATAGCGATTGGTCTAAAATTCTGGAAAAATAGACTTGTTTTTCTGAAATGGTCGAAAATCCAAAGTGGTCCTATCAAAAAACTTTCAGCGGTTACAGTGTCGCCTACCAAGCAGAAGGTCACTGGAACAAATCCTGGTCAAAGTAAATTTTTTTTTATAATTTTATAAAAACAACAGCTGGACCGATTTGGCTAATTGTTTATCTGAATGTTCGTAATACTCCGAATAAGGTTTTTAGGGAAATAAAGGATTTTTACAAAAGTGGGAAAGTTTTCAGGAATATATAAGAAAATTAATGTCTGCTTGTGTTGGTAAGCTCATAACTTGAGAACTGCTGAACCGATTTGGCTATTTTTTTTTTCGGGAAACCGGGATGATGAATAGAAAAACAGGAAAACGGGATAACAGGAAAACGGAATAATGGGATAACAGGAAAACGGGGTAATAGGAAAACAAGATAACAGGAAAACGGGATAACAGGAAATGGAAAACAGGATAATAGGAAAACGGGATAATGGGAAAACAGAATAACAGGAAAACGGGATAACAGGAAAACAGGATAATAGGATAACAGGAAAAAGGGATAGTGGGATAACAGGATAATGGGGAAACGGGATAATTGGAAAACAGGATACCAGGAAAAGTGATGACAGGAAAATGGAATAACAGGAAAAGGGATAACAGGAAAACAGGAAACAAGAAAACGGGAAAAAGGGATAACAGGAAAACGGGATAACAGAAAAACGGGAAAACGGAAAAGATAACAGGAAAACGGGATAACAGGAAAACGGGATAACAGAAAAACGGGATAACAGGAAGATGGAAAAACAGAATTACAGAAAAACGGAATAACAGGAAAATGGGAAAACAGGATAATGGGATAACAGGAAAACGGGATAGTGGGATAACAGGATAATTGGCAAACAGGAAAAATGGAATAATGGGGTAACATGAAAACGGAATAACAGGAAAACGGGATAATGGGAAAACGGGATAATGGGAAAACAGGATAATGGGATAAGTCGGTAGCGGGATAATGAAATGAAGGGAAAACATTAAGTGGGCAGAGTCAAAGGCATAACCTAGATGGAACAACACAAAAAAAAGGAAAAAAGAAATCCTACGGCAACAAGTGTTTTCAGGAAAAAAAATTAGGGAATATAGAAATTTGGACAGGACAACGTCTGTCGGGTCAGCTAGATAATAGTTACAGTTTGTGGTTGTGAGCAATATTATAATAAACGGTTAATTAAACCTCCTGGATAGTATAAAAGGCAACACTTACTTGTGCTGTATGATGAGCAGCTCGTTTGATTGTCGAACTATCGAAATCATCATATCTGTTATCTGATGTCTGTTCATCAGAGTCTGAATCATCTGGTTTTTGTTGTTGTAACTGTCTCAGCAACTCTAATTCTTCCTGCATCTGCAAAAAAAATTTACATTCAAATCATTGGAATAAAATTATTATTTGTATTTATTTGAGAAATGATTTTACTTACCCCGATATTGATCTGAAAGAAAAACATTTTTCGACTTCAACTCACCATATTCTTCTCCTTCTCCATAATACTCTCTTGGTTTTGAGCATCGGCATCAGATTGAGCAACTTTCACCTCCTCCAATTGCTTTGGCACGGCCTTTTCCTCCTCAACCACCGTCTTCTGCTGACTCGCTTCTGTCAAGAAGGCAGTTTTCGTCTTGTCCAACTTGTTAGCTTCAACACTAACAGGTGGCGCTTCCTGTTGACTTGGTTGCGTCAAGAAGGCAGTCTTTGAATGATCCAGTTGTTTGCGCGCAGGAATTTTCTCGCTCGAAGGCGCCGCAGGTTCGTCTTTTTTGTCGCTGGTAAACAAGGCAGCTTTGGCGTGGATATTTTTGCGAGGAGTAGCGGAAGACTGTATTGCAAGTTCGGGTTTTTTCTCTTGAGCCTGAAATATAAAATTTCAATAGAAACTATAAAGGCACTCTGTATGTAGTGTATACTCACCATGGTTTCAAACTTTGCTCTCAAATCTGAAGGTTTGGCACCACCGATGTCGGGTTTGACTTTGGTGTAATTTGTCCCGACTTTATTGGGGGAATCAAAGCTAGAGGCAGATTTGTCGAACCTGTCAGTCTGTACGCCAAACTTACCGCCAAAGCCTTTCTTATGATCGAGTTGGCTCTCGTGTTTTTGTGGGGCTTCGTGGTGGTCCCAGCCTACAGCAGATTTGTCCTGACGATCTGATTGTATGCCAAATTTACCGCCAAAGCCCGTCTTGTAATCTGGAAAAACAAACCAAACATCCAATGAAAGATGGTTCTATTTGGTAGAGCATTTTTGTGGAACAAGTGGAAAAGTCACTAACAGTGTAACATCCTTTGATTTTTTAACACTGATGCTATTTTCAATGAAGAAAATCAAGATACCTATAATGTATATAATAAAAATTAATCTCGATTCTTTGAAAGCGCAAAACGTGAGAATTTTGACAAAAAAAATTCATAATATTTGACCCCGAAAACCCCCATACACCAATTTTGAATAGAATCGGACCATAATCACAGAGATCGTCGGTCATCTTGGAGCCGCCATTTTGATTTTACGAATTTTGACAACAATTTCATAATTTTCGACCCGGATCATAAACACAAATCTCGTCAGCCATTTTAGAGCCGCCATTTTGTTTTTTTTTCTAACAAAAATTCCATATTGCATTGTCACGGAAACTATGAACACCTGCCAAATTTCACGTTCATCGGATAACTAGAAATGGGTCAAATTTAACTTGTAACACAACGTCTGTCGGGTCATCTAGTTTGGCATAAAAATTGTCCATTTACAAATGATTTTCAATATCTTCTCAATTCAATTTAATTGAGAATATGCTTTATTGTCATAAGTAGTAAAATGACCCATGTACGACCATAGGTTTCAGTTATCGTCAAAGAGTTACAAAAAAGACAGCTGATTATTCTGCTACTAAACCTACAATCAATAAATATGGAGTTCTTCGACATGTGTCATTCTAAATGCATAAAAAACTATTTGCAACGATAGGGAGAGTATTTACGAGTGGCTATAGTTATATCTCTGCCGCCGGCAATTAATAAATTTTTCATTGCTTCGTTTGTGAACACACTGCAATTAAATTTCAGAATATGGCATTACAATGGATTAAAATTAATAATAAATACCTAGTTCTATATGATGAATTCATTTCTTGGCATCTTTAATTTCGCTATAGAAGTTTCACATTACTTTTATTTCTGGAGAAAAAAAAAAGACAGAAATCCCAATAGTCCTTTTCTTACCTTTTTGTGACTCGTGTTTTTCGACTTTCTCCATATGATCCCATCCCACAGCCGATTTGTCTTGTCTGTCTGTTTGAACACCGAATTTACCTCCGAAACCAGAAACATAGTCTTTCTGTGAGGCATGTTTCTCAATTTTTTCTTTATGATCCCAACTTACGGCACTCTAAAAAAGTAAATGATTGATAGATATATTTCCCATTTTATTATAAGAACATCTAGCACTGTGAGACTATTCAATAAGAATTGTAAAAAATATATTTGTACAAACTACAATAAGTTTGAAGCTTTGTTATGAAAGCCATTTGTAAGCTTGAGAGATAACAAATTTTAGGTTAATTATTTATGTTACCGATTATCATTTACACATTAGAATATATTATAATTATAAAACCAAACCAACACTTATAACCAGATACTCTACTTATTATTTCCATAGTTTTTAAACATATGTTGTAACTGTATATTATATGAGCAATAGATAAATAGAAAATAAAAAAATTCATGAATAGAATAATAATTTTATATCATATTACAAGGTCAATTGAGTTTATTCCACTAGCTATCAATGACCAGTTTTTTGTTATTAGAATGTTTTGTTTTTGATTCGTATGTAAATCAGATGTGGAATCATCTGCGACTCAAACAAGTCATTATCTTACATCGTTCAAGATAACCTCTTGGGGGTTATTCATCTTGAAAAAGGAACCATAAGTCAAGAGGATTATAATCTGGTAATCTAGGTGGACATACCTCACTCCAATCTATTTGTAATAGGGTCCAAAATGTAAATATCTATAATCCACATACAAAAAAAAACACAACCTGTATGACTAAAAAGGAGTAACGAAAATCACAGAATTAGCTCACCTTATCAATCCTATCAGTCTGTATGCCATATTTCCCCCCAAAACCAGTAGAATAGTCTTTCTGCGACGCGTGTTTCTCGACCTTTCCAACATATTCGTGTCCCATCGCTGATTGATCCATGCGATCTTTCTCTACCCCGAATTTACCTCCGTATCCATATGATGGGTTATGCTCACTCTCGTCGTGTTCTTTTTTTTTCTTGAGAGTGTCTGATTCTTCCGTTTCACGTCTCAATTGAGCCATACTAAAAAAATATTTTGATTAATATCAAGTTCAATTGCTTATTTGACATACAGTTCTAGAGCTTCAGACTGAAGTTTTGAATCATGAACTTACTGAGAACTCCAAAAAATATGATCGAATATGTATATTTTTCTGTCTGTACATCGATTACTTTGACATGCCTGCGGTGGTTTGCATTGTTCTTTTGCAATGATCTCATGTTTTTCAATCAGTGCTCACTTATTTGTATTATGTACAAAACTGGTGTATAAAGTCCATTGATCCATCTATCAACTAAATTTTGAAAGTTCAATTTTGTTGGTTGTTTGAGAGATTAGTGAAATTCTCAATTGTTATCTCAGCTTTTTGTATTTGTAAAACCACGAGTTTTTTACAAATAAAATGGTTGTGTCTTCAAAATAGATGGCACAGTTTAATAACTCAATTATTTTTTTTTGGAGACATCTCTTTTGAAGTTGGTGCCATATTTTTCAAAAAAGTAAGTAATGGATGTAAAGTATGTAAACAATGAACATAATATACAAACAACAAATAATTATCTGATGAAAAATGTCTGAACCACATCCTTATCTCCAGGAAAGGCTATAAATTTATAAATTAATCTAATCTCCTTTATCCACAAATGACACCATTTTCATTTCCTATTATGTTTTTTATAATTTGTATCATGCTGGTACAGATGTAGGATGAAAATAATGTTTCTGAAGCCAATTCCTAGGAATATTATAACAGGAGCTAAAAATATTTTTAGCACACTAGCTGATGATTATGCTTGAAATTTTATTTCCCGTTAAAACTTAATCATAGCATTTAAAAAATCATTTTATTTTGATTTTCCATAAAAAAGGGTAAATGTAAGCCTATCAAACTCACCTAAATAGAGGAAAACTGATGAATGATTTAGAATAATTTGAATTGTTTTGAAGAATGGTGATTTTAAGGTATTTGGTACCAAAGGAATAATAATAAATGTCTGTGGAAGAGAGGACTGTTGAGTTAATAAAAACTTTAGAAATATTTTTTTTTCTCAACCTAGTATACCAGGTAACAATGATATCACTAGCACCCCTATTTTGCCCTTTGTTTTTAAAGACATCAAAATGAAACTCGAAAAGCTTCAGTAAGATTTTTTTTCCTCAATCTATTATACCGGGTGACAATGATATCACTTGCACCCCACATTTTGACGTCTTTGACGACTTTTTCGTTATAAAAACCAACTAAAATAGTTATAATCTATTCAGAATTTTAAAAAAATTCCTAATAGAATTCGTCCAGCGAGTAGAATGCTCTTTCTAGTCAAATATTTCTCACGGAAACTTTGAACTTTCTTTTATCTGTAATCGTTTTTATTTCATTAGGTAAGTGATTGAACATTTTCTTGCCGTTATATATAATGGAGTGTTTTATCTGTGTTGACCTTGGGAGTGGTAAAGTTAAATTAAGGGCTTGTCTAGTGATGTGTTGTGCTGTAGAATGCACTCTATCTTTAAACTTACTGTGGATAAGGCATACTGTTTCCAATATATAGATACATGGTAGGAGTAAGATTTTTCGTTCTATGAATAAAGGCTTACAAGAGTCCCTGAATTTGGCTTTGCACCTTTTCTGTAATACGAAAATCGTGTCGAATAAAAATCCATTACAAGATCCCCAAAAGCAAATTCTGTATCTAAGAAGTGAATCAATTACGGCAAAGTAAACCTTTTTGGCCATGTCCCTACCAAGTTCCCATGATGTGGTTTTCACTGCAAAACATCCAGAGGCTATTTTTTTACCCAGTATCTTTATATGATCTTCAAACTTTAACTTATCATCGATGAGTAAGCCAAGAAATTTAGTTGCTCTCTTACTGCTAATTTCTTGATTACCCAGATAAAGTTCTGGCAAATGACATTTAAAAGTGAGGATGTTAGTTTTTAATATGTTTAAAGATAGCATATTGGCATCACACCACGCTTTTATCTTGATAATATCATTGTAAATTTGTTGATGCAGATCAATGTCATTTCCATTATGCCATAGTATGGTAGTATCATCTGCAAACTGTGTAAATTTTCCCGTAATATTTATTGAGGCTAGGTCATTTATATAGATCAAAAAGAGCATAGGGCCAAGCACAGATCCTTGCGGAACTCCCCATTTTATCTCTAAATTTGTCGTTACTTTGTTCTGAAGAGATACGCTTTGAGTCCGACCTAATAAGTACGCCTCAAACCATTTCAGAACTACATCTCTAAAGCCATACCTTTCTAATTTATTTAGCAGAATTTTATGGTTGACACAGTCGAACGCTTTAGTCAGATCACAAAAAACCGCTGCCGTAACATCGCCATCATTGAGATTGAAATATACATCTTGTAGAAGGTTAAAAATAGTAAAACTTGTTCCTTTTGCACTTTGGAACCCAAATTGAAAAGAATGTATAAAGTTGTGCTTTCTCAAAAAAGCCATCACTCTGTTTTTTACTAGCTTCTCAATCAGTTTAGAAAGGGTAGGTAACAATGAGATTGGTCTAAAATTGGTAGGATTTTCCATATCACCACCTTTATGCAACGGAATCACCACTGCATTTTTTATGTTGGGAATATTCCTGTTGCAAATGAAAAATTAATAGCTTCAATAGCACAGTCAGGTAGGTGAGAAAAAATGTTGGTAGATAAATCATCATATCCAGACGCATTTTTATTTTTCACTTCATAATGAAAATTATGATGAAAAGATTCAAATACAGTCATATTTTTTAGATAATCCATGGGGTCAGTAGTAGGATGGATTTCTTTGGATATCTTTTTTGCTATTGAGCAGTAGTATTCATTAATATCGCCACCATCTAGATTTGTTGTCATAGGGAAGGAGTATTTTTTACCCCTCAACTCATTGATGATTGCCCAACTCTCTTTTTGCCTATTACCTAAATTTTCTAACTTTTGTCTATAATACAATTGCTTTGCAGCTCTCAGAGTTCTATAAATATGCCGGTACTTGTTATAAAATGAAATGAATGCATTATCCATAGCATATTTCCTAATCAAATGTAAGCTTCTCATATTTTTAGCTGACACTGTCAAATCTTTCGTTATCCAAGGTCTTCCCGGTTTACTTTTGACCTCCTTGAGAGGAAACGCAGTGTTGAATATATCGGACATCATCGAATGGAATTTAGTTAATGGGTCGTTGCATTCAAATGTTTCATTCCAGTTATTAGCAGTACAAAGTTGTTTGAATATATTGAAATTCATTTTGCTGTATATTCTCCCTAATTTCTTCTTTTTACCAGAAGAATTTGACTTAATTGGGACATAGCACAAAACAGCTTCATGATCTGAAAGACCAGAATTGATTACATCACATTCATTTTCATCCATGTTGGAGCATACGTAGTCAATAATTGAACTGGATATTTCGGAGTATCGCGTCGGAGAGTTTACATGCATTACTAGAATAAAGCTGTTCAATAAATTTTTAATAATAATGATAATAACATAGTCTTTATTTCATGGAATATTTCATATTTTTATACATAGTCAAAATACAAAAACCAAAAATGAAATAGGCGTCAAAAACAAGATCACATTTAACCATGTGAGTAGGATTAGAGCTATGTGAATATATGTAGGAAATATTCGTCAAGAGAGTAAGGTTCAAGGTCGATAAGTAATTTCTTTACTCCCTTTTTGAATTTACTGATGCTATTCAGACTTTTTATATTGTTTGGTAGTTTATTAAAGAATTTTTTAGATGCATATGATGGATGCTTTTCTGATAGTACTAATCTGTGTACCGGAAAATTCACATTTATATTTCGTGTTGGATATTTATGACTGTGCCTATGTTCAGTAACATTTGTGTTCTTGAACAAATACAGAACACATTCATATATATACAACGCATAAATTGTCATTGTGTTACTTCTTTTGAAAACACCTCTGCATGTTTCCCAAAATTTCATTTTAAACATAGCTCTAATCACTCTTTTTTGAATACAGAAAAGGTCATTAATGTTACTTTGACATCCCCAAAATATTATTCCAAATTTAGCACAGGATTCAAAATTTGCATGGTATATAATTTTTAATGATTTTTCGTTAAGGTATTTGCTTATGACTCTAATGCTATAGCATATCTGGTTCAGTTTTGTTCCTAAGCTTAAAATATGGACGTTCCAAAGTAAGTGTTCCTCTATGAAGACTCCCAGAAATTTGGTATTATTCTGAATTTTGATTTTATTGTTGAGTAAGTTTATATTTTCTGGAGTTTCAATTCTCTGTTGTTTGGTTCTGAATAATATAGCGTTGGTTTTCTCAACATTTAGTATCAATTTATTTTTTATAAACCATTCATAAATGTTTCTCGTGATGTCCTGAGTTTTTCGTATCAGGTCTGGATACGTCCGGACTTGAAACTATCAAATTAGTGTCATCTACATAATTAGTTAGGTGTGCATGAGTGTCATTTAAGATATCCAAAATATCGTTCATGAAAATTATGAAATTCTCTAATGATTGAGTTAATTTTGACGTTTTGTTACCGAAATCTATATTAAAATCACCAGTAAGTATTACAGATGCCTTGTGGGGGATATTTAATAATAATATTTCTAACCTTTCCAAAAATAGTTTCTCACTGTATAGTGGTACAAACAGAAAACGAATAAGTTAATATTTTCACAATAAATGCCCGAAAACTTAACTCATTTTCGACCAACATATAATTATAACTTTTTAATTCAATAAAATTAAACTTATCACTGAAATCTTTATGCATGAGAATCAAAGTTCCCCCATGTTCTTGTGTTAATCCTAGAGTATTTTGTAATTAAGATTTAGTTTGGTACATAAAAGAGTTCATCTGTTTCTAACCAATGCTCTGTTAGCAGTATTATATTAGGAAAATTTTGGCTGTCTAGAAATACAAACAGTTCATCAGATTTGTTGACTCATAACTTTGTAAGGGGTTAACCGATTCAGATGATTCTTTTTTTTTTATTGGATAGGGTATACTTCAAATTTGAACATATTTGAATTTTAAAAGGAATAATCCACCTCCGAAGATAGAAAAATAAAGGATGGTTGATTTGATTCTGTTGAAACTTGTCACACATATGTAATTCTGATGACACTACAACATAATGGATACCTGGAGTCGATTGAAGTAGGAAGATCATTAAATTACTTTAAAGAAATGACAAAAACAAAATAACATTAAAATTCATCCCTCTGCCATCATTTTACGCCTTACCTAATTCATTTGTTTGTTCGTTTGGCGCCGACTCAAAATTAGTTACTTATATTGGTTTTGGAGCTTAGTTATCAAGATCAAAAAGGTTCATTTTATTTTTTGCTTTTCAGTTTTATTTTTGGTTGGTTGTTTTTGTTTTGCAAAAACAAAGTGCTAGTGATATCATTGTCACCAGGTAGGTATATCTATTCCAACATTCTAGATGAATTAAAATTCACCCCAGATTTCACACCACATATTAAAAAAAATTAACAAATAAGATCTTAGAGAAGAACGATAGTAATAGTTTGAAGCAATCTTATCATCCAATGAATGATGAATCATAAATAACCGAATGGAAATGTGTTATAATAAATGGGTGGAGCACTTACTCTATTGCACCTGCTGTTCGGCCAGAACCCTCTACTGTGGTTGAGCCCCATCTTTGTTGCTGTTCGTCTACATCGTTAACAAAATCAGGATCCGTTTCCCATTCATCATCATCAACATTTTGATTATTGATATTAATTTGATGACCTGCCGCAGCTTTCCACATTGTGAGTAATGTTTTGGGATACGTAGATGATTTTTTTTTGTGGAATCAAATAGTTATTTGATGTATTTTTGAAGGAACTTTTAAACTTATATTTACAACATTTTTACTACAACAATCAACACTTGTCTATTTCTAATTTTCTAACCTCCCTCTTCAAAACAACTGAAAAAGGTTTGTTCTTAGCTTGTTATTTTAGGGTTTCCAACTCTCCTCTGTTCGATGTATAAGATAGGGAAAAAGCATGTGCTCTTTTTCTAAAATATTTTGATTTGCACATAAATATTACCGCCTAGAATGCTAAGCAACAAACTTAGAAATTAGATATGTTTGATGTTTTTCATAATACGAAATTGAAAACGCCATTTTTTTCATCACATTAAAAATCGTACTCCTAGCGACTCTAATGGACGTATGCATTGTTACTTCACACAGTTCAAACTTTCACCGCTAGTTGCTTCAAACTGTCAACTATAATTCCATCTATCTTCGTTTATATGTTCTACTAATATTTTCATAATCATGAAACATCACGTGTGATTGAATTTATGTTGTAAGAAATACTATTGTTATCGATATTTTTGAAACAACTACAATTGGCGCTAGTGTTTGGGGGAAGTTATTCAAGTGAAGGTCAAATCGAGTTTGAATTGAGGAGAATCTTTAAATGTGAAAATTTGGACAAAATTTTGGGATTTAAGAAATGATCGTCACAAAATGTAATTTTTGAGGACCGAACTGAAGCAGAGAATAAAAAAACATGCGTACACTTGTGTTTTATAGAGTCGAAAAACAATCTAAATTCACATAATAAACTAAGCATTTGTCATGGTAACCATATCATAATCTTCTCGGGACAATGTTTTTTATAAATTTTCAGCAACTGTCATAAATTTCAAATAAGCCCTCAATTTCGGAAAAGTTTTCGACATACCAGCTGTGGATAGAATGTGTATAGCATTTTAAAGCTTATTAGCATATAAAACACTGAAGAAAAGCAAACACTCATAACGATAAATAACTTTTGGGATGATTTTGAAATACCCACAATAATTGACATCATGTGTCATTGAACAAATCAGGTTCATTTAAAATATTTCCACAAATGGACATTATTCTTTATATTGTTCATTCTACAATTCTGGAGTACCGCATTTACTATCGACCGGACGTATCAATGACATAACCTCAATAAAATATGATATGAAATCCTAAATTTGGCATCACTTCGACAAAATATCAATATTTCCACCCTCATTTATACACAATCCCGAATAATCTGAAAAATAAAATTCCTTATGTGCATTTAACGTGCCTTTGCATTTTTGACGTCAAAACAAATGAAGCATGACGGTCCCTCTCTCATTGGCAGTGTCAAATTGATGCGCAGGCGCGGAAATAATGGCGTGACTGAAATATAACCTATAACGTTATATTTCACTGGGCGCGACATGTACTTTCATTTCATTGCCAGTTATCAATATTCGTAGTTGATAGATATAATATATGTTCCAGCCACGTTATTCTTTAAAAGTGTAAATAAATTTTGCGACATTCTGCCGACGTGGTGGCGCTGCAATCTAAACGCAAGTCTCGTATGAAGCACACCTAATGTAGGGTTGGCAGCTCTGAACACTGGGTAGGGTGACAAACGGACAAATGTCAGTTGTCGCTTGTCAATTTTTTGGTTTTTTATAAATTAATTTCTTTGGAAAAGGAAATTTTGGAAGGATATGTAATTTTTCATGTGTATTTTTGTGAGGAAAGTGCACTGAACATATCACAACAACGGCAGAAGCTACAAATTTATCGAATGAGTTTTTCTATTAATCTCCTCAATCCTTTGGTTACACAAATATGGCCGAACAAGAGGATGTGAAAGATATAAAGCTATTGAAAAAAAATAAAATTTCGGTTTTCGTGGATGAGGCGCTACCTGACATTTTGGTTGTCACCTATGAATTTGGAGTACAAATTTTCAAAGGGGTACTACTCGATTCTACCAAGAGGTGAGATAAATGTTTTTCAGGAACATTACAATGAGTTTGAATTCTAGGAATTCATTGATTGATATAAATATTAAGTTTTAACACGTTAAGCCTCGCATGGCATTCAACTGATGCCTCACTTCAATGTACCCTTGGGTCCTCTAAGTATCAGGGTAATGACACAGCAACATTTAGTTTCAGGACGGGTGGGTGCTATGTGACTACATGCTTCAATGTTAACGTTATGGGAAATAAAAACACCCTGTCCCAAGAATACATCCCTGTTTGCGGGTCGGAAATTTTCAATTTACATAAAAGTTACATACATTTTTGTGTTTAATTGCATTATTTCAGCAAATAATTATTCATTATCAGAAACTAGCTGACTCGGCAGACATTGTCTTGTCCAAGAACTATATTTCCTATTTTTTTTCCTGAAAACTTTCGTCCGTTCTTTTTTCCTGTTTTTCTTTGTGTTGTTCCATCTAGGTAATGCCTGTGACTCTGCCAGCTTCTCGTTATTCTGTTTCCCCTTATCTTGTTTACACGTGGTTTTCCTGTTACCCCATTTCCCGTTAACTCGTGGTTATTCCATTATCCTGTTATGGCTTACGCGAAAATATTCTCGTTCAAATATCCATGTAAACTAATTTTCATTGCGATCGGTTGAACAGTATAGAGTTCATACAAAAATCCCATAAAAAAAACGAATTTTCCAATTTTCCGGGCAACTTTTCCACTTTTTCTTTCCTTAAAAAGCTTCTTCGGGCGATAACGAACATTAAAAAAAAAAATTGCCAAATCGGTCCAACTGTTCTCAAGTGATGAGCAGCTTACCAAGAAATTGAGTAATTCATTTTAGATTACAATCATTGATATAATACAATCATCGCAAGAACTAAATATTTTTGTAGCATTGTGTTCAGAAAAACAAGAAACCCTATATTAGAGAAAGGTGGTCCAAATGGTCGTATTTTTTTGTCAAGACCCGGTGGATGGCATCCATGTAATGCCTTATTTTTTTTCAAAAATCAGCTGTTTAAATTATTTTTTTGGCAAAAATTCAATCAAATAAACAAAAATATACTTTATTGTCAAAGATATCACCTTATTGAATTTAATAAATTTATTTTATATTATATTATTGACAAAGCATGCATCAGCAAATATATACGGTCACAAATTAAATACATTCAAAGAAAAAGTTGAAACAGTGTAAGATTAATAACAAAATGAAATTTTGAAATGTCACCAGTTTGCAAGTTTATATTAGATGCATATATTCTATAAAATAAATTGAATACCAAAATGTAACTCAAAAGTATAGAGTTCAGAAATAAGATCACACTATCAATATCACATTGTCAAAAAGTCATAACAAATTGTTGAAATATAACATATTAAAAGTTTAAAATTTGGGTATATAATATCAGTCTTTACACAATATCCCAATATCAAAGTCATATAAAATTTAAATATACATAACATTTAAATTTACGAAATCACATTGTCAAAAATCATAAATTAAAAATATAGCGTACAAATACTAAAGTTAAAATTAGAATATTATTCATACAATATCCCATTGTCAAAATCACATGAAATTTAAATACACAAAAATTTAAAATACGATACCGGATTCAGAATACTTGGAGGACAATTGAATGGCTAGAGTACGTCATTGTAATACTCCTGCAGGTTATAGTAAGCCTTCTGTAAAAGTGGTATTGACAAAATCAAGGCTCTTAAGAAAAATAAAATAATTAATTTTATTCAAATTCGCTAAAAAGTAAAAAGTAATTGCTTTGAATGTGTGAAGTAGGTTATTCCGTAAGTTACAGATTCAAAAGCTTGTTGCTTTTGTATTCGAATTATTCTTAACTTTTTAGCGCATTTGAATAAAAGCTTGTGTTTAACAAGGTTTTTTATTAATTATTTCAATTTTTGCTTTGTAGATACGCCTTAATCTATGCATTTTTGTTAAAGCATCGTTATTATGAGGCCTTTTTCCTGTAACTTCTACCAATCATGAATTTTGACAAAAAAAATCAATAATCTTCAACTAAATTCATATCTCTGATCCCAAAAACCCCGAAATATCAATTTTGAATAGAAAGGGTCCATAATCACAAAACTCGTCCACTATCTTATTGCCGCCATCTTGGATTTATGAATTTTTGACAATAAATTCATAATCTCGGACCCCAAAAACCCCCACACCAATTTTTAATAGAATGGGACAATAATTACAAAACTCGCCGCTATCTTTAATTTATGAATTTTATCACAGAGATCGTCCGCCATTTTGATTTTATAAATTTTGACAAAGAATTCATAATCTTCGACCCCCAAAACCCTCACATACCAATTTTTAATTGAATCAGACCATAATTACAATAACTCATCCGCCATCTTGGAGCCGCCATCTCGAATTTATGAATTTTAACAAAAAATTCATAATCTCCGACCACGACAATAATCACAGAGACCGTCGGCCATCTTGGAGCTGCCATTTTAATTTCATGAATTTTGACAAAAAATTAATAATATTCTATCCTGATAACTCCCACATACCAATTTTTTATCGAATCGGACCAGAAACACAAATCTCGTCCGATATCTTAGAGCCGCCATGTCTTTTTCTCTAACAAAAATTCCCTAATGCATTGTCACCGGAATTATTCAAACCTGACAAATTTCAAGGTAATTGAACGACAGGAAGTGAGTCAAATTTAACTTGTAGTGAGATTTGATTACACACATCCGTACAAAAGCTTGTAAAAAAAACACCAGTCCCAACCGTACAATTTTTTCGTGCTTATAGCGGGGCTTAACGTGTTAATGGGGGCAGTTGATTCATGTTGCAATTGTTGGTTATTGTTTTAGAAATCTACCATGTGGCGTTCCCAATATGAATCCAGCATTCAGTGCCCCTGCAAAAAACCCCGACGATAACACCCTTTACGCTGTCAACCAAAGATTTGCTTACATGGACCCGAATGCACCGAAAAAGAAAAATGTTCAAATGCCTAGCAAATACAAAAACAATAAAATGACTGTTAGGTTAAGACCACGCCAAGTATTGTGTTCAAAATGTAAAGGAATATGCAACGAGAATTCAGAAAATGTTTCTAGAAAACGGGGGAATTCGGAAAGTGCGCAAAATGTGGCTGCACCACCTGCAAGGAGAGGAATCAACGCTCCCATCACTAGATCTGTAAATATTGTAAATAGTAAAAGGAGTCGTAAACATAAAGAGCCCACGCTAGTACCGAGGTTGACTAGGTTGAATTTCCAGGAAGATAGTACTATAGGTGATTTTTTTTTGTTGATGTTTTTTGTTATATTTTCGTGGATATACAAGTTTGAAACCTAATCTAGGAAAAAATGCAGTTTGGAGAGAATACACAGATTTGAAAAATATTTTTTTTTGTACATAAAGAAGCCCCTTCAACCCAAAAAAAAACAAAAAAAACCGGCGGTTAGTCATAAAAAAGGAAATGACATTTTTTAAATGCATTATTTTCACAACGGTAAATATCCAGTTATTAGACTTACGGGCTTCCAGAAGTACAAAAGGACTTATTTTTCAGCGCTATTTTCGGCCACTGTCCTTCTTTCAACAAAACACCACATACACACACCCTTATTCACGCGTTTTTTTAGGAAAAGCTGCGGTTTCCTAAAATATCCACTTTTCTTTAGAATGTAAATACATAGCACGATTTTTACTTTTACCCACCAAAAGCATAGTAACTTTTATATGTACAATGTTGATTGCCTTAACTTGACGGTCAAAAGTCAAACGCTACAAAGCTGCATTTTGTTGACCCCCCAATCTCTAGCCTAAAGCCCAAGTCACGCTTTCGGCGAGGATGTTTTTGAAGACCGAACAGGGGCACCCCTTCGGCAGACACTTTGTTAGCGGTGACTTTTATCTTTTCTTATTAAGGCACAATAGTGACAATCAGTCGCTAGATGCAAGTACACGCTACTTCACAGACGTCGACCAATAGACAACACCTACACCAACTAATTGAAACCTCATGATTGGCTGTTTCTTTTTCCACAGGCACATACATTCAATCAAAAGGGGGCATTTTTAAATTGAGTAATTTCCTCAAAATATGTGGCCGCCAATTTGTTTTTTTCAAGCTTCTAGAGAAATGAATCATCACATAAACCAAACATTTTGGAGACACTTGAATTCTCTGTAAACAGCATTTTTACCCTGATCTATTTCTTCAGAAAACCTTGGTAAAATTATAATTATGTTGGGTCCACATCGTTTATAGGTATCAAAATAAATGTGGACAGCAAAAAGTTCCTAGAAAAAATCGAAGAAGAGAATTTGAAGGAAATAAACAAAAAGCATTCCCCCGATCATTCCTCTGACAGTTTCGATACTGATGATGCAGAAGAACTACCTACGAAAGCGAAAAGAATGTTGAGAAAAAAGAGGAGTATCAGTTCTGTAGAAGGACAATGGGAGGATACGAGTCAACAAGAAAACACAAATAGGTAAAGATTTAAATTAGAGCTACTGTTGTTTTTTTTTTTAATTTGTTGTGCAATTGTCTTATAAGTGTAATGCCATATTTTCAATAAATATATTTTTGAGAGGTCCAGGAATGAGTTTTGTCAGTTACCTGTTTTTTAATGATTTGTTTGAAATTAGTTTCATGAATTGATTAACACGTTGACTGCCACGGTATTTTCAGGATTCCGGTCTGCGATGCCAATGAAATATAATAATATATTATTAAAAACCCCTATTATAGTTATAGTATATTAAAACAAACATGCTCTGGAATTGATGAAATTTCACCGAAGTTGCTGAAAATTATGCATGACAATATTATCTCCCCCTTAACAAGCCTAATCAATTCATCTCTAGCTGAAGGAGAATTTCCCAACCTTATGAAAATTTCACTTAGTGTTTCCCCTTCACAAAAAAGGGTGACAAACAAACATTAGATTCTACCGCCAAATATCTCTTTTGACGGAAGGTTTAAAGGTGCTTGAACGTTGCCTATACAATATAATAGTCAGTTTTGTAGAACGTTATGATCTGTTAACACTTTCTCAACACGGTTTGGAAAAACAAATCAACGGAATCACCCACATACCATTTACTGAATTATGTTTATACTTCCATAGATAAAGGTAAGTATGTTGTGTCACGTATGTTTGATTTTTCAAAGGCTCTTGACTGTCTAAACATAAATTTCATATTGAATAACTTAGTTATCCGGGTATAAGAGGAAACATTTTTAAATGGTTCAAGACTTATCTTTCCCACAGAAGTGTTCTCATCAAGTTAGAACAGCAACTACCCAATAAATACACGGTGTTCCCCAAGGATCTGTCTTGGGACCCCTAAGTTTTCTCCTTTTCATAAACGATATTCCCAATAATATAACCGCAGGGCAAATAACAATGTTTGCAGAGTAATATAGAAAAAGCTCTAAATGAAATGAAAAAATGGTGCCATGCAAATGGACTTTTTTAAACACTGATAAAATAGTCTACATAAACTTCCACATGAATTAGTCAGTTCCAAAGACCTTTCGTAAAGGTTTAACATTCAGTCATAATGTCAAGCTTCTCGGGCATGGCTTGACTCAGACCTTAGCTTCTCCTCTCACATAGACTATGTAAACAACTCAATAAAGCAAAATGAAACCAATTTTGGACCAAATAGGGTTGTTGAACTTACACTATGTGTTTACATACCGGGTGACACAGGATATCGGGCCACCCCTGTAACTTCAGCATTCGTTAACGGATTTTTCTGAAATTTGGTACAGTTATATAAGCAACCATTTCGGATTTGATCACATTACAATCCAATATGGTGGACTTCCGGTCTTTCTGGAAATGCCAGTAACTTTGTTTTTTCAAATGGAACACCCTGTATATTTTTACATATTCAAGTTCAACAGGTCAAAACAAGTCCAAACCTTATGTCAAATGTAACTTTTTTTAAAACAATTGAAATTCAAATTGTTTTTTTATTTTACCTCGTGGATAAATGAGATTAGGTCGAAGCTATTCACAATGAGTCGCAAGTAACAGAAAAACTTAATTTTTTCTGAAAAATAATTTTTTGTGTCACTTACTGGTTAATCAATTCAGTCTCATCACATTTTGATCAAAAATTTTTTTTCTTCAAATGGAACCCCTATAGGCCACCTACCTGTTTCTCTACAACATACATTGAGGAAAAAAATAACATATCATCTTTGTATTTCGGTGCAGTAACAAATTGTATAAATTCAAAAATCTACAACTAGTTCATGAGTTTCCTTGCAGTTCCGAATAATTTTTCAACTTAGTAAGCTGTGGAAAACAACATTTCTGAATCTTGTCAACTAATTGTGTAAGTTATACTTATAAGCACGATAATGGTGTTTTTTTTTTAATTCTTCTAGCGTTTTCTCGACTGACATTGCATTGGTATTCCAATTCTCGCGTCGAGACGGTTGGATCAAAATCAACAGCAAAACATTCATTTCTTCTCCTCACTTACGATCATCTTCTCCATTAGAATAGAATAGAACTTTATTAATCCATAAAATACCATAATTACATGGTGTTGGACAAGTCAACTATAAAATATCATAAAAAGATATTTTACAATAAAAGCATGTATAAAAAATAGATAAAAATACAATAAATATTAATATAGTTAAAAGCTCATTCAGTATCAAAATAAAAAGAAGAAATAATTAATTAGGATCTATTCCTGCTCAAAAACTCATTCACTGTATAGAAAGTTTCAGATACTAAAAAATCCTTGCATTGTCTTTTGAATTCTTCGTATGAATTAATGCTTGTTGGGTTCTTTTCGGAAACTTCTCTCCACATGTTTGAAAAAGGTTCTTTGTGGGTATCGTTCAGCTTATAACTGACAAGCGGCAACACTGTTTTTAAGAAATTCTCCGTAAATTAATAACATATCAACCTGTTCACTTCTTGTGGAACTATAATTTTGATTTTACATTTCTACTGAACTAATTCTCGGAAGTTAACTAATTTTCGAGAGTTGAGATGAAAGATGATAGCGAAACACAATTAGTTGAAAGATTCGAAATGTTGTTTTCCACAGCTTACAAGTTGAAAAATTATTGAACTGCAAGGAAACTCATGAACTAGTTGTAGATTTTTGAACTTACACAATTTGTTACTGCACCGAAATACAAAAAATGATATGTCATTTCTTTCCTTAATGAATGTTATAGAGAGACAGGTAGATGGCCCATAGGGGTTTCATTTGAAAAAAAATTAATTTTTGATCAACATGAGATGTGACTGAATTGATTCATCAATAAATGACACAAAAAATAATTTTTCAGAAAAAATTATGTTTCTCTGTTATGTGCGAGCTCATTGTGAATAGCCTTGACTAAATCTCATTTATCCACGAGGTAAAATAAAAAAACAATTTTAATCTCAATTGTTTCAAAAAAATTACATTTGACATAAGGTTTGGACTTGTTTTGACCTGTTGAACTTGAATATGTAAAAATATACAGGGTGTTCTATTTGAAAAACAAAGTTGCTGGCATTTCCAGAAAAACCGGAAGTTATTGGATTGTAATGTGATCAAATCCGAAATGGTTGCTTATATAACTGTACCGAGTTCACGAATGCAGAAGTTACAGGGGTGGCCCGATATCCTGTGTCACCCGGTATAACCATTTATCAAATAACATTGCAACATGGGGATTGGCAACTTTACCTCCCAATTTTTTTTATTAGACTACTATTTGGTATGGAATACAGAGACTCTAAACACTCATTCTGCCCTTCCATTCTATTTACAATTTAAAATGGTAATGTTTGTGAAAAGCAACATTTCTCAGTTCAAAGTGTTGGGAAATCATCACGACTACCCATCAAGAAGTTTTATGTTGGACATACCAAAGCATAAAACCGCAACATTTAGAAAATGCACTTTTTACAATAACATAGCTCTTTTTAACAACCTGCCGAAATTAACAAAAAATATATCCTGGAAAATTGTTATTATTCAGCAAAAGCTATGAAGTGGATGGATTTTAATCATTTTAGTCAGGTAACCCACTGGTCAGGTCAGGTACTGATGAGGGGCAAATACCCGGAAACCGGTCTACAGGTGTTCAGTCTGAGTGAAGTGGTTAATATTGATCCATTTCGCAACAAACATTTGTAAAGTACCTTGTAGGACTTTGCACGTTTATCCATTGGATGTCATTCAATGTCCGTCGAGGCATTAGCCAGGGAAGCAGTTATTTTTTGATGGATATTGGAGCGACATACACCTATTGTATGGGTATTTGTAGTCAGGAGTCTTGAGGAATATGACGTTTTTCATTTTTGATGAAAAATAGCTGGCTATCGATATGTCACAGACTTCTGTCTCTTATTGTAGAAGAGTTTTTAACCAAGTAAGCATTTTAATGTGTAACTACATATACGTTTTTAACTGTAACTCAAATTTTTATGATTGTGTGTATTCTGACCTGCCGATTGTACTTTGTATGTAATGTGGCCAATAAATACTACTACAACATACTTAGGATTAATCAAAAAGTATATAGAATGTTTTTCTTTGAAAAAAAAAAATCCTATAATGTTTGGCTCTGGAGCACTTGAGAACTTTCTCGAAATTATTCAAAATGATTTGAGAGAAAAAATCATTTACCCAATTTTATATCATGTTTTTTGTGTTGTGAATATATATTCAGGTAAGTACATATTTAATCATCTGTTGATGTATAGTAATCAATCCATTCTTATATAAAAAACTGCAAAAAACAGATAAATCACCTTTAGGGAAGTACCAGAAGCTGTTATTGAGGTAAAGTATATTACCATTATAATGATGATTCAGTTTTATGGCATAAACACATGAGTCACAAAGCATGTTTGGAGAGAAATACCTTTCCTTATCTTATTTTTATTATACTCCAGCATTGAAGTGTCAACTACATTAATAGGGTTTTGTTGCACATTAAAAAAAAACAATTTCCAAATCACAATTATCAAAAACTAATATGTTTTTCTCTGACTTTGATTTTTTTCTACAAGAACTGTTCCTGTTCTAACTTTATAGCTGAATTTCAAACCCTTAGTATAAATTCCAAAACAAACTAGAAGTCTTCATGATACCTGAGCAGAAGCTAATCAAAGGGGAAATTATTCTACTCACACTATGTCTAACTTTATACGAATATTTTTAGTTTTGCCTGATGCAGTACACTGTACTGTTTGGAAACTTTTTTGTTCAAAATTCAAGAACCCTCAACTGATTCTTGGCTAATGTTTGATTTTTGTTTCAGATAGTGCCATTCTTCAAAGGTCATCTAGTCAAACCATGTAAATGTACATTTACGATTTGTCAAGTTTGAACTTTTTATTAATATACAATCAAAACATTACTTGTTTTTTTAACCGACGAAACCAAAAAGGAGGAGGTTCTCTAGTCGACGCGTATATTTTTTTTAATGCATAACTTTTTATTGAGACGTCCGATTCCGATAATTCTTTTTTCAGTGGATAGTGTGTACTTTGAGGTTGGTCCCATTTAAATTTAAAAGATGAAATCCACCCGTAAAGGTAGCAAAATGAAGGATATTGATCACTCACCCTCTGAATTCTGGTCCGTTAACCGATTCTATCAGCTATAACTTTGTACTGGGATCTTCGATTTGGATGATTCTTCTTTTATGAGATAGGGTATACCTCATAGTTGATCATATTTGGATTTCGAATGGAAATATCCACCATTACAGGTAGAAAAATAGGGGATAATTGATTTTTCACTTGTGAACATTGGCACACATATGTAGTTGACAATGACAGATCGCTAGTGTCATTATCACAATAAATATATTCTATGAGAGGATGGAATGATATACAAAGTGATGAAATAAACTAACCAGAACAACAAAAATAATTTATGTTACAACAAATAGTAAAAGTAGATAATCATATTATTTAACTCAATAACTAAGCTCCTAAACTAAAGTAAAAAAAAAAAAATTTAAAAAAAAAAAGTAACTAACTTTGAGTCGGCGCCAAACGAACAATGAACGAAGATCATTAAATTACTTCAAAAAAATTATCAGAATGTCACCCGCATTTTACGCCTTTCCTAATTCATTTGCTTGTTTGTTTGGCGCCGACTCAAAATTAGTTACTTACATGTTATTGAGACTAAGAAGGTTTATTTTATTTTTCATTTTTCAGTTCCGTATTTCGTCGGTTTAATTTTTTGTTAAAAAGTTTTTTCTCAAGTACCTACTTATGTCAGATTGGACTGCAGCACTTCTACTCTGGAAAATTATTGTTTAATGTATTTCGAAATAGGTTTAATCATCTTGAACTAGATTAAAACCAACAGCACTCAAGATATATTTTACACTTTAAATAAGTTATTCACAAAATGCAATCATCCGCATAACACAACAACCAGATTTAGTTTCTAAACTCTGGATAACGAATGGACATGTGAATAGTATCATTATTTCTTTTTATAATTATAGGCAGACCTGCTACACACATGCTTATTAAATCATCCTATCTAATAATATAAACAAGAGTATTTCGAATTCAGGACATGAAGTCGAAAACAAAAAATTCTTAGTTTTCACTGTATTCAAAGTTTTTTATGCAAATTCCATACACAGTGAAATTTTGAAAGTGAATTACTCATAGAGAGGTGAATAGAATCGGCCCCAAGATAGAGCCTTGGGGCACCCCATGTATAATTTCCTTACAATCTGATTCAATATATTTTGATAAAACACACTGATCTACAACATAACTATAACTATAACCTGAAGAAAAAATGCAAAGGAATTCCACGTATACCATATGAAAAAAGCTGGTTGAGTAATATATTGTGAGATATGCCATCAAACGCTTTTGTGAGCTTGCAAAGAGTTAGACCTAAACCTTCAAGGCACTCTTTTGAATTGATACTTGATGAAAATCCATATTGAAGTAAACAAAAGAAACTTCACTAAATGATTTTAACTAAACTAGGTTTACGAAACCACGACACGTGTTTCGCTATACAATAGCTTCTTCAGGTGGCCGTAATACTAACTGTCCAACCACGATGTATCATCTGGAATTATCAAGGCAGGTAGTAGATTGTAGGGGGCTCCATATGGCTCTGCAGCCCCTCCGTACCTCGACCTATAAGGTCTTTTGTTCATTACCCTTCATCTATTCAAGACCCGGGAATCCCAGACTCCTTGCGAATCGTATCAGTTTCCTGGGAGCTAAGTTCCTGATGTCTGAGGGCGTTAGTGAAACACCTTCGAGGAACTTAAGCCTTTTGCAGAACAGCGCTTGGCAGTCGCAAAGCAGGTGTTCTGCAGTTTCAGCAAAGTTCTCGCAGTAACGGCACAGTTCACTGTGTGATCTATCCATCTTCTTGAGGTGATACCTCAGAGGACAATAGCCAGTGAGCAGTCCCGTTACCAGTTTCAAGTCCAACTCGAGAAGCTGTTCAGCTCTCTTTGGCGATGGGCTCGGAAGCCTTTTCGCTTGTCTTTGCCCTGGAACCTTGTTCCAGTGGGTTTTAATTTGGTCAGCTTTCCAGCTCCGAAAGTCTTCGTTGTTGTGGACTTTGGAGAGATTACAAAAGGGTTTTGGGCCAGAAAATTGAGTGTTGAGGCTGAAATTAGGACCCGTTATTCCCACTCCAGCCTTTCGTTGTGAATAATCAAATCAAATCAATCTTTATTCATTCAAAGACCCAATTGGGGTGTAGAACATGTCAAGTATACAGGCATATGCGTATATATGTATATATAAAAAGAAATAGAAACTCGAGATATAAAAACTCGAGATAGCCAATGAGTTAGTCACAGTGGTAATAAAAGATAAAATGCAATAAAATACAAAACAATTAAATGACAAAACATGTTAAAATCATTCAAAAAATTCATTGATGTTATAAAACAGATTCCTGTGTAAAAATTGTTTAATAGAGTTACGGAAGTTGAAGTGAGTAGTTTGATTTCTGATGTCTTCGGGTAATTTATTATAAACCCTTATTCCAGTTGAGAGTGGTCCATTTGACGTTATCTGGAGATTATCATGATTTGGGTAGATGGAATGGTTATTTCTGGTTTCATAGGAATGAATATCCATATGCCTAGGAAGAGTATTTCTAATTTTGTGAATATAACAGGCAACTTCCATTATGTACAGACAAGCCAAAGGCAATATATTCAACTCAGCAAATACAGGTCTACAGGAGTGTCTGGATGATATGTATTTTATTGCTCTCAAAGCTCTTTTCTGGCTCAAGAATAGATACTGTGCAGCTGTTGAATTTCCCCATAGTAGAATGCCATAGAGTAAAATAGACTGGATTTCGGCAAAGTAGAAGTTTCTCAAACAGTGTACATCAACAACCTTCCGTAGACATCGAATCTGGTATATTTTCGTATTAATTTTGTTGATTGCACTAGTTATATGCTCATACCAACTGAGATCATCTTGCAATGTTATGCCTAAAAATTTGGTTTTGATTTCGGTAATATTTAATTCCTCAAATTTAATTAAGAGGGGTTGTTCATAATTCTTTGTCTAGTATGAAATACCAGATACTCAGTTTTTTCGATGTTGAGATACAATTGGTTTGCCGAAAACCATTGCCCAGCTTAGCAAGGAGATGGTTGCATGCTAATTCATTTGATTCACTGCATTCTTGGGAGACTAAAAAGATGAGTCAGATCCATAAAGTGTGATGTTATAGTCAGGTAGGAATTCAACTATATCCGCAATAAATAAAGAGAAAAGTATCGGTGCTAAGAAACTCTCCTGTGGAACACCCATTACCACTAGGGAGGTAGCTGAGCTATGCTTGCTGACAGAACCAACAACTTCATTAGAACATATTTGTACAAACTGCGTTCTGTTAGAGATACGATTTAACCCAGTCAGCTGCAGTTCCTCTCAAGCGCAAAGCCATAGTTTTGCAGCAATGCATTGTGAGGGGCGAGTCAAATGCTCGGCTCAAATCGCAAAAAATACCTGGTGATTTTCTATTATCAATTTCTAACAAAACATTGTTGTAAAAGTCAACTGTTGCAGTGGTAGTGGATTTTCCCTAGCGAAAACCATGTTGTTGGTCAGGTATCAGATTATATTTGTCAATAAAAGAAATGAGTCTGTCAAGCATGCAATATTCGGCCACTTTTGCAAATGGGGAAAGACCTGAAACAGGTCTATAATTCTCAATGCAGGTTCTCTCTTTCTTTTTGTACACCGGAGTGATCTTTGCTGATTTCAAGCAATTTGGAAATACACCCGTTGTGAAAGAATGATTTACTAAGTGGGTCAAGATGCTAGCTAATTCTTCCCCAGATGCTCTAATTAAAGCGGAAGGGATTTCGTCTGGGCCTGTAGACATTTTATTTTTTAACTTTAAGACAATCACTCGCATTTCGGCCTCTGAGAAAGGTATCAAGACAATGGAGTTCATATTGCTTTTACCTGAAAATTCAAAATTCCCCGGACGTTTTATGGACTTCACCACATTTTTTGGAGCCTCAGTAAAGAAAACATTGAAAGTATCTGCTATTATCTTAGGGTCAGTAATTTCATGGTTATTATTAATAATTTTCATGTTCGGGTTGCATGATATTTTGTTCCTGAGTTTATTTATGATATCCCAAGAAGCTTTATTTTTGTTTTCAGATTCCTGAATAAGACAGCTATAGAATGTATGGTGGTTGTTTACAACCACTTCATAATTCACTTCAAAGTCGTGCCTAGCTGGCATAATATCTGATGGCTTGTACCTGGATTCTAGGGGAATATTTTCCAGAATCTTCAGATGTCCAATCAGATTTCCAGCCTTCAAGTTTAATGCCTGGTGCAGTCTGAAGGCACTTTTTGCCGCTTCTTTCATTACACACAAGTGCAGTGGCGGAAGATCGAACATTACCTCTAATGCTGCAGTGGGGCTCGTGAATATTGCCCCTGTGATTCCCAGACAGGCTAACCGCTGCACTTTCTGCAGCTTGATTTGTGCCGAGTACTGTTGGGTTTTTGGCAACCATACTATGAGGCATAGGTGACCATGGGTTTGATAATCGTTTGATATAACCAGTATATCATTTTCGGCTTCAAACCCCATGTCTTGCCAAAAACTCTGCAGCACGTCCAGGTTGCCGCTGTAGCCTTGGAAATAATATAATTACTATGACTGTTCCATGTTAGTCTCTGGTCGATTAAAAAGGCCCAGGTATTTGACTTCATTGGAAAAAGTTAGCTTAGTTCCATTCAGGGTTGGGGCTTTCAGTTCATACTTACGCCTCTTTGTGAATGAAACCAGCACCCAGCACTGTTTAGGTAGGATTTACATTTAGTCAGAATCCCAGGTCTTGAATAGATGAAGGGTAATGTATAAAGATCTTATAGGTCGCGGTAAGGAGAGGCTAAAGAGCCATATGGAGCCCCCTACAATCTACTACTATCTGCCTTGATTATTCAACATGATTCATTGATTGTGATTGTTGAGTTAGTATAATCGCCACCTGAAGAAGCTATTCTATAGCGAAACACGTGTCTTGGTTTTGTAAACCCAGTTTAGTGAAAATCATATAGTGAAGTGTCTTTTGTTTGTATCTGTGGTTGTTGATAATAGGCGAGATCACAAATTTGCTTCATAGTGCTTGACGTCGAAATATAGTGATAAAATATTATGTATGCATAGTTTTTCCTAGAAGATATTGTGTAATATTCGAATAAACGCTGCTCTAAAACCCTCAAATTCAGTGAGACATTCAAACACAGCGTTATTGCCGTTTCTTTCGACGTCATAACTCCATTGATTTGGCATTTTCCAGAATTGCCACTATCACTATTTTGCGGAACTTCTGGGGAAATGTTATTCTGTTTCATCCTATGAATAAAACAGAACTTTTGTCAGCATGTGTTATATTGAAATGAAGACTTCGTATTTAATAGCTGTTCTTGATTTAGGTATTCTTGAATAATATGTACGTATACCGAGTGCTGTAATTATTTTTTCGGCCTGCTCACATTGCAAAGAAATATTATGAATGACGCTTGGCAACGCTGTAATTCCTGGCACTCTCAGCGATTGGCGAATTGCCACTGTCACTATTTTGCGGGAACTTCTGGGGAAATGTTATTCTGTTTCATCCTATGAATAGAACAGAACTTGTGTCAGCATGTGTTATAGTGAAATGAAGACTTCGTGTTTGATTCGTGTTCTTGATTTAGTTATTCTTGAATAATATGTATGTACACCCTTATAAAATCTACATTTTTCGACCGATTGAATTTTTTCTTTTTTCAGCAGGAAGAGTATTAAATAGTCTACGTTTGACCAAATTTGCAAAACATAATTCCAAATTTCAGGGCATACTATGATTTTTTTTTATGTTCTAAATTGCTAAATTTTTTAGCGATTTTTTTCGTGAAATTTCGACTCCACCACTGGTTTCAGCATCCTTCATTTAGATAAATCCTAAAATTTCATTTGAAAATATTCATTGGCAACAAAGTTATAACAATATTAATTTTGATAACATACCTTTATTTATGAATATTTCAGACAAATTCTGAGAATCGGCAACACTGTCAACACAAACGTAGAAGATCGTTGGGGTTTCTGGTAGAAATTCGAATTCATAACACAAATTGTTCTCGAGTTATAACATATTGTAGAATGGTATTTTTGGAAAAAAATAATATCCATAACTCGAGAAACTGGCTCCTCATGATATCCATTATTGATCAACCAAGAATTTTCGAATGAAATGAAAACTTGATTTTGATTTTAATTCCAAATTTTACGATGGCTAACAAATGACTTCGATATTACAACATTGAGTAATCTTGGTCCATAATTATCTAGCCCTAAGCGATACATTTCAAATTTTTGTTGCTTCCACCAAACCACCATTCAATTCTATACATTTTTCATATCTCTTTCGAATTTTTGTTACAGTATTTTTGAGTCCTTCGGGTGTTATTTCTCTACAAGTTTGACGTATTCTTTCACACAACTCCTGTCTAGTTCTTGGGCAGGATTTGTAAACTTTTTGTACAAGAAGAAGTCAAGTGGGGTCAAATCGGGGGACCTAGGTGGCCATCCAATCAATTCAGTGATGAGGAAACTGTTCATTCAGCCAATGTTTAATAATTGCAGCATTATGCACAGAGCATCCATCTAATTGAAAATGTAAGTTTATTCGGTCAACAATAAGGAAGATCATGATTAGCATTCCATAGTTCAGTTCTGAAAAATTCTAGTAGTTTCATGGAATTTATATTCCCTTCGAAAATAATGGGCCTTTGATTCGTTCATTCAATATTCCGCACCATACATTAACTTTTTCCGAATATTGTCTTTTGCAGTTTATAACCCAATTAGGGTTTTCGGTTGCCCAAAGTCTAGTGTTTTGAGATGAAACAACACCGTTGGTCGTGAAAGTGGCTTCATCGCTGAATAAAATACACTCTAAAAAACGTCTGTTTCTCAGGTATTCTCCTTGTGCCCACAAACAAAATTCTAGTCGTTTTTCTTGATCTCCGTCTTCCAGGGTATGCAAAAACTTGGGTTTGAATAGTTTCATTTTGTATTTTCTCAGGCATCTCCGTATGTTTTCCCTTGGTGAATTCAAATCTAGGCTTGCCAGTCAAACTGGCATTGGGATTATTCCTAAAGTAATCCAATATAACCTGTTTGTGTCCAATCCTTCTTCTCACATTATTCCTCAAAATATTCTTCGATACAGCTCCTGTTTCATTGAAACTTTTATTTATTCTGTGCACTGTACTGCACTGTATTACTGATAGGGGGCGATCTAGATGTCGATCATTGAATATTTTGCATACCTCTCTTTCACATCATTGTATCCAGAAAGACGTACAATTTTTTTTTTGCAAAGACAATTGTAAAGCCATAACGTAATATCGTCCTATTGTAATTGAATATTAATTAATACCTTTCTCACATTCGAATTATGAGACTCAATCTGTCATTGTCAGGGCTTACTTTTGTTTTACTCAAATAACTATTAAAAATAATAGATACAGTTTTAAATTTTCAATTCAATAATATTTTGACACTAGCGAATGAAGAAGGAAACAAAATGACTTTGCGGAAGAAGTCGGATAGCCTGTATAAGGAGATAATACCAGAACCCAAAAACTCTGACAGTATCTTTCAAAAATTGTTTTAATTAACTGATTATGATAAGCTGTTTTTCGACGTCATTACTTTATTCCAAATGTGTACCCCTTTCTAGATGTTATAGAGAACAATTTGTGTTGAATTTCCACCAGAAACCTCAAAGATCTCCTACGTTTGTGTTGACAGTGTTGCCGATTCTCAGAATGTGTCTGAAATATTCATAAATAATGGTATGTTATCAAAATTAATATTAACTTTGTTGCCAATGAATATTTTCAAATAAAATTTTAGGATTCACCTAAATGAAGGATGCTGAATCCAGTGGCGGAGTCGAAATTTCACGAAAAAATCGCTAATGAAATTTAGCAATTTCGAACATAAAAAAAATCATAGTATGCCCTGAAATTTGGAATTAAATTTTGCAAATTTGGTGAAAACGTAGACTTTTTGATAATCTTCCTGCTGAAAAAATAAAAAATTCAATCGGTCGGAAAATGTAGATTGTATAAGGGTGCTCCGGTCTTAAGTGGGTCACACTGTATATCGAGTGCTGTCATTATTTTTTAGGCCTATTCAGATTGTAAAAAAATATTATGGATAACGCTTGGCAACTCTGTAATTATTTTACGCTCTCAGCGATCGGCGATAAATCTGAACATTACTTTTGAATTTTTTTTTTAACTATTTCGAAAAAAAGAATTGAAAAAATCGAACCACTTTTTGTCATTGTTCTGGACATTGTCGTATTTTTTCCAGAAATTAGTGATCTCGCTATCCTGTGTCTAAATTTTCCAGGAAAAATTGATGACAGTTATTTATTTCACAATGTCTGGACAACTCAAATCTTTCACAGACAATAATGTTCATAACCTTGTCAGGATTAACAGAAAAAAATCAAAATAAATTTATTGATGATCTGAGGCTCTTTAAGAAGTAATTTGGTTCATGATTTGACTCGGGCAGACGAAAAATCAATGGATGAAATTTCATTGAATTCATTATTTGATATGAGTATATCTAGTTTTTATGGATTTCTCTTGTTATGCGTTTTCTTCAGCTTGAATGAACAATATTTGGGCTGCAAAAAACTTTCAGATGTATCCTGGCCCCATCTTGATCAAGAACTGAATAAATATTGTAAAAATATTGAAGAACAACACAATGCTTCACAATAAATTGAGGACCAAGCTTTTGAAAAGGGAAACATTCCTCAATTGAATATTGATAGAAAGATTTTTCTGTGAATTGAAAAATCCACGATTAAAATGAAGTTATTTTTTGTGAATGTCTAACAGAAAACAACTACTTTCCCGGCTAAAGCCACGCTGGACATTGAACTACATCTGATAGTTTATCTTTCAGTCGCAGATGATTCCACATCTGATTTTATAAACATCCTGTTTATATTTTCAACAAATCAACCAAGCTTTTGTTTTCAATTTCTAGGATATTTTTTTATTACACCAGGAACGCATTGAATCTTGTGAACTCATATCATGGTATTGCTACTTTGTGTTATGTAAATGTGTCCCGAAACAATAAAACAATTTTTTCTCCATCAGAAACAACAATCAGTTATCTCAGTCGAATTCCAACATCAGCTCGGAACAGCCGCTCAGCGCAAATAGCATTTCAACAACTAACACGAGAACCATAAAAATATCGTACGGTCCACAAGGGGAAGGAACAGTACTGAAAATCCCTGCGCTGATCGAAACTCTGAAGGACGACTCCGAAGAAAACATCAACATCGAACAAGTCAACAATCCAAAAACGGTGGACAATAAGGCGGTGAGGAGAGCGTTGAAAAAAGCCAAAAAGGAGGCGAGAAGAAAGATCTTGCTGACGGGGGGTTCGCCGCTGTATTTGGGAGGGGTTTCTCCGAGATATACGATAGGTAGCGCTTCTCCCAGGCAGGGTTTGGGGAACAATTCGCCTAGGTATATGTGCACGGCTTACGATTTTAATATTCCGAGGAGGAGGAAACACAAGATGAAGCATAAGAAGAAACATAAGGAGGATAAGGATAGGAAACACAAGGAAGGAGAGGTGAGGTTAATATTTTAAACTGGCTGAAATTGCATGATATAGTCGAAAATCCTCAACAATCTCAAAAATTAAAATAGGTAATATAAAATACAAACTTTTGTAAACGCAAAAAACTCATAGTTGAAGTTAGGAAATATGATATGGAAGTGTAACAACTTCATTCATGATTTTAAAGTTTTTGCTATTGAGACATTTTGTTCTAATCATATTAAAGATAAATAATGCAATTATGAGTTGATATCTCAGATATTCTGAAGAAAAAAATGGCTTCCAATACCCAGATGTTGAATCATTGCATTCATTTTGTATTTTTATTATTCAATGAGTCGTTTATATTAGTGCAATGATTGCAGTATCAAGGTTATCAAGAGTCAAATACCAAGGATCATCAACAAACAGATTCAAAGAATTTACACAGTGAAAATTACTATACGATGAATATAATCGGTCCCAAAACGCATCCTTGGGGAACTTCCATTTCAGTTTATTATTTTGTCCCATTAAGCATAATTTATTATGGTTAATTGAAAACGGGAACTTTCAAGCCAATTGAGAGTTGAGAATTTATAAATTAATAGTTGAGAATTAGGTATTGGGGATTAAGAATTCACTATTAAGAACTGCTGATTAAATACTAAGAATCAAGAGTATATCCTCTTTTATGTGCAACTTACACTTTCACTGACTTTTTATTTTCTGACAAACTTGTAACTCTTTTCAGTAATCAAAACGTATTCTTAGTTTCCTTTTCAGAGAGGGTGAGTTCCATAATAATAAAGAAATAAAAAAAAGTTAATTTTGACTGAAGACTAGAATGAACTGGCCCTTACTAGACCAGGACTGAAGCCTTTAAAAATGGTAAAAAGTGAAAAAAAATAATAGTAGGATGAAACCCATTGGAAAAGGAAGAGAATATAACAAAAATGAAAGGAAAAATAATTTACGGGCGATCTGAGGTCGGGAAGTGGAAGGGGGTGATTTTTTAAGGGTAAAAAACGGTTTATCTCGATTTCCGGCAAAACTACAAGTCCTATGGAAATAGCAAAGTTGTAGGTAATAAAAAGATCTACAACTTTTGTATTCACACTTTTTTCACATAACCTCAAAATGTATGTGAAAAATTAAAATAACCAAGTTTTTTGTTTTTTATTTTTATCTTTTACAAAAAAAAAATCCACGAAATTTGGTGAAAACTTACCTTTCTATGTCCCAAACACACTGTAATTTATTTGATTTGAAATATTTATTTTTTCACCTTATTTTGACTTAATATCGAAAAACCACCCTAATTTTCAATCGAAAATTCTCGCGACAAAATATCAGCTTTTTTTAAAAAGTCGGTGGGCTTTTTAGTCGTTGAAATCTCTACTTTCTGATGGTTTTTTTTTATGTTCTGGTTCCCACGAAAAGGGATATCCTGTAATGTTCAGAGAACATCGTGGGAACCTAGGGAAAGAAGGTAGGAGTTGGTGTTCTTCTTAAATTTCTGAAGGTTGTATGCCTCGGGAACACCTCCCTAGGCAATGAGTTCCAAAGCCTCGCTGTTGTTGGATGAAGCGAGTCTTTGGAAAGTGATGTTCTGCAGGTCTCCAAAGTGACCACGAAGGGGTGTGATGACTGAACTTGCGGTTAATCTCGAAGAGACTGCCAAAGCAGGAGCGATTGTTGATATTTCAGAAGAGCATGCCCATGAAAATATCTATAAAATAGAGACAAATCGCCAACTTTTCTACGGTGTTCCAGACAAGTGGCGAGTTTGTAAGTGAGGCATCACCGGCGAGATGAATTGCCCTTTTGGACAGAATCAAAGCCTCAGGATATGTTTAGGTGCGCCTCCAAATATGGAACAGTATTCAGGACAGGTCGGATCTGTGCCTTATAGATCATAAGCAGCTGACTGGGGTGAAATAGCTCTTGACGAAACAGAAAACCAAGTTTTTGGGATGCACTTTGGCAATGGACCTCCTGATTTTCCCAGGAAAGCTTATTGCTGATAGTAATACCAAGCATCGATATGGATGGCTTCAGTGGTATGGTTACTCCTGACAAAGTTATGTTAGGCACAGTGAGATCGGCTTTTCTAGAGAAAAGACATGCTTGTGTTTTGTTTGCATTGAATTCTACCAAGTTATTAGATCCCCATTCGAGAATTGTTGCTAAGTCCATATTTATATTATTAACATTTCTTCCTCGTTCATTTCTGGTTTCACGGGCTGATATAGGGGCCCTGGAAGAAAAGCGGTATGGAGGGTACTATCATCGGCAAAGCTGTGTACTGGACATGAAGTTGCTTTCAACAGGTCGTTGATGTGAAGTAGAAATAGTGTTGGTGCGAGAATGGATCCTTGCGAACACCAGCATTTATGAGTAGAGTGTCAGATGAAACTCCATCGACCACTACATGGAGAGACCTGTTTGAGAGAAAACTAGCAAGCAGAGAACACAGCTGAGGGGCAAGCCATAACACGGAAGCTTGGCGAGGAGTCCCTGGTGCCAAACTCGATCGAGCGCTTGGAGATATCTAATGCCACAGCTAAAGTTTCTCCATACTTTTCAATAGATAGCTGCCATATATGTGAGACGTAGAGCAGGTCACCAGTTGATCTCTGATGGCGGAAGCCATATTGCCTATCGTTGACAATTCCTGAGTCTTCCAGATATTTCATGAGCTCGATGTTGATGGCTTTTTCCATAACCTATGAAATAATAGATAGCAGTGCGATAGGTCTGGAGTTGCTAGGTAGGGCCTTTTTGCCATTTTTAGGGACAGGCAGTACTCTTGAAATTTTCCAATTGGACGGAAATACCCCCAAATTGTAAGAGTGGTTGAACAACTTGCAAAGAACAGGTGTTAGTTCGGGGCACATTTCTTGAGAACAATCGGCGGATTCCGTCAGATCCACAGGCTTTGTTGGTGTTGAGACCCAGCAAAATCTTTCTGATAGTACGTTGGCAAAGGTGATCTCGGGCATGTGACTGTCAATAGGTGTAATGTTGGGGTTGTTTTCCGATGAATCCAGAGTGGAATTTCCACCAAATAGGTGCGCAAAGATATTGGCTTTTTCCTGGGCAGTCGTTGCTAGTGTTCCATCTTCTTTGGTTAGGGAAGGAAATGAGCTGGAAGTGAAGTTTCTTCCCACAGCTTTGGCGATAGACCAAAATGAACGGGATCCGTTAGGACATTCAGCAAGTTTTGATCTTATTTTGGCTTTGTGGGCATCTTTTGAGCATTCTATTGTCTCTTTACATATGCCTCTAGCCTCGACATATGCTGCTCTGGTCTCAGGGCCCGGATTTTTTAGCCATCGATGGTATGCTGCCTGTTTGGAAGCCACAGCTCTAGAGCAGTTTCTGTTAAACCAGGTCTTATCGGATGATGTTCTTCTTCGGTATTCGGTATGTAAGTTTGCATCCCCAACATGATGATTTCAGAAATTGTCTCAGCACATCGTGTTGGATCTACTGAAGAGAAACAAACTCTCTTCCATGGAAACGCTGAGAAAAACATACGGAGACCTTCCCAGTCGGCCGAATTGTAATGCCACATGAGACGGGGTGGTATTGTGCAGCTCGATGGTAAATGGAAAGAGCATGTTGTGGAGATGAGGTGTGGTCAGAGTTTCCAAGTGGGGCACAAACTTCTATTCTATACGGGTCAGGATTGGTGGTGAGGAAAAGATCTAGTGTATTGGCAGACTGGTTGTTGACATCAGGGATGCGGGTTGGTAGCTCGACCAGTTGTTCTAGACCATGAGTGATGGCGAAGGCCTCGGCTTGACGACCTGCATCATCTGTTTTGTTAGAGAATTTGAGCCAGGCAGCGTTATGTACATTGAAGTCTCCCATGATTATGGTTTCAGCTGTTGGATGGTTCTCCTGAATGTAGTCCAGTTTGAGTGATAAAAACTCAAAGAGGTCGTTATATGAAGGTTCATTAGGTGATAGAGGAACTTAGTCAGTTTGGTATCAGATAGCTTGAACCACATCACATCAAAGTCTTTCGGTTCCAAACTCTCTTCACGCTGGCATGAAAGGTTAGCCTTGGCGTAAAGGCAAACTCCACCTTTGAACCTGAATCGAGAATGGAGTTCGTAACCAGGACAAAGCATATGGACCTTGTTGGTGGACGAGTTTACTTGTGTTTCTGTTAGAGCCAGAATATCCGGTTTTTCCGTCTGTAGGTGATGGTGGACGTCATTGATGTTCTTGTTGAGTCCGCGGATGTTGCAAAAATTAATTTTTAATGTTGAGTCCCCTCGAGTACCTCTCGCCCGGAAATCCGAATGGAGAGGTATTTTACTTCCGGAGTGTTTTACTCTAGGAGACTTCATCATTATTACTATTATCATCATTATTACTATTAGCTGAAAATAAAGGAGGAATTGGGGAAAAGGAAAGAGGGAGACCGGAAAGTATCGACCGAACACTGAAACATGGAATGGTCCATTTCACAGCACACAAAGTCGATATGGTGGTATTTCACCGGGCCATGAGACCATCTTCCACCTACAAAAAAAAAAACATTACTATGGTAAATGTTCTCAGAAAATGCAAAGAAATAACAGGTGTAAGGCCCAGACCCTCCTAGCCCCTTCCCCACTTCTCTATGAAATACCTATTGATGGGCTAAAATTTTCCGTAGGTCACTCAGGTATATAAGTTATCTCAAAATAGCAATAAATAGGCATCTACGAATCTAATTTAAGGATTCTACAACTTTCTCAAAATATTGTAGATTTTCGTATTCGAGTTTTTTTCGTTTCTTTGCATTTTCTGAGAACATTTACCATAGTAATGTATTTTTTTTTTCACCATCAGAAAGTAGAGATTTCAACGAAAAAAAAGCCCACCGACTTTTTAAAAAAAGCTGATATTTTGACGCGAGAATTTTTGATTGAAAATTTGGGTGGTTTTTCGATATCAAGTCAAAATAAGGTGAAAAAAATGAATATTTCAAATTAAATAAATTACAGTGTGTTTGGGACATAAAGAGGTTTTCATCAAATTTCGTGAAAATTTTTTTTTTGTAAAAAATAAAAATAAAAAACCAAAAACTTGGTTATTTCAATTTTTCACATAAATTTTGAGGTTATGTGAAACTTTTTCCATAGTACCTGTAGTTTTGCCGGAAATCGAGATTAACCGTTATTTACCCTTAAAAACTCACCCCCTTCCACTTCCCGACCTCAGATCACCCGTAAATTATTTTTCCTTTCACTTTTGTTATATTCTCTTCCTTTTCCAAAACGTTTTATCCTACTATTATTTGTTTTGGTTTCAAAATTATCGACCCTGGTCTATACTGTGTCTGCTTAAATTTAGAAACACATAATATCCGACGAGAGTTATAGTCTCGGGGCTAGCGTATTAATCAAGGTCCTATTTTAATGTGAGACAAATACCTGAGAAGTTAAATTATAACATATTTCTATATTTAGGGAGTATTCTCATTTTATCTGGAAGTGTGTTATGATTTTTAGTGGACTATTTGGCTAGACGATGGCCGGAAAACCCAGGATAAACCGTGCCGTACTACTTCCTCTTGGCTATCTATTTATTTATTTATTTATACAGATAAACCATTTTTATATAAGTACAATGATAAATATAACTAGGTCTAAGTTTCATTAAATACATTATATAGAATTCCCTAAAAATTTTAAATAAATTTCCTTAAATTATTACATATTTTGCATTTTTAATATGGATCTCAATCTATTCTTGAATTGGGTAAGCGTAATATCAAATAGGTCAATAGAACCATGAATATCATTAAAATTCGGAGGTAGTCTTGCTAAGGGGCTGTGATAGGTGTAGTTGTTCGGATAAAATTGAATTGAAAACAATTTCCGATCCGATCTAACATTGTTCTCTTGTCCTATAATTGTCGATGCAGAAAATTATTCGTAACAATCATATTTCATTTGCATAAATCTCCGAATAGATTCAATACATATTTCGTTCTTAAAATTTCATGTTGCTCCCTGACTATGTCTATGTTCCCTTTTTGCTACAGAATAGATTTTTAATAATTAAGAGTAAGGAGTTGAAAATTGATGATTCAGAAGTGGGAATTGTTATGAAAATTCCAAAATTACTGATAATGCAAATCAAGTCCTATTTAGAATATGGAGACTCTGCATCAGGGGGTTGTGAATAGATTATAATTTATTATTGGATCATACTTGAAGAGAAAGGACCTCATTCCTAGGGCCTAGAAAATAAAACTCTCGTTCTGCAAGGTACACAGTCGTCAAACTGAAACACCACATTTTCCAGGTCAGTTCGACTCAAGACGATTCGAAAGAACAGTGCATAACCCAGAAGTTGTCGATAAATCTGAGACGTTTGAACAACACGTACACATCGTGTGCGGTATCGGAGAAAATGGAAGATATATCCAGTTCCGACGAGCACAGCGAACTGGTTCCCAACTTTCCGCCTCCGAATCCCCCCTTGATGCTCAGGATCAACGCTCAGGCTTTGACCAGTGCCGTGGGTGCTGACGGTAAGATTAAAAATGTAAGAAAAAGTCAGCATGAACAGTGGTTTTTCGGCAGCATGAGATTAGGAAAAATTTGTTTGCAATCCAAATACGAGCCACTTCTGTTCTTATGCATTTTTTTTGTTTAGGGGTCCGCCTTCTAGTCGGCGATGTAGTATGGGGTAAAGTGCACGGGTTTCCATGGTGGCCGGGGAAAATTCTAACCATGACTAATTGCGGATCTCAGGGTCCTCAGGCCCACGTTGCTTGGTACGGTTCTTCTACTTCTTCCTTGATGCAGTGCGATCAGCTCATCCATTACTTGGACAACTTCAAGGTTAGTATAACAGTTGAAAGCTACTACACTGGAAAATTGTAATTGTGCGGTTGATAACTATGCCGACAATTTTATTCAGGCAGTTTTGGTTTATTGGTGGACAACATTCCAATTTTTTCTACCACCTTCAGTTTCAGATTAGTATTTGATTTATCGTATGGCCAAAACAAATGATTTACATGGGTTATTAGCTCCAGATATCTAAAAATGTTTCTAGAAAAAAAATATTTAAAAGTCTTTGAAAAAATGTTGCTGGAAAAATAGTGTCGATGTTTCTTTGACAAATCAATTTTAAAATCTCACTGATTTGTCAAAAAAAAAGCCGACACACAATTTTTCTAGAAACATTTTTCTGAATACTCAATGTTTGACTAGATATTGTCAAACTAGTTGAATAACAACTTGAAATTGAATTGCCTGACTCCATCTTTCTTGACGCCACTCCTTACAGATTCGATTCAACAAAAAGAAAAAGGGCCCCTACAAGGAGGCCATCAAACAGGCCACCACTGAAGCGAGGGAGAATGCCGAGAACAGAGTAAGGCAACCGTTGGGTAATTCTCCGTCTCATAACATCATTCAGGTCGTACCATCCACTCTGGCATCGCCGAGAGAAATCGATGTAGTGTCGTAATGATTTCGATTTTGTTGATTTGAATTTTGTAACGTGTCATATTTGAGCTGGGTACAAATTATCACTTTTTTCCTCTACCTTACATAAAATAGACTGGAATTAGTAAAAACCCCGTACAAGACGAAAATTTCAGGGCCTGAGATTCGTATTCCGAAGAATATTTTTGCTTGTACATTGATCGTTTTGAAAACGTTATATTTATAAAACTGTTTACAGGGTGTTTTAACCTGCTCGACAGGCTTACCGAGATAATGTTTTGTCGCTATTTTTTCATATCTGGTAGTTAGTTAAGATTTAACTTATAGTTTTTAATGTTTGTAGGATAAGAAGTTTGTGAAAACTCCCCGTTTTCTATCATGAATGGTCTCATTTCTCGTACAAAGCATATCCATAAATCACGGGAAAAAAATCATACAAAATGATTCCTGAAATCGATGTTTCGGAAGAAAGGAATCCTTACGTGATTCCCACAATTTTTCTGACAAAAATTAGCTTCCTTACATAATTTTCCCGATCAACTTCTCTATTCTAGATCAAGGAGAATATTTTTGAAAAATTCCCATAATCATTCATCTTCATTCTAAAAAGATTCATCACGCTTTTTTTCTTCATATATTTCCGTGTAAGTTTTTTTTGGAGAGGTTTGTTGTAAGAATTTGGATGCGCAGTAAGTCCCATATGTGTCTAGTTATCTTGTTTTTTTTTATGTAAATATTTTGAGATTCACGAAAAGTCACTTCTTTTTTTCTGCTGCTTTTTGCGAGTCATTGCTCTTGTTACCAGGTTTAGTGTTTTCCCCAGCCGTGAAACTGAAAGTTGTTCAGTTGTTGGTAATTATTATTGATTTGTAAATGTACATTTTGTGATAATTTTTTTATAAGCTAGTTCTTAAACAAGAGTCCTGGTTGGGCTCCGAGTATCTGTTATACAATAATATATCTGTGATTTTATTCCTTTAGACACGAGTAGGTGTATAAATAATAAAAGGAACATTTCTTAGTTGTATTGTTTCAATTTTCACCGATATTCTCGGTGTTCCTTTCCGTTATCCTCCCTTTCCCTTCCTTGGTGGCGAATGCAGTGATACCTGCTCAATAGGTATTCAAACAGTAATAAAGAGAAGGAGCTGTTTCTGAAAACTTGGTACGCCAATGGTGGGATGATGATGAAAAGGCAGTGGCGTAGGATATTCGTAACAATATATAACGCTATCTCGCGCTATTTCGGGGCGCAAAAATACAAAACAAACTCTAAATATCCAATGAGTTCTGACGCGGTTTACAGACGTTGACAAGAGGTGGAAACGACTAGAACGTTCGTGATGGCCGTTTCCCGAACTATTCGAGAATTGAGATGTTTCACATCTAGAACTCTTGAGGAGGCATCTGTCGTATCCTACCTGAGCAAAAATCCGTCAGGTCATATAGAGCCTTTTTTAGGCACTTGTTTTTACATCAACGGTGGGATGATGACGAAAAGGCAGTGGCGTAGGATATTCGTAACAATATATCAATCAATCAATATACTTTATTGTCATGAAGAACGTACATTCTTGTGGACAAAGCACTAACTAAAGTTATAAAAAATGTAATGAGCTACAACTAGGTTAATTACATATATAGATAAATAAACAAATACAATAGTAAAATATGTAAAATAAAATAATAGGGTTTTTTGTCATATATGCTAATTGATGTTATAATCCGAGGCAGTACAAATATATTAAATTAAAATGAATTAAAAGGAATCAGCATAAAATTCTTCCAAGGTATAGTATGGTCGGCTACATAGCAAGAAGTAAACAGCCTTTTTAAATTTATCCACAGTGTTAATCTCTCTAACGTAATCAGGTAAGTGATTGTACATCTTGCAGCCATTGTAAATAATGGAGTCCTTTACTAAAGTTAGTTTGGTCTGTGTAAGTTGATACTGTTTTCCTTGCTGTAGGATAACGGTTAACCGTACTGAATTTATTCATGTGTTTTTTGATTAGACAAACTGTCTCCGCAATGAAAATGGCAATAACAGTATGCAACTTATGTAGGACAAAAAGTCGTTTGCAAGGATCCCGTGCCTTTGCTTTAGAAATATATCTAATTGCTCTTTTTTGTGAAGTCAAGATGTTTTGCATGATCTTATTATTGCAAACACCCCAAAACGGTGTGCCGTATCTCAGGTGGGACTCAATCAATGCGTGGTATACTGTTTTTGCTGCTGAAGACCCTAGTTCATATGACACCCTTCTTACAGCAAAACAACCAGAGGCCAGTTTTTTGTTTAGGTTAATTGCATGCTCTTCAAATTTCAGATTATTGTTAATGATCACCCTTAGAAACTTTGTGTTGATAAGGCTCTCTATGTAACCATTTTCTTGTTCGACATTACCAAGATCGCACTTAAAGTATAGCATGTTGTTTTTTTTTGCATTAAGGGCAAGAAGGTTAGAGTCACACCAACTTTTTACTTTGCTCATGTCGCAGTTGATTTTCCTTTCCAGGTCAATTTTATTTTTGTCATGCCATAATATTGTGGTGTCATCAGTGAAAATTGTAAATTTGCCCGAGATATCTATTCTCATCAGATCGTTGATATAACGCTATCTCGCGCTATTTTGGGGCGCAAAAATACAAAACAAACTCTAAATATCCAATGGGTTCTGACGCGGTTTACAGACTTGACAAGAGGTGGAAACGACTAGAACGTTCGTGATGGCCGTTTCCGAACTAATCGAGAATTGAGATGTTTCACATCTAGATCTCTCGAGGAGGTATCTGTCGTATTCTCCCTGAGCAAAAATCCGTCAGGTCATATAGAGCCTTTTTTAGGCACTTGTTTTTACATCAACGGTGGGATGAAGACGAAAATGCAGTGGTGTACGGTAATCGTAACAATATACATTGCTGTGTTCAAAATTGCACCATTTTTTCAAAACCATTTAAAAAATCATAACGAGTTACGCTACTGCTGAATTTGCCCCAGCGCAGTGCATAGCTCACCAGAATTTCAAACGAGCAGAATAATAGGTATCGGATATTCAGGGTGGTTCCACAAAGTGAGGGAACATACTGTATGAATAAGTAATGGAGAATTGTGGCATTTTTTTTTTTTTTTTTTTTTTCTGTTTTATATACATATAAGCACCTAGGTCTTAGTAGGACCTGTATGTGCATACTAAAAATAATAATTATTGAAATAGTTGATATTGCAGTTTAGTGTATTATTACTATCTAATCTAAAAGTCAAAATACCTAAAAGTCAAAATACCTGTGTTATTACAATAGAATAGTGCTGTGGGGCTGGTGAAACAATATGTAATATATAAAGTAGTAGCAGAGATCAATTAAAGTAGAAGGTTATCCTTAAATAATGCTTGAGTATTGTGAGTAGTTTTTTATGATATGGATCTTACATTTTTCCGAAAACAGTTTATAGTTACCTATGTTTCTTATTTCTGGTGGCAAAATATTGAATATTTTTGGAGCAAGACATCTTGTAAATCTCTGATTAGAGTCTTTGCGATAGAATGGCACTGATAATTGTTTACTTGTAACTTGTCTGGTATTGTACATGTGAGAGACAAAAGTTTTCATTTCCTGGTGTTTATATAAAAAGGTACAATTACTATGAAAATAAATCATCCTGACATTAGGAGTATCGGAGTTTTTATATAAATTTTCAGTTGGGTATAATTTGCCTTTGTGAAAGATTATTTTTAATAGATAATTTTGTATAACATTGAGAGGACTCAATGCATTGCTATAAAGCCCTCCCAGACCAAAATACCATATTTTATGATTGATTCTACTAGTGCTTTATAAACCATCAAAGAAGCTTTTTTTAAAATTTTCTGAGTTCATAGAATTTATATATAAGTCTTCGTAATCTGTTAGTTAGATGGGTAATATGTTGATTCCATTTGAGTTTTTTTATCTATAGTTATTCCAAGATATTTAGTGGCTTCGATTCTTTTACTTCAAAGTTGGTACTGGGAATTTGAAGGGTACTGTAGTTGGGCCTATTGGAATTCGTTAGTGAAAATGCAATATATGTAGTTTTTTGACATTTAGTGATAATTTGTTATGATCTAGCCAATTTTTTACATTGAGGGATGCCATTTTCTGTTTTATTTTTTAGTTGGTTCCAATTTGTATCATGAAATATGAGAATTGTATGATCGGCATAGGATATTATAGTGCCATCAATATGAGAATCTAATAGTGAGTTGAGATAAGTGATAAATAAAATTGGCCCTAGAGCGGTTCCTTAGGGAGCTCAATTTGGATAGTTTCGTTATCACTTATTTCATCTCTTATTTTTACCTGTTGCTGCCTATCTGATAAGTAACTTTGGAAGATCTTCAACACAACACCACGAATACCATAGTGACAAAGCACATCAAGTAGTCTCTTGTGGGGTACTGTGTCGAAGGCCTAAGTCAAGGAATACCCTATGCATTTCTTTTTATTGTCTAGGTTTTTTTTTATGTTATCAATTAAATCAAACATGGCCTCAGAGGTACTGATTCCTTGCTGAAAACCATATTGTTTGTAGCTAAGAATTTTATTGCTAGTGAGATACTCATATAACCTGCTTTTAAGACATTTCTCAAAAATTTTGGAAAACATACTTATTAGGCTAATTGGTTGGTAGTTGACAATGTTATTTTTATTACCTGACTTAAAGATAAGTACAACAATAGATTTGTTGAAATCAGCTGGGACATCACCACATAAAACATTGAATTGATTATATGGATTAAAGGTTCTAGAATATATTCATGGCAGCTTTTATGAGTTTGGTATTAACTCCATCATAGCCAGGGGAACTACTATTTTCAATGATTTAATATGTTCTATCATTTCATTTTTTTTATGCGGTTTGAGAAACATTGATTTTTTTTATATTAGGATAATTATTATTTACATTTACTTTTGGGTCTTCAATATTTGCTGCCATTGTTATGCCTACATTTACATAATATTTATTACAAAATTAGCCATGTCTTTATCAGTCGCAAATGTTTTACCATTCTCATAGCTTATATCTATATTGTCATTTAATTTCAATTTGGTGTTATTTGTAGCCTCATTAATTGTTTCATAGATCTTTCTCATATTATGAGTGTTATTCGAAATCTTTTCAGAATAATATTTCGTTTTGCTTTAATTATAAGTTTGTTTAAAATATTTCTATAATTTTTATAGTCAGTGAAGAGGTCTGCATTTTGTCTGTTTTGATAGCAATTTTTTCAGATAATCTCTTTTTTTAATAGATGTTATAATAGCATTAGTTATCAAGGTTTTATTTTGTTATGTTCTTTTACTTTGATTTTCTTACAAGTTTTACAAATATTGTATACAGTGTAAAATTTATCACTAAAACATTTCCAGCTCTATTGGGGTCTTGGAATGAAAGTACATCATCCCATCTGACTTTTTTTGATTAAAGTGTTAAACTTATTTTAGATGAAAGATGTTATGCATTTATATGAAATGTTTGAGAAACTACTAGTATTGGCTACATCTCAGAAATGAGTAAATGTATAGGGTAGTGATCAGTTATATTATGATTTATCACTGCTAGGGTGAAATTCAAGTTTTTTGCAGTTAATATTTTTCTCACAAATATGTGATCTAAGCAACTTCTTGATTCTTGTGTTACTCTGGTAAATACATTAATGATTGATTCAAAACCAAAAGACATAAGTAAAGATAGATAGTTATTTGTGATTGTAGAATCAGTGTCCAAAATATCAATATTGAAATCCCTATCAGAATATCTATGTTTTCTTTGCATTCTTCAACAGAAATAGTTGCAAGTCCTCCAGAAATGTTTTGTCCGAAGTAGATGGGGATCTATAGCAAGGCATTATGTTATATGATATATTATTTAAGTTTATTCTGATATTAGATATGGTTATTTGAGTCAATGGTAAAATTGTATGTTCTACTTTATAAGCTATTTTGTTATTTATAAAAATGAGAAGCATGCATCGTTTTGGTTCATTCTACTGTTATTGAAAATGGTTTGAAAACCTGGTATGCAATATGTCTCAACTGAAGGGTTATTTCTTGTTTCACCAAGGATTATTATGTCAATGTTTGCCAAGTTACATGTCTCCAGGAATATCAGAAGTTCATCAAAGTGTTTGCTAACACTTCTTATGTTAAAGTGCAAAATTTGCAGAAATTTATTCTTATTACTAAATTTATTTTTGAATTCTTCAATATCGTCAATCTTCATTTCTTGTTCTGTATTTGCTTCATTTTCTAAAATTTCTAACATTATTACTTCAGGAATATCCATAAATACCATTGATTATAATAACTAAAGAAAAATTTGTTGTGTAAGAAAAAAAAAAACGAACAAGAGGAAGATAAAGCGCAGACACATTTTTTAATTCTAGAAAAAAAAACATCTTCAAGCAGGATTTGAACCCGCGACCTCTAGATCTCTAGTTCTATGCTCTACCAACTGAGCTATCTAAGACACAAGGTTCAAATACTGCATGAGAGATCCTTTCTACCTCATTAATACATCCCAACTACAAACTAACATTAAATTCTAGGTTAAAGCAATCTTCGAAACACATATGTGCATATGTGAGCCTTGCGTCTCCGATAGGTCAGATGGTAGAGCATAGGACTAGAGGTCGCGGGTTCGAATCCTGCTCAAGCATGGTTTTTTTCTGGAATTTAAAAAGTTCGTCTGAAATGCCACAATTTTCCATTACTTATTTATACAGTATGTTCCCTCACTTTGTGGAACCACCCTGAATATATACTTGTTTGAAATTCTGGTGAGCTATGCACTGCACTAGGGCAAATTCAGCAGTAGCGCGGCTCGTTATAATTTTTCAAATGCTTCTGAAAAATCACGAACGTTCTAGTCGTTTCCACCTCTTGTCAACGTCTGTAAACCGCGTCAGAACTCATTGGATTATTAGAGTTTGTTTTGTGTTTTCGCGCCCAAAATAGCGCGAGATAGCGTTGTATATTGTTACGAATATCCTACGCCACTGTCTTTTCGTGACATTATCCCACCGTTGACTTGCCAAGTTTTCAGAAAGTGCCGAAAGAAGACTCTGGAGGATCTGACGGATTTTTGCTCAGGGAGGATCAGACAAAGGCCGCCTCGAGAGATCTAGATGTAAAACATCTCAATTCTCGAATAAATCGAGAAACGCCCATCACGAACGTTCTAGTCGTTTCCACCTCTTGTCAACGTCTGTAAACCGCGTCAGAACTCATTGGATTATTAGAGTGCTTTGTGTTTTCGCGCGATAGCGATGTATATTGTTACGAATATCCTACGCCACTGCCGTTTCGTCTCCCCCACCATTGACGTACCAAGTTTTCAGAAAGTGCCGAAAGAAGGCTCTAGATGATCTGACAGATTTTTTTATTATAAGTGTATATTTTGTGAAGCTGTTCAGCTGACAAGGTAGTGTTCTCGGGCTTGTATTCTTCATATATATAGTAATTTTTTAAATCAATTTTTTTGCTGATTTGAAGCTTTTTGTACAAATTATAATTGGTAAATAGAATACAAGAATAATGCTGTGGCAATTCACTGAAAAATCATGCTCATTGCTTATGAAGAAATTTTAACAATTTTTTCATTCAGAAAATGGCAATGAAAATTGGTAGTGATAGAATTGGGTGGGTATAAAATCAAATATATCTAGTATAATTGGTTAGTTACCTATCGAGCAACATGCAGATCATTTGATTAAAACATGTTGCATTAATTATCTTTGTAGATTTTAAAGATATCTCAATCAATGAACCAAAATAGAATCTGCCTTCTAAACACTTTGCCCCATACGTTATTGGCTCAAGCTCTACTGTCGCCAAAAAACAAGTCCCCCAAGTGTGGGTTTCAGATCCTACTTCAATAGGTTAGGCCCCGAGGAAATTTTTATATTCGAAATAAGAGTTGAAGTGTATATCTCTATTTCCAAGATGAAAGTAAGTTGAGGCCTACCATTTTTTCATTAAAGATACACCCAAAAATGCATTTTTTGTAAGTGCTTCCAAGATTTTTGGTCTGTATATTTCTCTTTATTTCAACCAATGGAATGAACTAATTCCACAAGAATAGATCCCTGCACAAAATGAAATGTAGTTCAAGAGGATGATGAAGTGAGAAAGAATTTCCTTGAAAAAAGTATATTTTTGAAAGTTTGAACCAATAAATAGTAAAAACGATTAATCTAAAACCAAAACAGAACTTGGTCCAAGATTCCAATACATTTTGTCATACAATGTGCTGAAAAACACCCTGCCTAATCAGTTCTTCGCACTCACTACGTGGCAAATAGTGTCTACTATCCTTTTTCAACAGTACCACGGATCCATCGTTCAACTCGAAGCGCCCGTAATCAACTAGGCAACGCACTTCAACGTAAAGAGCTTTTGGTGGCTTCAAGTCGACAGACAAGTTAACCCCCTCTTCCCCTATGGATCTCATGTATGTTGCGAGCGATCTTGAATACTTGGAGAACCAGTCTATTTCCGCGGCACTCAGATTTTCCTTTATGTCAACGGGAAGAATGCTTCCAAACTCCCATCTCATGGTCCGTAAGCACTTTAGCCTGCTGAAGTGGTACGCCATGAGGCAGCGGACGTTTCTTTTGACGGCTGCATGACGGACTTTTATGGACGGTATTACGGACCTGCCTATTGTTGATTCGTCTGAAGAAGCTGCCCTGTAGAGAGAGTAGTTTCAAATTTTAATGTTATTACGAAGTCGAACAACTCACGCATCGGTTTCATTTTCTTCCACTAGTTGTTTCACCTCGCTGGCAATCGCATTCACCAAATCGGTCTGTAAAGATGAAACCGATTAGTAGATCATATTTCATATAATTTTTTGATCAGTGCTCATCGTACTGTGATCAGAACTATTTAAAAATTGATTTGTTTGATAATACGAACAGGATGTTCATTAAATCAGATGTGGAATCACCTACGACTGAAAGATAATTTTCAGTCGCCATTTTTCTTTTGAGTTTGGTCCTTTCACATTATCTATCAGATGTAGTTCAATGTCCAGCGTGGCGTTAGCCGGGGAAGTAGTTGTCTGTTAGATATTACGAAAAATAACTTCATTATTGCCGTAGAAAAATCTTTCTATTCAATTGAGAAATGTTTCCTCTTTTTATTTAAAAATATTGGCAAATATATGGGTTATAATTCAACATAATTTTTATATTTTTCTGACTAATGCAACCTGTTGGATAAACAATATAGTTTTTTTTTTTAATACAAAGTACGTTTAGTAGCATAAATATCGAAGAATTGAATAACCATGTTTTTTTTAGTTCGCTGACGGCTTAACCAAATTATGGAGACCCACACATATACCTACATTATATGGCGGTAAATTATCTTCACACCGAGCTAGTTCCTTCACTAGGGTGTAAGCTTTCTCTCCGTACATTTCTTTAAAAAATAACGAGTAACAAATAATTTTACAAGTACGGATTATCGAATACCTTTTTATGATCTATTTACATTTCAAATCAAACTAATTTTAAAAAAGTAAACAAAGCAGTTTTGATTTCTTCTTCCTCAATATTTAAGTTATTGATGAAATCAGTTACCGAGAGATGGCGATGTAAATGTCAAATGTACCAAAAAGTATCACATAACATTTCACAAAGTGGCTAGAACGGAACTCGTGTACTGTAGGGTGTGGTCTGAATTTCGTTGTTTTAGATAAAATTACTATTTTTTTAAGTTTGGTTTGAAAATGGCGCCTTTAGAAAGAGGATGCGTCTTTCTCCAATTGGAGAGTCTCGCACAAGTCACCAACTTAAAAAAAAACCTTCAAAAACTTCTACCTCTCCAATTGTCATGATTTAATCAGAGTTATGTGGAGACCCACCAACTGAATAAACTGGATCATTTATTCTTAGTCCCGAAGTGTTTTTATTTTTGTATTAAAAAGAGTTATATTCCCAGGGAATTTTGTGTCTATGTTGAGTGTTGGTGCTTGTCCCAATCTGATTCGTGCTTTCGTGCATCATCGACTGTTATCTGTCACGATGCCATTTGAACCTAAACGCAGAAGAACGCCTCTTCTTTATTTTGTTACTTGACATCCGTTCTTATCAATTATAATTGTGTTGTGTTTTCTCTTATTCAATCTTTTTTTTCATAAAATATGTTTTGCGCTACCAACTGTTCACATTTTTAGACACAAAATCTCTATGAATGACACATTTGATGCAAGAAATATATAAGTGCTTCATGACCTAACCTAAATGATCCAGCATATTCAATTTGTAATTCTCTACACAACCCTGATGAAATCAAATTCGATTTGACCTTCACTTGAATAACTTCCCCCAAACACTAGCGCCAATTGTGGTTGTTTTAGGATAATCCATAGACAATACCGTTTCTTACAATCCAAACATGAATTCAACTCACTTTTAATGTGATGTTCCAGTAACAATTGGAAATACTATAATAATAAAAATATTAGTACAACATTAAACGAAGACAAATGAAATTATAGTTGACAGTTCGAAGCAACTAGCGGTAAAAGTTTGAACTGTGTGAAGTAACGATGCATACGTCCATCAAAAGCGCTAGGAATACGTTTTTGGATATAATGAGAAAACTGGCGTTTTCAATTTTAAATTATTAAAAACATTGACAATTTTTTTTATTTCTGAGTTTGTTGCTGACTTTCCTAGGTGGGAATCTTTATGTGCAAATCAAAATATTCTAGAAAAGGGGCACATGCGTGTTCCCCATTCCTGTTTCCTGTCAACTCTTTCATGTAACGTAACATATAAATGTAATTACCATTACCATTACATCAAAATAATATATAATATTTTTCATGTCCATATTATTATTCGTTCAAATAAAATTCTAGACGAGGATTTGCTGGGAAAAAACGATTAGATATAAGTTTCGGGATTTTTTAGGGAATTTTCGAGCCTTTGGTCGAGATTTTTCTTTACTTGGCGTTGGCAACCCTGGTTCTATGTTCTACTAATTTCAGTTAATTTTTTTCATTTATGTTCATGCGCGTAAAGTAAAATGATTTCGCTTACGATCGAAGTGAAACAGCCAGTGTTGCCAATATGTGAGGGATTCCTCACATTGTGAGGGTTTTACACCGCAGCGGGTGATTTGTGAGGGTTTGTTCAAATGTGAGGATTTTTGAGGATTAACGTTTTCATAAAATAGAACAAAGTAAGCTCCAATAGTACTACCTTAAATTTGTTTCCAAATAATAGGACAAAGGGTATTGATGGAACCAAATGCTCACGCGGCCTTTGCCGTGAATTTTTATGTTCTGAATTCTTGAACGACAAACAGTTTGACAGAAAATATGTTTTTTATTAATTTTATCAACGTGAGGATTTTGTGAGGAATTTCAAATTTGTGCGCGTAAATGTGAGGGTTACAGCAGCTGAATGTGAGTAATTTTTACATTTTACATTGGCAACACTGGAAACAGCGCTAGGGCGTAGGCTCTACGATTTTTGCTTTTATCTTATTGTATAAAATGGACGAGACTACCTATCGAACACTTCCCGTAAAAATTCACCTCTGACTTTGAAACGTTAAATGATCTTTCACCTTTTCTAATTCTGGTTTGAAAAACCAGATATTTGCATTTAGGTCACAAGGGTATTAATAATTCACAGAAATGCTGGTCACTCGTCACATTTTGGCAGGCACTCTTGTTTCGCAGGTGTTCGGCCTCAAATATTTTTTTTCACTTGTTGGGAGACGCTATCTTGTTTTTGCTTGTACAAAAAATCAGATCCTTGCCTAGCCTAGGGCCTAGGTCAGTTTATTTGGAATACGTTGAAGGTTGAACGAGCATTTTCAGCACGCTTTTAATTACCTCCACTTCACTTTCATTTCCTCTACCGACTGCAGTGCTGCAGTGCAAAGTATCAGGTTTCAGATTGCATCTCGTCTGACATTGTGCCTGGAGGTGGGGGAATTGATGTTGTCCGGGAAGGAAAATACTCGGAAATAAAAAAATAGATAAATAAACTGGTGAGTTGAATATATTGGTAAACAAATTGCATTTATCATAAGATTTCGAATAGAAATAACAAACTTTGCACTTTGGTTACCAACAAATTTGCAAGTTACACAATTCCTTCCCGTCTCTGAATGCTATTTTGAATTCAATAATTGTCTGAATTTCAGCCGAAAATGAGCCAACTTACCGAGAGAATCGACGTTGACCAGCCACTGTGGGATCAGAACACATTTGTCGGAAGATTCAAGCATTTCCTTTGGGTTACCGACCCAAGATCGTGTATTGTGAGCGAAGAGGCGTTGGATAATGCGAAACTTCTGGTAGAACAGTATAGAAAAGGGCATGAACCTCCAGGCACGAGTGTGGAACAAATCATCTATGCCAAGAAATTGTACGAGAGCGCATTCCATCCGGATAGTGGGGAAAAGCAGAATGTCTTCGGGCGAATGTCGTTTCAAGTTCCCGGAGGTATGGCTATTACGGGGGCCATGTTGCAGTGGTACAGGTAAGTTCTCAAAAGGCGCACATCATACGACATACTACAAGCTGCCATAATCCAATTTTTTTTATGATTATTATTCAGATGCTGAGAATAACTGTGAAAACTTCGAAAGGTATCAAACTGGGATAAATTTATTTACCAAACATATATTCAAAAGGGAGGTTGAGAAAGAAGTATTTTTCAGTGTATAATTTTTTAATTTAATTACAAAGCTTGGTTAAGCTGAGCGCTTTCGGCTATTTGCCATCATCAGAGCTTCAATTGTCAAATTGGGGTGAGATTCCATCTCTCAAGAGACACAAAAACATAGTGTACATAATGGATATTACAACATAAAATGAAATAAAAGTAAATACGTGTTCAGCCTTTCGACAACAAACTGGGTTTGGTAGGAAAGAGTGGCTAGTTTGTTGTCGAAAGGCTGAACACGTATTTACTTTTATTTCATTTTATGTTGTAATATCCATTATGTACACTATGTTCGATCTTCCTTACCTTGTGCAATTTCTGACATTACATTAGGCAATGCAAATTTTGAATATATATTCTTGAGTCTGAGGATTAGTACTTATAAAATTTCTTTGGCTATACTTTATCGTCCCCCTAACACCAGACTTGGCGACATGTTAGATGCTTTGAATGACAATATCCCCCAACTATTGACCGAATATGACTACTCTGTTTTAATGGGAGACTGGAATGTTAATATGCTGCAACACAATTCTCTTTTGGAAACTTTTGATACTTATGACTATTTCAATCTCATAAATGAACCAACAAGAATTACCGCAACATCTGCAACATGTTTGGACCCGATATTTATCAACTGTAAAGAAATATGTCTCAATAGCGGTACAGTCCCTTCTGACGTCAGTGATCACAATAGAATGCCCTTTTGTACTTTAAATATTGTTGTTAAGAAATCTAAGCAGAAATTTATTAGTATTAGCGATTACAAACAGCTCAATGTACATGCCTTGAACAGAATCTATTGAATATTCCTTGGGATAATATTTTTTATATTAATGACATAAATCATAAAGTCAGATTCTTAGAAGATAATATTAGTTACCTTTTTAATTTGCATGCACCTTATAAAACAATTAGAGTAAGTAAACCACCTGCTCCCTGGCTTACCGATAACCTCAAATTAATTCTGAAAGAACGTGATAAAGCACTAAGCAAATATAAAAAAACAAAAAATCCTGAAAACTGGAATCATTATAAGGAATGCCGCAATTTTGCGTTAGCATCGTTGAGAAGGGAAAATCAAGCTATCTAACAAAATTAGAAAATGAAAAAGATGATAAAAAATTATGGAAAGGTCTTAGCAACTTGAATATCAAAACCTCTAAATGTAACAGTGAGCTACCTGATACCTTCGAGAACCAAACGAAATTAATGATTACTTTATAAGTATTTTTGATAATTCAAATAACTGTGCCAACTCATGCGAGTTCTACTCAAATAATAGGTATAGTGATAATATTTTAATCTATCGTTTATTGATCAAAATAAGATCCTACAAATAATAAATAATATAAAATCAAATGCTGCTGGAAATGATGGTATCACACTCCACATGGTGAAATTATGCTTGCCTATTATCCTTAACCATATTACCCATATAATAAACTGTTGCTTGGAATGTGGTTATTTTCCTAAAAATGGCTGAATCGATCATAATTCCAATTCCAAAACTTCACCACCTAATCATGTTCATGATTTGAGACCAATTAGCTTACTTCCTGTGATTTCCAAAATATTTCGAAGAGCAGTATATATTCAAGTAAATGACTTTGTTATAACTAATAGCATATTACCTGTTCAACAATCCGATTTAGAAAATGTCATAGTACAACTACTGCACTCTTAAATTTAACAGATAATATAATTGGAGCCTTAGATAAAAACTTGCTGCTGTTCTAGTTACCTTGGATTATTCCAAAGCATTCGATCTGATTGATCACACCTTACTAATCTCCAAATTAACATATTATGGATTTAATACAACTGCACTATCTTTTTTCAAATCGTATTTATGGAATCGACTACAGTGTGCATTGATAACAAATTCTCAAACTCGAAAAAATTGTTTCTGGAGTTCCCAGGGATCTATCCTAGGTCCTTTATTATTTTTACTGTATACATCAGACTTACCGAAAATTGTAAATACTAGTGAAATTCAACTTTATGCGGATGATACACAAATAATCCATATCTTTGATCCTACATCATACATTACAGCATCTGAAACTATAAATAGCGATCTTCAACGGATTGTTGACTATTCTAATAAACACAACCTATCAATCAATCCTTCTAAAACAGTGGTCCTTTTATTTGGAAATAAAAACTTAAGGCCTAACATTGTAAATAATATGAATATTACTCTAAACAATACACGTTTAGTCATCTCTGATAGTGCAAAATTTAGGATTGACCTTAGATACTTTTCTTAGATTCAAGAATCATGTAAATCTTTTATTACTTAGATGTTATATGACTTTCGGTTACTTTATGCTAGTAAACATATTTTAAATTTCAAAACAAGGAAAAAACTTTCAGAATCTTTGGTTTTATCCCTTCTAAATTATTGTAACATTGTCTACTATCCATGTCTTGATAAATGCACTCAAAATCGACTTCAACGAGTGCAAAATACTTGTTGCAGATTCATATTTAATCTAAGGAAATATGATCACATTTCTCAATACATCCTGCAGTTGAAGTGGCTCAAAATTTCTAATGTATTTAAACACCATTTCCTCATTTTTTTGCATAGATTGTTTAATACTGAAAGTCCACCATACCTTCTTGACAAACTAGTATTCAGAAACAATTTACACAATCTTAATACCAGACATTCACAGATACTTAACATGCCACACCACCGGACAGCTTTGTTTGAACGTAGTTTTACTTATAATGCAGTAAAACTTTTAATTCCTTCAAACCAGAATTATCAACTCCACTAAATAGATATAAGAAAGTGCTAAAAATGAACTGCTGAACCAACAAGACTAGTCACATTGCTACATATTTTTTCTCTCTTTCTTGATTACAAAATTTACTAAATTGTTTACTTATATCAATATTATTAACATTGTAAATGCTTTTTCTTTTTATTATCTTTTATATTTTATTATTTTCATTTTTGTATTTCATTTTTGTAAACTGAAAAGGTTAAGAGTTCAAGAGTAGCTATTAGCTAATCTTCGCCTTTTCAGGGCAAATGCATGTACATTTGTTAAATAAAGTCGATTTATTATTATTATTATTATTATTATTATGTTTTTGTGTCTCTTGAGAGATGGAATCTCACCCCAATTTGACAATTGAAGCTCTGATGATGGCAGATAGCCGAAAGCGCTCAGCTTAACCAAGCTTTGTAATTAAATTTAAAAAAAAAATTATACACTGAAAAATACTTCTTTCCCAACCTCCCTTTTGAAACAAGAGTGTTGATATATTCAAAAGGCTCCATAACTTTTTTCTATCCAAGCTATCGACTTGATTTTTTTTAAACGATAGGTCTGACAGTGAGGCACATTTTACAAATATTTCTATTCATATACATGATGTCCCAAAATAAGATATACAACTGAGTTTTCTGTTTTTTTAAATGGCAACCCCCCATTTTTGTTACATTTTTGGATTTGTCACTAAATTGTCCATATAACCACCCAGGTTTCTTAGACTTATCTGCAATAGTTTTTGACTTATGTCCATTTATATGTCAAAATAGCGTCGTGCATAGACCCACAGAAAAATTCATAACTTCTGGACTATTCAAGATAACCAACTTTTTTCCAGTCGATTTAGGCTTAAGGGATCTTTTGAGATACAGGCAAACTGGGAGTCGATGTTCTATCACCTATTACGATTTTTTGAAAATGCCAAATTACAAATGTCAATAACTCTTCTTTTTCAAATACAACACCTTATATTTTATTGCATGTCATTTTTTAAAGGCTTTTTTTTTTGTTGATATAGGGTTTGTGGGGTCTGCAAGATTTGTTTGCAAGATTTGTTGCAAAATAAGAAATTTTGATGTTTTTTTTGAAAAAAAAAAGAATTAAAATAGGCCACTGTCGAAAAATTTGACACATCCATACAATTCTGAAAATAATATGTGTCAACAAAACGAAATTGTAATAGAAACAAAGGAAACACTTCTAGTAATCTTTACAAGAACAGGAAAGGGTCCTTAACAGGAAACAATGTAAAAAATTTGAGGAAAGGCTACTTATAGATGCTCAAATAGGTCACCATCATGTTCCACCCAAGCTGCTAGTCTTCTAGTAAATGGGCCCCGAACTCTAGCAAAAATTGCTCCATAAGTTGAACAGAAGGCTTCCGTAATCCTGTTTTTCATATCATCTGCAGTTGTTGGATGATCTCCGAAAACCCTTTCCTTCACGTACCACCAAAGAAGAAATCTATAGGAGCGAGATCTGGGGATCGCGCAGGCCAAAGAATAATACCTTCTCTGCCTATCCAATCATTATGATAGGATTGATCTAAAAATTATCGCACTATCTTATGGTTATGCACTGCAGCACCATCGTGTTGCAACCGCATGGTATTTCTGGTGTTCAAATCCACTTCTGACATTCTGGGAAGATGTTCGCGAAGAAAATGTTAATACCTTGAGAAAGTAGGGTCCAATAATGTGATTTCCAATAATTCCTCCCCAAACATTAAGCGAGCATCGCTTTTGATGATCAGTCCTCAACCAGTGAGGATTTGCATAATAATGCATATTATGTCTGTTAAATGTTCTTAAATGTTGCTTCATCAGAAAACAGAATTTTGTTAGAAGTATCATAATCTTCGTCAATCATGCCATTCATTTGGATACAACTCTGTTTGGAAAATCATTACCATACAATTCTTGTTGTAGGTTCAGATGATAAGGGTGGAGCTTGTTTTGTTTCAATATTATTCTGTTCCACTACTTTGTGAAATATCCGTTTCTGCTGCTATTTCTATAGTGCTTAAGTGAGGATTTTCCTGTAGGGTCAATAAAACTTGAAACTCATTTTCCTCATTGATCCGACCACCAACAATTTCCTTACATCATGTTTGGCTTCATCAACTCAAAAAATAAAAAAACAAAAATAAGTGGTGGTTTTAAACACACATATATATTTTCTCATTTAACCTACATTTCAAATGTTGTAATAAAGAAGATTTAAAAAATTGCAAATATGCTCTCCCATAAAATCCATGTTGATTTTTTTTCCTAAATAGCATATTTTTATATTTGAAATAAGAAATTGAAGTGTATCTCTCTGTTTCCAAGAAAGAGAAAGACCCACAATTATGAAACAAGACCCAGAAATGAATTCCACAGTGATTCGAAAAAGATACACTCAAATATGCATTTTTTGTGCCTTAAAGATTTTTTTGTATATGCTCCACTGAAAAGAGTCTGCAAAATACCACTTTAGCAGAATTGTACTTAAAGTCTTCATGGCAACACTTTACCGGACTCTTTTTGTTCACTCTGAAAACTTATTATCCTAAAAATGTTTCAAGAGACGCAATAAACTATGGATTTTGAATGGTTTTGGAGTTATAAATGTAACAAAAATGGGTGGTTGTCAATTATAAAAACAGTTCTCAGTTGTGTATCTTATTTTGGGACATCCTGTATATAAATAGAAATATTTTTAGGATGTGCCTCATTGTCGGACTATTGTTTAAAAAAAAAACAAGTTGATAGCTTGGACAGAAACATTTCCCGACAAATTATAGTTGAGTTTCAAAAATTCCCAATCCATCCGAGGCATTAGAATTCAGACCAATTAATACACTAACCCCAATTGAAAAAGTTATTGAAATAGTAGTATATAATCAGCTCTCTAAATACTTCAATACAAATAAGTTATTTACTGGCAATCAGTCAGGCTTTCAACAAATTGCTCCTGTGAAACTGCATTACAACTCACTATTTCAAAATGGAAACAACTGATTGATGAGGGCAAATTTATTATCTCAATATTTTTAGAGAACTTTTGAAACTATTGACAGGAAAATTCTAATACAAAAAATAAAATACTATGGAATTGAAGGTACTGTGTTGAAATGGTTTCAAGACTATCTCTCAAATAGAAAGCAACTCTGCAAATTAGGCAAATGAGTCTATGATGAATTAACTAACGATATAGGTGTACCTCAGTGGAGCGTTTTGGGTCCGTTACTGTTCATCATCTATTTAAATGATATCAATTATATTAATGAATGTGACTTTCTCAATCTTTTGCAGATGACACTCTTGTCGCATGTTACAGAACTGACCCTGCAAGTATAGTTGTTAGATTGAATTCAATGTTAAAAAAACTTGAAATATACCTAGGAACTAATAAATTGAAATTAAATGTTACAAAAACTAAAGCCATGATTCTGTGTGATAAACACAAACTAAAAAACATTAATTATGACAATCTACAGTTGGAAATTGAAAATGATAATATTGAAAGGATGAGTGAGTTTAAATACCTGGGATTCATAGTTGATGACACTTTATCATTGAAGGGCCACTGCGAATAAATTTGTAAGAAAATTTCTAAGAAACTATTTTTTTTTGCCAGAGTTGCCGCTTTTCTATCTCTTCAGAGTAGAATAATGGTTTATAAAACACTAATCCAACCACATTTTGACTACTGTCCAACATTACTTTATGTAATGAATAAGAACGAGTTGCAGAAATTGCAAAAACTCCAAAACAGAGGTATGAGAATCATATTGAGATCCAATAGATACACACCATTAAAATCTATGTTGGAAATACTAGATTGGAACTGTGTTGAAAAAAGACTCTACTTCATGGCCATGATCTTTATTTTCAAACTCACTAAAAATCTACTACCTGATTATCTGGACCCTTTCGTAACTTATAACAACGAGATACATAATTATAACACCAGAAGCACAAATAACTTTTATATTCCTAAAACACGATTGGGAAGTAGTACTAAATCTTTGTTTATCAAAGGATTGGATGACTTCAACAAACTACCCACTGAAGTAAAAAATAGGGTCCTTACAAATTTTGAAAACCAACTGAGAAAGCTAATTCATCCATTAAACCAGTAAATATAATATATAATAACAACTAACAACTAGTCAGTATCCATATCCATCTGTAAATCTTGTTGTTTTCTTGGGATGGTTATTTTATATTATTTTATTTTTTATCTTCTATTTTATTTGATCTTATTTTAAATTTTATTGTTACAATAATTTTAACGTTTGTATGTCTATATGTTTGAATATATATATATATATATATATATATATATATATATATATAACAGCATCAGATTATAGATAGTGACATCTATAATCTGTGCGGCGAAGGTTCTTTTGGATTCGAAACAGATTTCTCTTATTCTCTATATATATATATATATATATATATATATATATATATATATCTTATTCTCTCTCTATATATATATATATATATATATATATATATCTATTGAAAAGTATGGAGAAACTTTAGCTGTGGCATTAGATATCTCCAAGGCGTTCGATTGAGTTTGGCACCAGGGACTCCTCGCTAAGCTTCCGTCTTATGGCTTGCCCCCTCAGCTGTGTTCTCTGCTTGCTAGTTTTCTCTCAAACAGGTCTCTCCATGTAGTGGTCGATGGAGCTTCATCTGACACTCTACTCATAAATGCTGGTGTTCCGCAAGGATCTATTCTCGCACCAACACTATTTCTACTTCGCATCCAAGGAAAATTCACTTTCTTTGCGGATGACACCACCATTCTATGGCATAGCAAAGACATAAATCACTTGAAAGAATCAATTGCTCTCGATCTAGAAAAAATTAAGCAATGGTGTGACTCCAATCGACTCTTGTTTCAATTTAAAAAAAACAAATCTAGTCACCTTTAAGTTTGACTTTGATAATTTGTACTTAGATAACCAGATTATAACAAATAAGCCACAAACTAAGTTTCTAAGTCTAATTATAGACAACAAGCTAAAATTTGATGAGCATGTAACGACCTTGAGCAAGAAGTTAGCCTCTAGCTGCTTTGCAATGAAAATTGTTTCAAGAGAATTAAACGTAGCCTCGGCTAGGATGGTCTACTTTTCCCTAGTTGAGTCACATTTGAGGTATGGCATTGCCTTCTGGGGTTTATGCAATAACCAGCTGTTTCAATGTGTTTTTATTCTACAAAAAAGAGCAATCCGATACCTGTGTAAAGCTCAATATCACGATCACTGCAAACCACTTTTTATTAGCCAACAAATATTATCACTCGTTTGTTTATTTATTTTGGAAACTGTATGCCTCATCCACACAAAATATGGTTCAACACCTACTGAAACACGAAAACATAAAACAAGAAATGAAGGTTGTGTTCCCTTACCCTTACCTAAATCTAGTCTGACAAAAACTCCATCATGTATGAAAGCAAAAAATATATAATCATCTGCCAGCCAGTTATAGAAACATAACTTCTCTGAAGAACTTTCAAAGACTGTAAAAAGGCTCTATTGCAGAAAGCTTATTATAACCTGCAGGAATATTATGATGATATACTATAGTTCCTTATGGGAATTGATTTGATACTGGATATTTATATTATTGAATTTTTTATTTTTATCTCATATGTTTTGATTTATTATGCAAGACTACTGTTAAATCTTAAGGGTGGTAATTGTTAGTTACCCTTTTGTTAATGACATCGTATTTTATAATGTGTTGTTTCAATAGTCCTTCTTTTTTAAAGGAGATTGACAATATGTTTTTATTCATATATGTAATATTTATCTTTTATGTTGTACATTTTATCCATTTGACATTCACGTATCTAATTATCTATACATTTCTTATTTTTTTTCTATTTTCATGCTTTGTCAATAAGAATCAACTCTTCAGACAATAAAGTATATATTGATTGATTGATTGATACTTCACATCAACGACCTGTTGAAAGCAACTTCATGTCCAGTACACAGCTTTGCCGATGATAGTACCCTCCATACCGCTTTCTCTTCCAGGGCCCCTATATCAGCCCGTGAAACCAGAAATGAACGAGGAAGAAATGTTAATAATATAAATATGGACTTAGCAACAATTCTCGAGTGGGGATCTAATAACTTGGTAGAATTCAATGCAAACAAAACACAATCATGTCTTTTCTCTAGAAAAGCCGATCTCACTGTGCCTAACATAACTTTGTCTGGAGTAACCATACCACTGAAGTCATCCATATCGATGCTTGGTATTACTATCAGCAATAACCTTTCCTGGGAAAATCACGTGAGGTCCATTGCCAAAAGTGCATCCCAAAAACTTGGTTTTTTGTTTCGTGCCAAGAGCTATTTCACCCCCACTCAGCTGCTTATGATCTATAAGGCACAGATCCGACCTGTCCTAGAATACTGTTCCCATATTGGATTCTTTCCAAAAAAGGGCAATTCGTCTCGTCGGTGATGCCTCGCTTACAAACTCGCTCACTTGTCTGGAACACCGTAGAAAAGTTGGCGATTTGTCTCTATTTTATAGATATTTTCATGGGCGATGCTCTTCTGAAATATCAACAATCGTTCCTGCTTTGGCAGTCTCTTCGAGATTAACCCGTCAAGTTCAGTCATCACACCCCTTCGTGGTCACTTTGGAGACCTGCAGAACATCACTTTCCAAAGACTTCGTCATCCAACGAACAGCGAGGCTTTGGAACTCATTGCCTAGGGAGGTGTTCCCCGAGGCATACAACCTCCAGAAATTTAAGAAGAACACCAACTCCTACCTTCTTTCCCTTGGTTCCCACGATGTTCTCTGAACATTATAGGATATCCCTTTTCGTGGGAACCAGAACATAAAAAAAAAATATATATGTGTGCATGTATGTGAGTGTGTACGTTTGTATGTGTGTTATGTATATGTATGTATATCAATCAATCAATCAATCATGCTTTATTGTCAGAAGATACAAAAATCTCATAGACAAAGCGATAAATAATGATAATAGCATATAAATGAACTCCTATAAACATTAAAATATATAAGCATATTTGAGCACATATACAGACATATAGATATATACATATATACTAAGGGTCAAAATGTAATAAACATAGAACATAGAATATAGGACAATTTCTTCACATTGTCTGGTCATAAAAAAATGATTATATTGAAATGAACAAGCAATAATATATAAAATATAAATATAAAATAATTATAATTATAGGTTTGTAAAATAAGATATACATACAGTTATTACACACAATATTTGACTAGTTTGACGATGATACTTCAACTTACTGAATCTAGGAAGAATTCTTCCAGTGTATAATAGGCCTTCTCAACCAAAAGCTTATTTACTTCTTTTTTGAATTTATTGAGATCCCGAATCTCCCTTATTCTTAATGGCAGGTGGTTATAGATTTTTCTGCTTTGGTAGATGAGCGACTTCTGAGTAAGAGCAGATGAAGGTTTCAAAAGAGAAATCTGATTAGGGGCGACGGGTACTATATGAGGGGGAGCAAACTAATATGTTGTAACGTAAATAAACTTAACTTGGTTTAACTAATTTATTTAACACTTAATCTACAACTTAATTTATATTACTACGCTACTGAATAGCTCGATCGTATGGGCTCGTTCAGACTGTGTCTCTGAGACTTGAGGGTTGCCTATTTATCTCCGATACAGCATTCTCGATGATTCGAATTCTTTCCGTTGGCGACCGGCGTGTTCCAATTGTTTCCAATATTGACCGTTGTCTTCCGCGGCAGAGCGCACTGGATGGTTCTCGAACATCTCCGGATATGATCTCATCGCTGTCGACGGCAACATGTGAGGCGACAGGTCCGGCCTAGGTTCGTTACATTGCCCCCTTCTTAAAGACATTTCGTCCCGAAATTTCATCCTTGGAGTGTGACGATATCTGCATGACTCCCCATATCTGCACCGTGAAGTTCGATGGAAGTAACACTCCACGGTCTTCATGATCGGTCGTGGAAGAGGGTTACAGCAAACCAAAATCTTGACGCCGCTGGATCTGAATATCGCCTCCAGCATACTTCTTATGACTCTCCAGTCCAACCCATCAATACCACAGGACAATTTTGGAATTGCTAGATCCACCAGATTCTGGTCCACCATAGTATCTCTTAGTTTGGTGAGACTCTTCCAGACATCTTCATAGGACGGTTTATCTTGGGAATGCCTCTTGGTAACTAGGTAGTAGATGTTTCTCTGGCCTTTCTTCAACTGTAGCACCCCACCAACTTCTGGATTCTGCCCCCGCAGTTTTTGGAGTTGACCAAATTTCTTGGAGAACACTACGGCGATGCCCTGGACATTCGAAGATCTTCTGCCACAAGTCGCTAGTGCGTAGTCAGCAGGCACCTCGAAAAGGTCTCGTGACTCCTCTCTAGTAACCCCATGTAGAACTTTCTGCCCGTTTGAATACAAGGACATAAACTTCTAACGCATATCATCCTCCGTGGCTTGAGGGTGCGAACTTGGTCATGGTTTCCAGCGTAAGGGCCAACCTGTTGAAATGGACGACCCTTGGTTTCCCTCGGGTGGCTTATGGATTCGGTACACAAGGTCGTTTATCCTTTTCACGATTTTATACGGGCCTTCCCACGAGTTCCGCAACTTTGGTGATAGTCCACGACGACGTTTGGGGTTGTACAGCCAAACCAGGTCATCAACCTTAAATCCTCCAGCGTCGGCCTTGATGTCATAGGTCTTCTTCATTTTATCGCTGGCACTCTGGATGTTCAACCGGACTCGTTCGTGGATGTCGTCCATTCTCTGCCGAAGTTTGCTGACGTAGTCCCTCCCCGAGTGTCTTGTCCTGGCGGTATCCCAAACTTCAGGTCACAAGGCAGTCGCAGTTCTCGGCCCATTATAATACTAGCAGGAGTTTGTAACGGTTGACTCGTGAACTGCGGATCGATAGGCCATCAGGAACAAATGAAGATACTGGTCCCAGTCTCTTTGATGGTCAGAGACAACCTTGGACAAGTGGCGGGTGATCTGCCTGTTCATCCGTTCCACCATTCCATCGGACTGCGGATGTAGTGCCGTGGTTCTTGTCTTGCGGATGTTCAGCAGTAGACATATTTCTTGGAAAAGGTTGGATTCGAAATTTCTGCCTTGATCCGAGTGCAGCTCCATTGGAATACCGAATCGACATATCCACTCTTTCACCAAGACGTCGGCGACGGTGATGGCCTCCTGGTTGGGCAGGGCATAGGCTTCCGCCCACTTACTGAAGTAGTCCATTGCCACAAGGATGTATTTATTCCCGTGGTCGGATACGGGAAACGGGCCGGCGATGTCAATGGCGATTCTCTCGAACGGGCTGCCTACGTTGTACTGACGCATCGGGGCCTTGGGTCGTATTCGAGGTCCATTGCTAGCAGCGATACAGCGCACTTCCTGCACCAGTCCTGACGTCAGCTTGACAATTGGCCCAGTAAAACCGTTGCCTTACTTTCTGCAGGGTCTTCGTCACTCCCAGATGTCCTCCGCGACTCCATCATAGATTTCCGAGCACTTCCTCTCTTCTGTTCCTGGGAACAATTATTTGGCGTCTGTCTTCCCCACCAATATCGGCCTCCAACACACGTTTCAGGATCCCATTGTCCAGAATAAGAGAGTTCCATTGTGCCCAATAGGACTTAACAGCCGAGTAACCTCGCACTTCCTGCCATGATGGTCTTCGATTGCCCTTCTTCCAGCTGACGACTAAGCCAAGGTCGGGTCTCTCTCTTGGTCTTTCTGGATCTTGCTGTCATTCCAGTTGTCATCCATTCCCGCGGTTCTACAAAGTGTTGCTTTTTCTCTTCTGCTCGTCGGCAATGTGAGCAATCATCTGGACATGGTCTTCGCGACAAGGCATCTGCATTCTTATGGCTAGTTCCGCTCGATGTTCGATCTCGAAATCGAATTCTTGGAGTCTCTCGATCCAAGCGTGCTACTTGACCCTCAGGATTTTTGAACTGCAGTACCGCCTCATTTCCCTGGTATGTGTAAGAGCCATTTGAGAGCTGCATGGTCAGTTCTCAACAGGAATCTTCTTCCGTATACGTACTTGTAAAAGTGTTCCACTCCCTTTACAACAGCTAACAGCTCTCGCCTGGTGACACAGTAATTGCGCTCTGGTTTGCTAAGCGTCTTGCTGAAATAACCAATGACCTTCTCCTGTCCCTCCTGGATCTGAGATAGGACAGCTCCAAGTCCCACGTTGCTGGCGTCCGTATATAGTCTGTTGAGTGTTGAACTGTGCACACCTAAAATTACAGAGCTCCCAACATCAGTATGTTTTTCAAGTGTTGTACAACAAAAATAGTAAGTCACTATGTATGTACGAATTGTTCTGGTATTTATCATAAGAGCTGTATAGCAAGAATGGAAAATAAAATACGATTCCTAAAAGGAAACGAAATTTCCTGTTGCAAAGACGATTCTTGTTCGAATGACGAACAAGAAGAAATAAGTTTTCTGGAAAAAACTATTGATGATTTGAGTGAGGATGGTTTGAATAAGGACAAATATATAAAGAAATTGAAAGATGATCATGAAATATTCGTACAAGAAGCAGTTAAAAATGAATGCGAACTGAACCAAATGATTGAACGACAAGAAGTTTCTATAAAAAAAATGCAAAACAAAATCGTTGAACTACAAATAGATGTTAAAAAAACCGATGTTCACGCAAAAAACTCTGTCTCACAAACAGATCCATTATTAGGGCCAATAAAAAACACTGCATCGGCAAAGCCAAAATCAATTGACGAAAAGGAAACCCAAACCACAGACAGTGGCGTAGCGAAAAATTTTGAAAAGTATTCAATGGTCCAAACAAAATTGATCATAGATGACCTGAAACAAGAAATTTCGAAACTAGAAGAGGATAAGATCAAACTAAAAAAGGCTGAAGTGGATTTAGAAAGCATGTCGAAAAAATTACTGCAAGAAAAAGCCAATTTGTCTGATATAATTGGAAAAATGAAAATTTCTATAGAAACACTTTCTATGGAAAATGAAAATAATTACTTGGAATTGAAAGATCTGAAAAGTGAAATATTAAACATGAACCAAAAGAAAGATACAAGCTCAGGTGAAGAGCTGTCGATGGACAAAGGTTGTCTCAAACTGGATACCGTTGGGGGATTCATTCACTACAATTCCAATAAGAATAAGGGCAAGAAGAACAAAGTTAAGCAATCCAGGTTTGACAAAAGAGGCATAGGTAAAACAGCTGAGAAGAAAAAAAAACCCATGGAAATTTCAAAGGAGATTATGACAATGAAAAACAGTGGCATTCAAAAAAGGAAAGTCAAGAATTTAGCCAAATGAAGCAGGAAAAGTGGAGCTATCTAAATCGATACCTGACGAAGCAAATGATGAAAAGATGGAGTCGTTCCAAAACTCTGTCATCCTTCAAAGCTCGGATTGTGAAAATGAATTGAAGAATGATATCTTGATATTGGGTGATCAATATTCAGAAGGTTTTTCAAATGTTTTGAACATAATTATCAATGGTTCATCTGAATATAACATTCAAGAACACAGTACTACTAGTATAGAAATATGCGACCTGATAATAAATAATTTTCAAAAAACCGTAAATTATGGTAAAGATGATTATATTATAATTATGTTCAAAACTCAAAATATCAGTAATACCAAAACACTTAATATTGCAATGAAACATTTACTATCTTTAGGTAGAACTACGAACTTAATTATAATATCCAGTCTTGATACAAACTCAGACTATAGAATACATAACAATATTACTAATGCTGTGAAACGTTTCAAGTTCGGCAAACAGAAACTCTTCTATAAAATATCTCCTTGACGAGAATGAAGACAATAACAAATTTGAAATCTGTGAAGAAATCAAAAATCATTTTCTTTCTTCATTCAAGTCTTCTGTTGTATTGAAAACAATAAAGACGGTCGAGCATAACACAAAATTGGATAACTCGGGATCGTTGCAGTTTTTTCGAGTCTAATTTAAATATTCATGGAAATGTGACAAAGAGCAAACAAGAAAATAAATTAGTCATTCTTCATCAGAACATACAATGTATAAAGAATAAAATTTTAGATATAGAACTTTATGTTGATACCATGCATATAAAACCTCGAGTACTATGCTTCTCTGAACACTGGATGAAACCAGATGAAGAAGAAATTACCAAACTGACAGGATACAAACTATTGTCTTCATTCTCAAGGAAGGATATGATTCATGGAGGCACTTGTATCTATACAAGAGAAGATAATTTTGAAAATTTAAATGTTTTAAAGGAAAAGTGTATAGAAGGTCATATTGAATACTCTTGTGTGCAATGTAGACAGATGAAATTGGTTATTTTATGTTTTATCGTTCAAATTTGGGTAGAATAGATGTCTTCATGGAAAGTTTTGAAAATATTCTTCAGGAGTTGCTCACAAATTTTGGTGATCATAAGATTGTTCTATGTGGAGATTTTAACATAAATCTCTTTAAAAAAACAACACATCTATCGAATTTTTAGAGCTACTCCTTTCCCATAATTTTCATCAAACAATATTTGAGGCAACAAGGGTAACAAAGAAGACTGCAACGCTTATTGATAATTTTTTCTTAAACTTCGAGGATGTGGAGAGTGAAGTGTTAGTTACAGCCTTGTCTGATCACCATGGTCAAATAGTAAACCTGGGATAATATGGTTTCCACTAAATAAGTTACATATCAAACTAAAAGAATATTCTCCAAAACAAAATTAAAACATTTTAGAGATGAGCTGCAGTCTGAAAACTGGGACGTAGTCCTCAAAAATTCAGATGCAAATGAGGCATATTCCTTGTTTCTAAATATTATTTCTGGACTAATGAACAGAATCATGCCAAAAAAGAAATATTATTCTAATAAACATAGTTCCAAAACATGGATAACGGCTGGAATCAAAGTATCATGCAAAACAAACGAATAATATTTGAAAACTTAGTAGAGGACTAGTAACCAAGGAGTATTATAGATATTATAGTAAAATTTTGAAAAAGTTATTAAGGAAGCGAAAGTGCTAAATAGCTTAGAAGTAATAAACACAGCGGAAAATAAAGGGAAGGCCACCTGGGGTTTGATAAATAATATAACAAAGAAGAGCTCAATGAAAAAAAATATTTTTAATCACTTTGACTGCGAAAGAAAAGTATCTTGGATCAGGCAAATAATTATTTCTTGAATGCATGTCCAAACGTAAGAACTAAATCCAATACTACTTGTGAAATACCAAATTACTGTCCCAATAGTATATTTCTAGATGAAGTTACTCCTTTAGAAATAATTGAATGCATAAATGCTTAAAAAATAAGAAATCAGTGGGTTTCCTCCTGAAGAATGTAGCAGATTTCATAGCAATTCCTTTGGCTTATATTATGAACTCTGTTTTGAAACGGGAATCTTTCCGGAAAAATTGAAAGTAGCTCACATAAAAGCCATATTTAAAAAGGAAAAAAAGATGAGTTAAAAAATTATAGACCTATATCTCTGCTTCCCAATTTGAGCAAAATCCCAGAAAAACTGATTCATAAACGACTGATGAACTTTTTAGAAAAAAATAAAGTTATAACGGAATGTCAAAACGGCTTTAGAAAGGGACAACAACGCATTGGCAATTTATAAAGCTTTGGAAAAAATTCTTGATGCTCAAAATGATGGCAAGTGCACTTTAGCAGTGTGCTTAGATCTCTCAAAGCCTTCGATAGTGTGGAATATGAGATATTACTGGACAAAATGGAAAAATATGGAATTCGTGGAGTGGCGATAGACTGCTTGCATCTTATCTATGTAACAGACAACAATTTGTGGTAGAAAAGGATGAAAGCGGAAACCTCATTAAATCAGAAATGGCTATAATTAAAAGAGGGGTACCACAGGGTTCAATTTTAGGCCCACTTTTGTACATTTTATACACGAACGAACTTCCAGAAATAGTTAAGCAAGCTGTTATATTGTATGCAGATGATACATCCTTGATCATCAATGAAGATAACTCATTGTCGGCTGTTGCAACGGTCAATGAAAATTTACAAAAGTTAAATGGATGGTTCTCAGACAATAATCTTTTGTTAAATGTAAATAAAACCCAAATTATGCATTTTGATAGAAAAAACCAACGCATTAAACATAGTAATCGACAATGCAGTAGTTGAAACATCCAGAAATATGTCTTTTGGGGTGATAATAGATCATCGTCTAGATTGGAAATCTCATATAGATCAGTTGACTCGAGATCTATCAAAATATACATATGCCTTATATGTACTCTCTGAAAATATTAATGTGAATGCTGCTCTAATGTCGTATCACGATATGTACAGTCCAAACCCGTTATGGAATAATATTTTGGGAAACTCTTCCCACATACAGAGAGTACTTATTCTTCAGAAAAATGTGTGAGGAAAATTTTAAAGTTGCCCGTCACAAGTTGCAAACCCCTATTTAGAGAAAATAATATATTGACAGTTATCTCTTTATATATATATGAATCAATTAATTTTGTTTTGAATAATAAATACTTGTTTAATGACAGGGTAGTATCTCATAAGCACAATAGAAGTAAAATGTGATTTACAAATGATAAAGTTAAATATAATGTATATCCAAAAAAATGTGCAGTACAGTTTGGTGAAAATATGGAATAAGATACCAAATAACATTAGGTTAATGGAAAATGGAATTATTAAAAAAGACTCAAGGTTTTTGAGTAAAAATGTTTTTATAAAATTGAAGAGTATTTTCAACATAATATGGAAAGTCTATGATACAAAAAATTTATTAGTTTTAATATGTGAGTGTTTCAATCTTAATGTATTCATCCTGCAATTTATTCTGGATAACTGGAATTAATTTGCAGGTGAATCTCATAATTTTTTAAATGTATTAAATGTATTATTATGTATATAAATACTTACTTAAGTCATTTTACCCTAATGTAATATTTAAGATTATTTATTTGACATGTTCTACACCTCTATGAGGTATATTATTCGACAGAACGAATAAAGACAACTTACTATGTATGTGTATACACAAAGGTGTCTGTGTAAGTGTATATCAGTACCTATTAGAGTATGTTTATTTAGAAACCCATTATTTCGTTTATTCGACAAGTCTGGTAATTGGGATTTGATTACTTTCCCTTTCTATGAGGGTTCAAGTTTCTCAATTTTATACATTTTCAATGATTTTATTATGACAGGCAGTATGAAACGACATACATGTAAATATTTTACCGTAATCATTGTAATTGTAATTATATTTAAGATTATTTATTTATTTGACATGTTCTACACTTCTATGAGGTATGTAAATTAACAGAACGAATAAAGATATCTATCTATCTATCTATCTATCCAAAATGAATTTCCCTTTGGGTAGGGGATAGCTCAGTATAGGTGCGTTGATCAAAGCTCCTTTCAGCTTCCTGAATGAGTCTTGACATTCTTCGGACCACTGGAACTTTGTTTGGCCTTCCGTGAGCTTGGTCAGTGGTTTAGCGATGTTGGCGAATCCCAGCACATATCGGCGATAGTATGTGCATAAACCAAGGAAACTTCGAAGTTGGTGAATGTCTTTTGGGATGGGCCAATCCGTAACAGCTTTGATCTTCTGGTCATCCACTGCTACTCCTTCTCCAGAGACAACGTGGCCGAGGTATCGTACTTCTTTTGGAACAGATGGCATTTCTTAGGGCTCAGCTTCAATCCGAGTTCCTCAGTCGCAGGAATACTTCCTCCAAGTTTTTCACGTGGTCCTCAACGATCTGCCGACCACAATTATGTCGCGAGATACACTAGACACGTGTTCCATGAGAGTCCCTTCAGTACTGTTTCCATCAATCTTTCGAATGTGGCGGAGCATTACAGAGCCCGAATGGCATAACGGTGAACTGCCACAATCCTGAGCCGATGGTAAAGCAGTCTTTTCTCGATCTTCCTGAGCCAGTTCTACTTGCCAGTATCCACTCTTCAGATCAAGGGTCGAGAAAATCGTGGAACCAGCCAACGTGTCTAGGGTGTCATCTATTCTCGGGAGGGTAACTGTCCTTCTTCGTGACATTATTAAGTTGGCGATAGTCTACACAAAAGCGTGTCGATCCATCCTTTTTCTTCACCAGTACGACTGGAGGGACCAGGGACTGTCAGATGGTTCGATAACTCCTTCTTTTCCCATATCGCTGACTATTTTGTCAGCCTCTTCCTTCTTGGCAAGAGGAAGTCTTCTTGCTGATTGCCGGATCGGTCGGGCACCCCAGTATCAATCTTGTGCTGGACCACATTAGTTCGACCCCTTTTCCTTGTCCGGTATCGAAGATGTCTTGGTACTTTTGACTAAATCTCTTAGTTTGGGCTGTTGAGCTGGTTTTATGTCTTTGGAAGAGATGGCAACTAATTTTTCTAGTTCTGTGGGCAAGTTGTTGGGTTGGCTAATCGTACCTGCTCGCCCGGATCACAGATGAAACTGACGAGCAGTGCCCTAAAATTGTTCCTTTCTTTAAGGTCACTGGAAAGTAATTGACATTCATGACCCTTACCGGTACAAATTTTTCAGCACGTAACAGGGTTTTCCCTAGGGCAATCCTCGTCCAATTTTCTCATCATGAGGTTTGGGCTCGAACATCATCACGTCTCCACTGCTCGCACTCCCGTCCAGGCGAGCCTCCAGGATGGTTTCAGCCCTCTCAGGTACGCTTACATCTTCAGCCAACAGCACACGGATCAACTCTTCACTTCTCCCATGAAGTACCAGCTCTTCTCCGCTTGACACGTAGGACGCCGTCTTTGAAATCCAATTCAAACCCTCTGGAATTCATGATGTCCATTCCGATGATTGCATCGTCTTCGATGTCCGCTACAAGTGCCTGATGTTTCACTTTAGTGCTGCCCAAAATTATTTCAATCGGTAGCTCGCCATATACAGTAGCTGGCTCCCCTGTTGCTGTGCGTAGCTTCCAAGTTGTCGGTTCAATTCGTTCCGGTGTTCTGGCAAAGGAAGGTCCGAGAATTGTCCTAGTCGCACCTGTATCTAGCAGCATGGTGCAAGGCTCGTTATTGATGAGACCGCTACGAAAACACCTCTGTTCTGTCGTTTCAGGATAGCGACATATGCGTTGTTAACCGGGCTTGCTGGACACAGGCCGACGATTGCCCCTTCTCGTCGACCTTCTTTAGTTTTCCTGCATCGGGGTCGTGTTTTCGAATGTTGGACATTTGCTACGCACATGTCCAATTTTGCCACAATTCCAGCATCTTATCTGTCTTTTCTCAGGCAAAACTTCCTTCATCACTTTTCTTATGGCAGCTTCCAAGTCAGCATGCTCCTGTGAGTCTTCTTCAATACTTCGAACTTTACTTTGGTTTTGCAGGATTGCTTTGCTGCCTCAAATTCCAAAGCGCGTGCCAGTCGCTCTACAGATGTGTTGGACGAGCTAGTGTCAACGCTTGTCTGGTTTCTTGGTCACGGAGTCCATCCAAGAATGCCTGAACCGCTAATCGCTCCATTACATTTTCCGTGTGGCTGGATATGCGAGACGAACCAAGCGTGCAATGTCAGCTTCGAATTCTTGTAAGGATTCGCCCGATTTCTGGCAGCGATTTTTCAGTTGGGAGTGGTATACGTGTTCCAAATGGGCCTGGCCATATCGTAATTCTAGATGTTTAATCAGCTGATCATAGTCCTCCTGTTCTTGGGCGGTAAGAGTTTGTAGAATATTCGTCGCTTCTCCACGTAATGCAAGTGTTAGTGCTACAGCTCTTTCCCCTGCATTCCATCCATTTGCTTTGGCCGCTGCTTCAAACTGTCGGCGGTAATTTTCCCATGGAGTTTTTCCGTCGAATTGAGGCGGCTTCATGGAAAGCTTCCCTATTTCAGAAATGACCTTGACATCTTTTATACCCTCTTGAACTTTATCCAAGTTCAAACTCAAGTCCAGCATTGCATTTTCGTTAACCGTCTCTGTGGAGGGCGCACTATTAATTCGTTTTTTCAGCTTACTGATCGTTTCCTTCATTTTATCTACCTCCGTGTTCATTTGCTCCCTAATTTTATCTATCTCTGTCTCAACGGTTCCCATTCTTTCTTCTAGAAAATTAGCCACACCACACATTTCTTTTTTTAGGCCTTCTGTGTTTTCCAGGAACTTCTCTTCCAGGCTTCTTGCATTTTCTCGAAGCTTCTCTTCCAGATTTCTAGAGAGCTTCTCTTCCAGATTTATAGAATTTTCTTGAAGCTTCTCTTCCAGATTTCTAGAATTTTCTTCAAGCTTCTCTTCCAGATTTCTAGCATTTTCTTCCAAGCTTCTTGAATTTTCTTCCAAAGTCCTCGAATTTTGTTGCAGCTCTTCTTTCAAGGATTCTATTATCGGACTCAAATCACCACCGGAAACTTCGAATAAAAATGTTTAAGGGTCCTCACCTTCTTGTATAAGTCATTCTGCAAGTCTTTCCTGGAGTACTTGCTTTTTACCCTGTGTTTCCAGTTCCCTTTCCTCCAATTCCTGTTTCAATTCCGCTACCTTCAAATCCGCAAGGCGCACTTTTCTTGAACACATTTTGTCTTTGACGAGGTATCAGTCTGTTTCACGAAAAGTTTATCAGTTTGTTAAAATTCACTTGCGAATTCTTTTCCACGGGCCACCAGTCTATTGTCTGTTTCACGTAAGAGTGTATCAGTTTATATTCCCACGCACAATTGTCCACTTCGCGAAAACCGGGCCACTGTCTATTTTCTGTTTCACGCGAACAGTGTATCAGTTTATATTCCCACGCACAATTGTCCACTTCGCGAAAACCGGGCCACTTTCTATTTTGGGCGTACAAAAAGGTCTATCAATTTATTTTTCTGACTATCCACTCCACGATCACTTGTTTATTTTCAAAATCTCACTTCCGACACCAATTGTAACGTAAATAAACTTAACTTGGTTTAACTAATTTATTTAACACTTAATCTACAACTTAATTTATATTACTACGCTACTGAATAGCTCGATCGTATGGGCTCGTTCAGACTGTGTCTCTGAGACTTGAGGGTTGCCTATTTATCTCCGATACAGCAATAGTTCTATGACTTCGTTCGGTTCTTCCGATCACATTCTCGATGTTTCGAATTTTTCCGTTGGCGCCGGCGTGTTCCAATTGTTTCCAATATTGACCGTTGTCTTCCGCGGCAGAGCGCACTGGATGGTTCTCGAACATCTCCGGATATGATCTCATCGCTGTCGACGGCAACATGTGAGGCGACAGGTCCGGCCTAGGTTCGTTACAATGTTCTTGTATTTTTTATGCAGAAGGCATGCCATTTCTATTATAAAAATACAAACCAGAGTTAAAAATTTTTGTTTTAAAAATAGTGGACGACAAGAGTCCCGGTACTTGGCTTTACATATATATCTCATTGCCCGTTTCTGTAGCAAGAAGACCATGTTTTTTGAACACATACCCCAGAAGGAAATGCCATAACGAAGGTGTGACTCTATCAGTGAAAAATATACCTGTCTGGCATTTGTGATGCACAGCTCATTTGATACAATTCTGACTGCATAACAGCCTGAAGCTAGTTTCTTGCACAATTGACTATTATGACCTTCAACAGCTAATTTGTAGTCGATATGTAGTCCTAAACATTTAATGTCAGAGACATTGGGGATAACTTCATCAGCTAGATTGACATCTATTCTTGTTATGACATAGTATCGTCGTGTCATCTGCAAACATTGTAAATTTTCCTTTAATGTCCACTTCAGTTAAATCATTTACATATATCAAAAAGAGCAGTGGTCCCAGTACCGATCCCTGTGGTACACCACATCTCACTATGCCTTCTCTTGAACCTGTCCCATTTAGCAGCACTGTCTGATGACGGTCAGCCAAATACGAACTGAAGCATGTCAGTGCAGTAACTCTAAAACCATAGTGTTCCAGCTTTCGGAGGAGTATCTCATGATTCACAAAATCAAATGCCTTTGTTAAGTCACAGAATACTGCTGCCGCAGCGTCTTGGTCATTTAGATTTAGATAAAGGGTTTCCAGAAACGAGAATATGGCATCCTGTGTACTTTTTGATGATTGAAACCCGAACTGGTTGGAATTCAAAGTATTATGTTTTTTAAAGAAAAATATCACCCTTTTTTTTACAACTTTCTCAATTAACTTCGAAAAACTGGGTAACAATGATATTGGCCTGAAGTTTGCAGGCAAATCATAATCTCCGCCTTTGTGCAGAGGAATTACTGTGGCCATTTTTAGGAATGAGGGGAACTCCCCTCGAGAGAAGGATTTTTTTTTTTATTTTTTTTTTTTTTTAAAGATACCCTTGATTTTCTGTATATCAGTTGGTATGAGAAAGAAAGTTTCAGGCACCCCTGTTTCGCTGAGGTAGGTCAATGGATCTTTTGTGACATTAATTGATTTTTGCAGTTGCTCTGCTATTGAACAGTAAAAAGTGTTCAATTCGTCTGAGCTCAATTGTTTTTCCTTGATTTGTTTTTTATTTTCATCTCTTTTAATTTTTTGCAGCCCTAATCGTCCTTCTGTAGGTATTTCTATATTTATTATAAAAAGTTAGGAAATTTACACTGTCATTTCTTATATATTTTCTGATCTGATGCAGGGAGCGCATATTTTTTACCGAATTTTTAAGACCCTTAGTGAACCAGGGTTTTTTATTTTTATATTTTAGTTTTCTAATAGGAAATGCCTTATTAAAATTTTCTGAAAGCAATTTATGAAATTCTCTTAGGGGGTTTTGAAGCAGAATAACACTATACCAATCTGATTCAGAACATAGTTGAGAAAACCTATTATAGTTACGTTTACTGAATATTCTACCCCTTTGGGGTTTAGTTCTTGACACTTCGGTGTCAAATGTCATATGACATATAATGGCCTCATGGTCAGATAAACCGGAATTTATAGCCCTACAGGCGACGTTGGTCAAATTGTTACAGACATAATCAATGATAGTGGCAGAAGAACTTGAAATTCTTGTTGGTGTTTCAACATGCATAAGTAAATTGAAGGAGTTTAACAAATTTGAAAGTGCCTGAATATCTGGGGAAGTTTTTTCTAGATAGTTTATATTGAAGTCACCACTTAAAACAATGGATGCACTGATGGGTAGCTGAACTAAAAGCGTTTCCATCCTTTCAAGAAATATTTTAATGTTAGTTGTGGTAGGCCTATAAATGCATAATATAAAATATATATATATATATATATATATATATATATATATATATATATATATATGTGTAAGTTGATACTAAAAGATAATTTTTAATATTCTAAACTTGATTTATGTGTTTCTATCATTCTATGTTTTTTTCTATCAATTTTGTATATTAGGACTTCCTACTTCAAATAAAGATTTCATTTCAAAAAAGTTATGGAGCTTCCACGCACCTCTGGGTCACCCTCTATGTTATTTTGTTAATAGTGATATTTTTTTTGCCCGTGAACATTATTTTCACTAACATTCTTTATGTGACTCGCATCTGTTATTTTTATTTTTTTCAGAACGCCGTTCGCTGTTGTATTTTGGCAATGGGTGAACCAGTCCTTCAATGCTCTAGTCAACTATACGAATCGCAATGCAAAATCTCCTACGTCCACCACTCAGCTTGTAGTTGCTTATGCTTCCGCAACTTCATCGGCCATGATTACTGCTTTGGGATGTAAATATTATTGGACCAAAAGGGCCAGTCCATTTGTACAGGTATGATGACCGGTTTCGTGGTATTTGCCACTCAATAAGACGTTTTTTATTTTTATTGAAATAATGGCTGACTTCCGATATGTATTTTGTGCAGATTTCTAGCCTGAGACTCAGGATATGTCCAAGTTGGTAATGTTTTAGTTGCAGTAGTTGAGTTTAGATGGCGTTAGCTGATGGTGTTTTCCATTCTGTTAATATTTATCCATTTCGCAACAAACATTTGTAAAGTAACCTTGTAGGACTTTGCATGATTATCCATCGGATGTAATCCAACGTCTGTCAAGGCATTAGCCAGAGAAGTAGTTGTTTTTTTGATGGATATTCAACCAACATACACCTATTGTATAGGTATTTGTAGTCAGCTGTCTTGAGGAATATGACGTTTTTAATTTTCAATGAAATAATGGCTGGGTAATGTGTTAACAGACTTTTGCGCCTCTTTTTGCAAATAAAATAATTGACACTTTGAAAATCGTGTATAAGTTTCGTAGTGAAGTTTAAGAATTTAATAAGTTTTCTAGTAGACTAGCTTTGGTATCATTTCTATCAATATTAATGATGAAATCGTCTGCCAATACAATGTTCCAATTAGTAGAGACTATCAAGAAAGATAATTTGATTTTGAGGACGTGTACCCTTTAGTATAGTAACACCAAGAATAAAATCATTCCCCCAAAATTTGATTAAAATAACATATTCTGGTAAGAATAAAGGTGAGCTTTCTTTCAACCAACCATGGAGACACTTTCAAATAGTCGAATTTTGAAACAAGTCAAGGGGACAAATGACAAAAATGAAAAATTTTGAAATACCACGAAAAAAATCAACATCACTTTGGAAGTGCTATTGACTGATATAAGACAATATGCTGAATTTAAGGGGGGGTTCTCTATTATTAAATCAATGAGGTGTAAAAACATCTTGACAATTATTATACTGGTCAAAACATTTTTCAGAGATACGTGCCATTTGCGGCAGTAGCAGCGGCGAATTGCGTCAACATCCCGCTGATGAGGCAGAACGAAATACTCAAAGGCATCGACTGCACAGACGCGAACGGCCAAATTGTGGGACAGTCCAAATTAGCCGCAGCCAAGGGTATTACTCAAGTGATAGTCTCGCGAATCACCATGTGCGCCCCCGGCATGTTGATTCTGCCGATAATTATGGAGAGGGCTGAGAAGTTCAGGTTCATGCAGAAGATCACTTATCTACACGGACCCATACAAGTCATGGCTGTGGGATGTTTGTGAGTACCTACATAAATAAAAACTTTTTAACAAAAAATTAAAGCGGCAAAAAAATAAACTGAAAAGCAAAAAATAAAATGAACATTTTGAGTCGGCGCCAAACATTTGGCTATTTTTCTAGTGAATATTGAAAATTATCCAAATTTGACAAATGAATTTCTTCGATGAGGTTTCATGTCAGGAAAAGAGGAAGTCCTGGGACACCTTGTATATTTTTTAAGAATAAAAATACGAAAGTTCCATGTCTTATTTCGATATGTATCAAATCATGAAAACTAATTTAAAAGGCAGATTTCAATTGTGAAAAAATTAAGTTTAGACAATAATTGAAAAAAATATTGATAAAACTGTTCTTTTTTTTTCAGCCTGTCTTTTATGGTTCCAACAGCTTGTTCTCTGTTTCCTCAAAGATGGTGAGTGATTTTTTTTTTACAAAATACTATTTAAAATTGAAATTTGGAGAAATATTTCGTTATTATGTATTTATAGGACAATTTTACAAGCTTTTATTTAACTTGCTTTGTTCTGTCATTATTTCCGGTTTAAAATCCATTTTTGGAGGACTTGCCGACATCCGAATGAGCTGAAATTTGGCAGGTGTTCATAATTCCGGTGACAATGCATTATGAAATTAGATAAAAACAAAATGGCGGCTCTAAGATTGCAGACGAATTTTGTGATTGTTACGATTCGATTCAAAATTGGAATATGGGGGTTTTTGAAGACTTAGATTGAGATTTTTTTGTCAAAATTCAAAATGGCGGCTCCAAGATGGTGGACGAATTTTGTGATTATGGTACGATTTAATTCAAAATTGGAATATAGGGGTTTTCGGAGACGGATATTGTGATTTTTTGACAAAATTCAAAATGGCGGGTCCAAGATGGCGGACGAATTTTGTGATTATGGTACGATTCGATTCAAAATTATAATATGGGGGTTTTCGGGGAGATGATTAAATTGTGTTTTGCCAAAATTCAAAATGGTGGCTCCAAGATGGCGGACAAGTTATGTGATTATGGTCCGATTCGATTCAAAATTGGTATGTGGGGGTTTTCGGGGTCGGAGATTATTAATTTTTTGTCAAAATTTATAAATTCAAGATGGCGGCTCCAAAATGGCGGAGGAGTTGTGTGATTATGGTCCGATTCTATTCAAATTTGTATGTGGGGGTTTTCAGAGTCGGAGATTATGAATTTTTGAAAATTTATGAAATTGAAATGCCTCATGGAATTTTTGTATAGAAAAAAACAAAATGGTGCTCCAAGATGGCGGACGAGATTTATGTTTATGGTCCGATTCGATTCAAAATTGGTATATGGGGGTTTTCAGGGTCGAAGATTATGAATTTTTCTTTAAAATTCATAAAATAAAAATGGCGGCTCCAAGATGGCCGATGATCTTTTTTTTATGGTCCGATTCTGTTCAAAATTGGTATGTGGGGGTTTTTGGGGACGGAAATTATGAATTTTTTATCAAAATTCACAAATTCAAGATGCTGTTGAAGGTCGTAAATATGTTTTACTTTTTAGTGCATTTGAATAAAAGCTTATCTTTAAAAATGTTTTTTTGTTAATTATTTAATTTTATATTAATATCCCCACTATTTTGTAACTTTTATATAATTAACTTTTTTGAAAATAAGATATTTTGACGAGTTTATATCTTGTTCTAAAAATTCCTCCTCTTTGAAAACATCTTATAAATATAAAATTTAGTAAAATCTTTGTATTTAGTACTACTAATTTTTGATAAAGGACTTCTAATGTTTCAATGAATGTATCCCTTCAAAAATGTATATTAACAAAACACTGCAAGTCGAACACTCTCATCAAAGTCTATTCAATGTGTGATTTGTTTTTTCTTCAGTTCCATCAAAACGTCGACTTTGGCTTGGCTCGAACCCGAGGAGTATGAGAAGATGAAGAAAAACTGCGGAGACAAAGTACCGGAATTGGTTTTCTTCAACAAAGGCCTTTAAACACAGCACATCTCCGAGAAGGCACAATAATCTAGTAAATAAGTAGAAACGTCAGGTATAGCTTTCAAAAGAAGTATACGTAAAAAACTCTTATCGTGAAAGTTATCAATCAGCGAGATTGTACTTAATTCATTTGTATATTTTTTGGCAATATCTCTGCAATGCAAAACTTTATAGGTAGTAACTAAGGCAATAATTTTTTTTAACGAATTTATTGTTGATTTTGTTTACAAACTATTATAAACGATTTTAAAATACACAAGACACAGTTTTACTTTATTTATTTACAAATATTGCTTCGAGTATTTTTTTATAATATAGAAATCCGATAACCAATAAATATTCATAAAATTCATATTTATTTACAAACAATTATAAAAGTGTATAAAGAGACAATATATTTACAGTATAACTTGGTAATAAATAACAAAAAAGTTGAAAAATTCACAATTATCCGAGTGTTCACATTTTCGAGTCGTCGCTATTCTGGCAAGGAAAAATAATGGGGGAGAACCTTCGTGGTAACGTGATGCAAATACAATCAATTAAATACTGAAAAAATAAACTCGAATATGAAAAAATGTTTATAATTCGGGGATCGCCAAAGCTTTGTTGAATCTCTGTTTTGATCCCAAAATCCGCATAGTATAAAGACTTGACGGAAACTTAACGTTGATTTAACCATGGGCTCTAAGAAGTAGAAAAAAAATTGTGTTTTCACAAATATCCGGAAAAATACACGCATCTAAAGACACTTTAGTAAACTTAGACAGGGTCGGACTAGTATCATTGGTGCCAGCGATACCGAATAAAGAATATATTCTCTCTATTTTATGTCACCATATATTTTATTATTTCTTTCATGAATAATGTCTTATTCCTCAAGACGGCTGACTACAAAAACCTTTACAATATGTTGGTCACATATCCATAAAAAAACAATTATTTCCCTGGCTAATGCCTCGACGGACGTTGAATTACATCCAATAGATGGTGCTTTGCAAAATGGATAAACATCAACCACCTCACTTAAGCTGACCACCTATAGACCGGTTTCTGGGTATTTGCCCCTCATCAGTACATGGTAGGACAAGCAGACAATGATTAATGTCTGCGTTACCTGATTGAAACAATTAATATCAATCCATTTCAAAGTACTTGCTGGGATCGAATTAGCAGAATGGAGCTAACCTCATCTCAACTCAACTACTGCGAATAATTCGATACCAGCAAATACTTTGAAATGGATTGACATTAATTGTTTCACAGGTAACTCAGACATTAATCATTGTCTGCTTGGCCTACCCTGTACTGATGAGGGGCAAATATCTCGAAACCAGTCTACAAGAGGTCAGCTTGAGTGAGATAGTTAATGTTTATCCATTTCATGCATAGTACCTTGTAGGGCTTTGCACGTTTATCCATAGGATGTGATTCAACGTCCGTCGAGGCATTAGCCAGGGCAATAGTTGTTTTTCGATGGATATGCGACCGATTGTATAGGTTTTTGTAGTCGGCTGTCTTGGAGAATAAGACATTTTTTCATTTGCAATTAAATTATGGCTGGCTATCGAGAATGTTACAGATTTCTGTCTCTTATTGCAGATATTTATTATTTCTCATAAATATGTCATTAGTTCGACTTTTGGAAGGCTGATGAATCTAACCCCGAATAAATATACACAAAGTTTAATTTTTCCAACTCTGAAGTCAGAATTTCCTAGTTTAAAGTTGTAAATAACATTCCGACTTTCAACTAGGTCATTCTGACTTCAATCGATCTGAAAATTCGGAATTTTTATAACTTATATCTTAGAAATTCCAATTTAAAAGTCATTTTTCCGACTACCATCTCGAAAATTTCGACTTTGATGTCGGAAATTTATTATTCCGAGTCCGAAGACAGAAAAATAAAATTCCACTCAAATTAGGTAATTCTTCAATAAGTCTCCTTCAGGATCATTTTCAATGTCATCATCTTCAAGTATGCTTGATTCGATTCCGGGTCCTTAATTTCCAAAAATTTCTGGTGATATCACGTCTACACTGGGAGAATAATAAGAGTTAGTACCACTTGGCCATTCAGAGGTTAGAACTACTGGATTTACTTTCCGTGAAGTGGCGTAGCGATGGCATTATTCAAAGCTACTTTAATATATTCATAACTCTCAACTAAGTCTTCATTGTTCTGCAGCAGATTTTGGAACGAAGTTACTTTCGAGGCTTGTGGTAGGTGTTGACTGGTAGAAAATGTAACATATGAAAAAAGCGTTATGCCCCCTCTATGCGACTTTCTCTCTCTCTCTCTCTCTCTTTTCTTTCTATTATACACGAGTATGTGTGACAACTACACTTGGACCTATCAGAATTAAATGTCAACGCATTCAAATCCTATATAAGGGAATAGGAAAGGCAAAAATGATGGAATAAGGGATTTTGAACTCACTACATACAGTGATTTGATATTTGAATTCAAATATACATTTTTCAGCATGTCAGAAAGCCTCGGTTTGAATAATTTAATTGTGTCATTTTGTAGCTGGCGAATTTCGTGGATTTCAGTAGTTTAAAGTGCCCTATAAACCCCAAAAGTGTTGGAAAAGTGAATTATAAACTCCTTCATTAACTTAATAAATTTTTTCATTATTTAATTCTATTAATGTCTGAATATTTGTTATTACGTTAATATGTTATTATTTTCCAATAAATTTAATTCTATTACAAATTATTCTAAAACCATGTATAATCTTATACCAGTTAATAACTGTCTGGTTATACATAATATTCTATTTTTTTTTAAATGTATATTTCCATTTCAATTGTATACACAATTTTTGTAAACCCAAATATGAAAATCAATAAATGTTTAACTTTAAAAAAAAACAGTGTGCTGAAAGTAATCTAAATGCCTAAAAAGAGTAAAAATAGTGTTTCTAACACGATATCTGGCCATTGGAAAACTGCAGGCCATTGTGACCCTTAATAACGACAAGTACGGGAATTTTGACCGTATTGGTTCGCCAGAGTGAAAAAGTGAGGTTAGGATTTCAAAACCCACAAAAGTGAAAACAATTTCGCTTATAAAAAGTGAAAGGATGCAAACAACCACAGCTGAATTGCTGAAAAAGTTCAATAAATGACCCCCCCCAATGGATGAATCCAGCGATGGAGGTGCAGATTGCAACAAAAGAGTGGATAAATTGAAAAGAAACAGCCATAATGGATCACTCAGTGAAAAACACATGATTTCACTAAATCAAACCACCGAAACTGATAAAAACAATGTGTTGGCAAAACTCACTTCGGAAAACAGCGAAATAGCCGGCTGTTCGGTACCAGAAGCTGAGGAACTCCGAAAAAGATGCGATATAGTGTATCACATTCCCCAAAAAACTCAATGATTACATTTTTAAACATAGTGAAAGTGTAAAGATACAAAAGCGTAGAAGGGCCTACAATAAGATATATTTTTTAAATATTTAGAGTTGCCACTTTGAACCGACAATTGTCACTTTGAACTGACAATTGTCACTTCGAAGTGACAATTGTCAGTTCAAAGTGATGAATTGTCACTTCAAAGTGACAATTGTCACTTCAAAGTGACAATTGTCAGTTCAAAGTGACAATTGTCAGTTCAAAGTGACAATTGTCAGTTCAAAGTGACAATTGTCAGTTCAAAGTGACAATTGTCACTTCAAAGTGACAATTGTCAGTTCAAAGTGACAATTGTCAGTTCAAAGTGACAATTGTCAGTTCAAAGTGACAATTGTCAGTTCAAAGTGACAATTGTCAGTTCAAAGTGACAATTGTCACTTTAAATTGACAACTGTCACTACCAAATGGCAATTCCAGATGTTTTTGTGAGTGACAATTGTCACTTCGAAGTGACAGTTGTCATTTCAAAGTGACAATTGTCACTTTAAAGTGACAATTGTCAGTTCAAAGTGACAATTGTCACTTGAAAGTGACAATTGTCACTTCAAAGTGACAATTGTCAGTTCAAAATGGCAATTCCGAATATTAAAAAAAAAAAAAATTGTTGTTGGCCCTTCTACGCCTTTGTATAGAGAAGAGTAATATTAAACCTAATAAAGACACTGGAGTGCCAGGCACTGGGTCCAAAGCCGAAAAAACTGCCCGAGCCAAGGTTAGCGCAGAGTATGAAAAAACTGAAAAAAGTTCAAAAATAGTTAAAGGAAAAGAAAGTAGTGAGTGTAACCCATCAAAATGTGGGGAATGGAAAGGGGGTTGAGGAAAAGAAGCTAAAACACCTCTTTCCAGAAGAAAAATTTTGTTCACCGCATTTTCCAAGCAACTTTGACAAAAGTAAAGAAAAATCCAAACAATTTCAAAGTGAGAAAATAATGCAGAAAAAATGGTATTGTATTGCTTGGTATTAGGTGACGATTTCTACCAGTCAACAAGCAAGCTTTGTTCCTGACAATCGCACACGTTTTTTTTGTTCTTGCAATTGTTTTTCTTCTTCTACTCTCTGTATTTGAGCAAGAAGTATAGAAATCGTCTCTTCGTGCTCCTCCTGAATATTGGTTAACGTAACAGTGGCCTCCTCATGACTCTTCTGCGCTTCCTCCATTCGTTCAATTTTATCCATGGCATATCTTGTATCTCACCCAATTCGTTATGAACTTCTTTGCGATAGTCTTGACCCAAAATCTGCAATCGTATGCTGTTTCTGAGGTAGCAGTTGTAAAAATAAGATTCCAAGTCGAAATTACGGTTAGATTGAAGTCAGATTTACCTAGTTTGGAGTCGGAATTTTATTTTTCCGACTTCAAACTCGGAATTTCTAATTTAAAAATCGGATTTTCCGAGTTGGATATTTTTTTATAATTTTAAAGTTGTGTTGATTTCATCAATAATTCGGATAGCAACCTATTAGGTAATTTATTAAATAATACCTTCAATCAAACTTTCAGTGTTCGCCATATTTTTTATCAAGTGACCTTATTTTTTTTAAATAATTTTTGCATAAAGACTTGCATAAACTAATGAATAATATTAAAGCGCGGCTCCAACTAGCAGATTATTGACCCAGGGCAACAATCAGTGGTTCTCAAAAGTTTCTACAAACTTAAAATGATATAGACGAGGTTTTATTCTATTTTACCTGTCACTAATGGAGATTCAAGTTAAAATATACCCTGTACAAAAAACTGGCACCAATGGAAATGAAAAAAAAATCAAAAGAAATCACAGGCTTGATTCTTATCATTTAGAATAACAAGGGAGATAAAGAGATTCAACTCAGTTCTGCAGACCCGGTATATTTGAACTACTTCTGGGTACTATATGTATAGTGGATTAAATTCATCCTTCGAATGGAAACAACTCGACGAAACAAAGTTCACTGCTGGAATCGTTGACAAATATTTGAAACTAATTCAAGCTTTAGCTTCATTAAAAATTAATAATAACATTTATATATTAACAATACATTAACATACATAAAATACTGAAATGAATAAGTGTTTTAAACATTTCTGGTAGCATGACGATGACAAAGCATTAATTCACAGGCAGAATTCCAAAAATGAGGATACCGAGCCAGATATTTTATTTTACAACTGCGACCCTGTTGTTTATTTTCAATTATTGTTTGTGCTTTGCAACTGTGATAATTAATGTCATCTACAGAGCTTGGATAATAACCTATACGCTAGGCACGTTTCATTTATTACCCCGGACCACACTGGATTCCAGCATTGAAATTTGTTTCAACGACCCATTTCCGCAACTGGACTTTCTAGATTTAATTCCACTCGTAGAAAATCCAACAACTAACGTCACCTTCAAGCGCCTACGCATTTATCGTTCCTATTCTGACCGTACGTGAAAGAGTGCTTAACGTTGCTCGACTCGATAAGCAACGATGCGTCGCACATCATCCTGGCTGTGCTCCTCACCAGGAACAACAGATGAAACTCTTCGTAAACGGTGAGCTGGACTCTGGTACAGACGAGTCCGTGCAGCACCGTCGCCCTCTGGAGGTCGAGCCATCTTTGCAGCGCCAGCTCCCGCTCCCTGATCGTGCTGCCGAGGGAGACGTCGGACGGGCCCCAGAGGGAGAATTCGAGAATGCTCTTGACTTGCGTGAGCGAGACGGCACGCTCGTGGCTGAGGAGAGAGTTGATCACCGGGGTTATTTTCAGAGCCGGTTGGAGGCAATTCAGGGCTTTGAGGCGCACATACATAGGGTTCCGTGTTTTTCTTGATTGTTTTCGGTTTGGAAGTCGTTAGCCAATCTGGAATGAAATGAAATTAGTCATTGGGGCAAATGTTGACCTTTTTTTTAACACTGCCTCTTCTAATTACGTAGTAATAATAAAATATTCGCAACTATTCAAATGATGAGCTAAATCAATTCTTTTTAGGGTCTTGAAACTATCTAGAAACAGAGAACAAAGTTTAAATTGAAACTGTTGTACCTGAAAATGTATGATTACAAGGAACAGTTTAGGTCCACCTAAATAAAATAGAGATTCAAGGTAAGTAATAAGCTGTTCCCTTGCAAGACACACAATCTATGATTGCTGTCTTTTTCCACATCCTTGCATAGGACAAAGCTGTTCAGAGACAATGACAGTTCCTCGATTCCTTGCGCTTGTAACGTTTTCAAGGCGTTCACCAGTTGGAGCATCACAAAGTTCGCTTCCCTCCATGAATTGTCAGTGTTTTGAGCTTTGGATTTGATGAACTCGCCGTACATCTGGATTGTGTTCACTTGGAGGCATGGTAAAACAGAAACAGTCGCTGAAAATGAAACAGAACATGCATTTTAACCCCAATAATATTTTTGTATTTGATTAATTTATAACAGCAAAATATTCGAAAATAAATTATTTCTCTTTAAAATTGGCCGAAAATCACAGTTTACAGAAATATATATATATTTGTTTCAAATGGAGCAACATTAAATTTTTAGAAGGAAATGTGTATTGAATCTATTCGGAAATATATGTAAATGAAATATGATTGTTACGAAGGATTTTCTGCATCGACAAATATAAGACATGAGAACAATGTCAAATGAGCTAAGACAGTTGAGAGAAAGTGGTTTGGCACAGTTTATCCTGGGTTTTAATAATTACATATAGGGAGTACTATATGTAAGATAAATTAAAAGTTCAACATAAACAAGGAGTTCATAAAACCCATAATGTTGTGTAAACCCCAAATCCAGGAAAGGGTTGAATATGACTGCTCTACAGAAGTGTCATCAGTATACGTATGATACTATCTATAATCAGTATGTTTATGCTCTTATGCGATCTATAAAAACCTTGTCGCCACCGAGGTTCATTCCTAATGGGAATGTTTATTTTAAGGGGTAGGATATATAAGAAAATTAAGCGACATGCTTTTAAGTCGCATAAGAACATGAATATACTGTTTACACATAGTATGTCTATGTATAGTACTTATACTGATGGCACTTCTATAGAGTAGCCATATTCAACTCCTTGGTTTATTTTTTTGTGAACTTTAATAAAAGCTTGTTTTTGAAATTTGTTTACTTTCAATTTATCTACATTCTTTAGTTAGAAATATTTCTCAATCAAATCCGCCATCTTATTGAATTCTGACAAAAATTGATAATCTACGAGCCCAAAAAACCGTCATACTAAGTTTGAATGGAATCGGGCCATAATAACAAAACACGTCGTCTTCTTGGAGCCGCCATCTTAAATTCACGAATTTTGACAAAGAAATCTTGATGTCCGCCCCCAAAAACCCCCACATATCAATTTCTATTGGAATCGAACCATAATCACAAAAATCGTCCGCCATATTGGAGCCGCCATCTTATTTTTCTCTAGCAAAAATTCCGGAATTATGAACACCAGCCAAATTTTCTTTCAATAAAACTTTTTTTCAGATTAACGTATTTCTCAAAATATAAGCTGTAGATCTAAACAACTTATGGAATATGGAAATTTCATGCAATTAGGAAAATACTCTTTTTTTTCACAAATTTTATGCAGCAAAATTATTTCTTCAGTACTTTTTCCTCATTTCTCCCCGCGAAACACATTACGTATCTTAAATTTTTGAAGCTTCCCAGATAGGTATTATTGATTTAAATCCAAATTTGTTCCATTATCAATCATTGTTGTTTTGTCAGCTTTGTTGATATTCGAAGGTAACCAACTCCAATCAATAATATTGATTTCTTCTGACCGACAAAAGTTTCAAAAATAATAGAAGAATGTTTCGTTAATTCCTAGAGGATATTTATCTCCTGTTTTTTGTCAGTTGTGAGCCCATTTCAGCTGTCTATATTTCTGAAAGTGGGATTATCAGTATTGGTTTCAAATGAGGCAATTGCGTTCTTTACATTACAAGAAATCTGAATTATAAGGTGTTCTACTACACCTTGCTCACTGGCATCGCAAAAATTATGTAATGAGGTTCTGTGGTTATTATTAAATTGTAAGATCTGATAATTCTAAATTTTAATTTAAAACTTTTTCTAAAGGTGTTGGTTATACTCGCAATTTCTAATTTTGTTTTTGGGTAATTTTTGAATCTCAATCGGAACCATCACACCGGATATTTTGAATATTTGGGCTTTTGGTCACTTTGAAGTTACCCAATGAAACCCATAGATCTTTTCCATCAAAATCGGACAACTAGAAGTGGATCAAAATTCACTTGCAAGATTTGAATTAAACACACATACCTACATACATACAAATGTGAAATTAAATAAAGCTCCTCTCCTAGACTATATGCTGTAACAAAGCATTTTTCCAAGCTCTGTTACTAAGAACGGCTAACCAAAAGTTTGAAGTAACTTTGGTACGTCCCTGCCTATTTGGGCGGTTTAACATTAATTATGGATTGGCAACAAAATAATGCCCGCTTAGAAAATAAGTGTAAATATACAAAGCTACTGGATTGATCACAAAACCGATCAAAAGAAAGTTCTAATACCTTTTTGCACTGTACAAAAAGACTAAAATACTTTTCCGAACGTTTTTACTATGAGAGTAGAAAAAGGTAGATTCATATTAGTAGAAACGTAGTATGCTTTTTCATAAGGGGACAAAAAGATAAGCTGCTTTTTGGCTTCCTTTCCGAGAACAAGTTTGTTATTCTCCTGAACAAGTGATTAAAATCGTTCTGCGAGTCGCGAGTCAAAGAAAATATTTTTCCGTAAAGCATAACCATTCATGCAAAAGCTTTGTTTAAGTAGTGAGGTAACCGTAAGTGAAACATTGTGTTTAAACCTTTGATAACCTGTTAATTTGATTGTGTCATTAAGACACCTTCATAACAATATTGCCCTGTTGTATATATTTTTCACCCAGTGTAACCGTGAGTGAAACATTGTTTATACCTTGGATAACCTGTTAATTTGATTGGGTCATTAAGACACCTTCATAACAATATTGCCCTGTTGTATATATTTTTCCCCCAGTGTAACCGTAAGTGAAACATTAGTTTTTTCACTTCTTTTCGAAATTTATTTTCTCCTTCCAATTTTCTTATAGTAGGTGGAAGATGGTTAAATAGATTTTTTCCATTATAGATAATTGAATTCTTAATTAGTGTTGTTGAGGGGATAGGAAGACTGATGTTAGTAGTAAGGCGGGTTGCATAGACTGACTGAGACATAATGTTATTTAAGTGTTTTTTACGGATCAAACAGACCTTTTCCAAGATGAATAGGCATGCCAGAGGCAGAATTCCTTGTGTTTTGAAAAGAGCTCTACAGGAATCTCGGACTCCAGCTTGACAAATATATCTGAGAGTTCTCTTTTGGAGAGTGAAGACAGGTTTGATAATATTTTGGGAGCCTGTACCCCAGTAACATATACCATAACGTAAGTGGGATTCACATAGTGCAAAATAGGCGTTTCTAGCTGAATTGAGGTCGAGAGAACTAGAGATGGTTCTAATGGCATAGCAGTTTGATGATAACTTTTTGCACAAATAATTGATGTGATTATCAAATTTCAAATTTTTATCTATATGTAGACCTAAAAATTTGTTCACTTGTTTGTACTCAATGATTTGGTTATCAAGAAAAATGGGTTCTATGTTGCATTTGAAAGTTAAAATGTTAGTTTTGGAGACATTAAATGTTAATAGGTTTGCATCACACCATTTTTTAACTTCTTTCAGATCATGTTCAATATTGTTCTGCAGTGTATTTAGATTCTTGTTATGCCAAAGAATGGACGTGTCATCTGCGAAGATTGTGAACTTTCCACCAATAGATATATTTGCCAAATCGTTGATATACAGTAAAAAGAGCAGTGGGCCGAGAACAGACCCTTGTGGCATTCCGCAGGTGATTTCCATTTCATTAGATGTTATACCATTGAAAGTTACCTTTTGCGTTCGGCCTGATAAATACGATTTAAACCACAGTGATATGTTACCTCTAAAACCATACAATTCAAGTTTTTTTAATAAAATCTCATGGTTTACGCAGTCAAATGCCTTTGACAAATCACAGAACACTGTTGCAGCAAACTCTCCATTATTCATCTGGAGATAGAGGTCATCCAGAAGAGAAAAAATTGCATCATTAGTGCTTTTTGTAGCTCTAAATCCAAACTGTTTGGGATGCAGAATATGACAAAGGGTGGGTCGAGATATCAAAGTGGTTCTGTTTTCTTTCCTCAAAGCTCAAAGTAAATTTTGTTATTTATATTGAGACGAGTTTATAAAGTCATAAAATTAAAGTGGACGAATTTAATTTCCATGCACACCAAAAAAATCACTTTCTAAACTTAGATTGTAAAAAATAGAAAAATCGGTCTATGGGATGACAAAGTAAGATACAGTGAGAAATCTCACAAATATTTTGGTAATTATATTTTGTAAAAGGTGTTCTAGTTTATGTTCATTGTTGAAACTTATAAACTGATCAATTTCCGTTCAGCTGTTCAATTTATTGCATAAAATATATTGTTGAAGTTCTCATAATCTTGTGTAATAAATTAAAATTTTGAAAATTGCATAAGTTGAAGTTTAAATAAAATTGTTATATTGCGGTTACATTTGGAAACTTCTATGGAAAGTACCTTTCCCTTTTCAAGCCTATAAACTATAGGATCAGACCAGGGTTTAAGTTAAGATAAAGACAGGTCTGTCTGACTGTCTGTGGAACCGGAGTTCAGGCCCAAGGGCTGTAATTAAAGCCTATACAGACCTTTGGAAATTTCAATTAGGTCAAGAAACCGGACCCCTGGACATTCCGTATCTCCAACTGTTCCTATCCCTGGTAAGTGGAGTAAACCACTATAAAACCTGGCGCCCGAGGGAAAAGTTGGGTTTAAAAATAGTTTGGAAAAGTGTCTTGGTCTTCGCGATTCTAGGGATAATAGTCATTATTCCCGACCCTAGAAAATCGCCTTACAATGCTTGTATGCTAGCCCCGAGACTATAATTCTTGTCAGATAGTATCCATTTCTAATTTTAAGCGCGAAAATGGCCACGAGAGTGGTACTTGTTGAATATTATCTCTTGATGAAAAGGGAAACATTCTCAATTGAATATTGATAGAAAGATTTTTTCTGTGAATTGAAAAATCCACGATTAAAATGAAGTTATTTTTTGTGAATGTCTAACAGAAAACAACTACTTCCCCGGCTAAAGCCACGCTGGACATTGAACTACATCTGATAGATATTCTGAAAAGGCCCTAACTCAAAAGAAAAAATCTGAAATTGAAAATTTGCATCTTCATTCAGATAGTTATTTGATTTTCTATTCCAGTCTTAATTAAGAACTCATAAAGATGAATGACGCAAAGAAGAAGGTTTTCCAATAGAGAGCACTCACCACAAATCATTACGAACATTGACGCAGGAGAGACATCACATTCACTAGGTCTTCAATACATTTTGTCGACGAAAATCTATTTCACGCTTCCATGATCATCAGGAAGACCGGAAGAAATGGGAAACACATTTTCAAGAAGCAATCTCACTTTGCAAAGATGGAAAAAGTTAGAATCATTTCTTTTGAGAGACACTTTGAAATTAGTGTTTCTGACATTAAAACCTGTCATGGGATATGATAGATTGATTTGTTGAAAATAAGTGATGTTATAAATTGATATGGATGAAGATCATTTAGTACTATCTTCCATCGTCAAGACGATGGAAGATAGTGACTAAAGTTTATCTTTCAGTCGCAGATGATTCCACATCTGATTTTATGAACATCCTGTTTATATTTTCAACAAATCAATTATCTCTTGACTTGTTTCAGTCATTTTAAACCACGATTTTAACTGAATACATTTTGTATAGCTAAGAAACCTTTTGAAGTCCTTTAGTTTGAATATAGTTCAGAAATTCAATTCACAGATTATTCTCTCAATAAGAGCTTAATAAAAAGTCATGTTCATTAACAAGCTCAATCTCTGTTTTGTCCCTTTATTATTATAAAATTGATTTCTCCACTGAGACTGCCCAGGAGCAAAGTTGCCTTCCCACAACCGGAAAACCGTAATTGGCCGTCAAAATTCGATTGTAGAGGAAAATACCCTTACAAGTGAGTGTTTAAAAATGAAGAGATGTTGCTTTCCAGTTATTTGTCTGTTATTTTATAGCATGAGCCAATTTCTATGAAAACACGAAAAATCCTCACCTTGAACTTGTTTGGTGTCTTCCCTATTGCCTTCCGAAGCCAGCCAAGAAACTCCTCGGGATCAGATCGCTGAATTCGATAACCGGAGTTAGGTTGAATGTCCCCAAGGACAGGGTACTTGAAGTAGCTGCGCCTGCGTTGACCAGTAAAGGTTACATGTTGCGCCCCCCAAAGGGCTTGGTGGAAGGCTCTGTTGCCTACTATGACAGGTGTAGTTCCTGATTTCGTCGAGAAATCAGTCCATCGTAGGTTGGACAGTGTTTTCAATCCTCTCAGAGCTGGTTGAATGTGATACGTCTGCTGGATCTGTGCGATAATAAATTTGTGTGAATGGAAGTAATGGTAAAGAGCTGCGAAATCACTTTTGCCCCAATTATAACCCCCATTACATTGATATGTTGAAAAATATGAAATTCAACAATGGAAAGTTAATATTAATAAGTTCTGGTATATTATTTTGTCAATTTCTGACGAATGTAACCAAAACAAGTTCTCAATTTCACTTGATGATGGGTATATTAATATTTTATGAATAATATTGAGTCACGCTCTAGAAATTTTTGGAAACTTCAATAAATCTTCGGATAATTAAACTGCTGTGTGTGTTTTGTCGGTTAATACCAGTGATACAAAATATTGAATTTGACTACGGATGAGTAAAAGTTGTTCAGTCTCACATTTTCGAGGACTTGGGCTAGTGCCTCGTGGTTAGCCACTACAACAGCGCCATAATTGTCCTCCAAATTCTTGTGGACAATGCTTCTTCCCTTCCTCGAACGAAGTTTATGAGTACGTCCATTTTGAATCCAGTCATGATCATCTTCAGTCACCTGAAAATAATTCAATAATTGATCATACCATGAATTCCTGTTGTATACAGGCTGGCCTTGGACATTACGAAAATAGTGCTATTAAGAAAGTAATGCAGTTCGCAACAAAATATTCTGAGTTGTCCATTTTTTCATGGTGTTCAGAAAGTACGGAGGATGTTCGTAAATTCTGGTGGCTAGTTTCACCTATGTATGTCCTAGGACATTAACTATATTTATGATTATACATAGGGCAAACTAACAGGAGAGTGAATAGCAGAATGCAGGAACATCAATTTGGTGTCCAACATTTGGACCCTTCCCCAGCACTTTCCAAACATCGTGATGCAAATGACCACGGAATATACGGAGTACTTTTCGGAATTGCATATTTTCGACTTGCTTGAGAAATGTTCATTTTTGATTGTCTGATTAATTCAAGAGCCTCTTGAAGCATCTCCTCAGTATATCGAAATATCTTGTATGGTTTTGTTGTAACTTCCATATCTATAAAAAGAGATTATGATACCTACCTATTTGGTCATAGTTATTTTCGCACATGTTAGGTACACCATAGGCTTATTTTTCTCAAACTTTTGTATTTTTTTGGTAAGAAAATCGGAAGAATAGGATATGTTTTTGTCAATTACATAACGTTAACAAGATATACCTATCAAATTGGTGGTAGCGAATTATTAAAAAAAGTAAGCGTCCGGAAAAAAAAATTAGGCACACTAAAATTTTTCACAGAAAATGAATCAGTTACCTAGGTATTAATAATTAAAAAGCTCAAATTTCGTTTTGTTTGATGCAAAAAATAATTTTTTACGCATGTACGTATTTTTTTTTCGCACTGCGTTCTGGAACTTCAACTTCCCTCTCGCAAATGGGCGCAATGACGTTTTTCCGTACACAAATAGAAAAAAAAATTGTTGCCGTTCATTTACTGGGTATTGAATCTAGCTCGGAATCTAGTAAATAAACGCTATTTAAGAGAGCGTTCATTTATTGGATCGCGACATAGAATTAGACTTTCACAATTAAGGATCAAAAGAGCAAATAAGGATCTTACGTTATTTTACAATAAGTGCGAATTACAAGTTGAAAACCCAGTAAGTAAACGACTTGTTCATTTACTGGTTTTCCATATGCACCAGTAAATTTCTCGTTTTGGCGGACGGTGGAGCTTTTAGGCTATGTTCAGCGTTAAAAAAGATTGTATCTCTTGTTTAAATACTTATTCATATTACTGCCATTATACGGTCTTCATCCTTATACATACAGTGCTCGTCTAAAGTCCATTCCCCCCCTACTAATTTTCGAACCATATCTGGTATATCGCAAATAAATTTGGAGGGCTTGAACAGGAGATAAAAACCTACTTTTTCATGAAAAAATCACAGCTAAAAGTTTTAAAATGGCGGCTGAGCGCCATCTTCAATAGAACACCCCGTATATTATTCCATTTTCGGAATCTGCTCATAATTCTCAACAGTTTTATCTAATACACTTCACTACTAAATTCAATTGTTTTCGAAATATTAACGTTTGAAAAGTGACATTCCGGTTTAGAATGAAGTATGGATTTTGGTCACTTCGGGTAAAACATTTTGCTAACTAAACGTTGTTATTAATTTGTAGTTAAATCTCTTAATGAATTCGACTAATAAGAGACGTAAAGAGAGTTTATTGAGGATAAACAGTACCGCTTACCGGAAAATCTCGAAGCCTACGAATGTGTTCTGTAAATTCACAATCAAAACAAATTAGTTAGCTAAAAAATTATAATTTATTTTTGAATAGCACTTTTATTTAACCCAACAATTATTTCATCAAGTGTTCAATGTGGCCCCCTTCTAAATCTTGACCATAAAGTGCCCTATTATAAATAGCTTCTCTCACGTTGATGAAAGTCTGTTCATCTATTTCTTCACATGATCTATTCTGCGTTCCAACTCTTCTATTGTTTGGCATTCAGTGGCGTAGATTTTTGACTTCACTTACCCCCAAAGGAAAAATCTACAGGTGTAAGATCCGGAGATCTTGGTGGCCATTCTGTACTTCCCTTGCGACCTATCCATTGCCCAAGAAAGTTTGTATCGAGGAACTCTCTAGCCATGCGATCGAAATGGGGAGGTGCCCCATCCTGCTGAAATATGATTTCACGATTTTCAAACTCTTCCTGATTGTTTAATACAATTTGTCTTATTCGAGGTTCAATTTCAGTTTCTAAAAGATTTCTGTAAAGAACTCCTGTAAGATTGCCTCTGATGAAAATCGGTCCAACAACGCGATTTTCCAAAATCCCCGCCCAAACATTCTCACCTAAAAATATGAGGATTAGTATCGCTCCAGTATCGTACATTCTGTTTGTTGACTTTTCCATTAAGTAAAAACGTGCATTCGTCTCCGAAACATTCGCGGTTTAGGAAGCCCCGTTCTCCTTCAATTGTTTTGTTAACCACTCACAAAATTCAACCCTCCGGTCTGGATCATCCTCAGTGAGAGCATGAGGATTTTCATTTTATAGGGATGAAACTTTTCTTTTTTTAGGACTCTTTAGACACTTTTTGAACTTACTCCACAGGATTCAGTAACTGCAGACGTCGACTGAGTCGAATTGATTACCATTTCAGCAACAATTTCTACCTTTTTTTCTTCTGAAAGAGGCGATCTTCCTGATCTTGGAGCATCTTTCAGCGTACCAGTTGCTTGGAGCTTATTTAAAAGTTTGCGCAAATATGACTTCGAAATAGGATTCTCGGGAAATCTATTATTAAACATACGGACTGCTAGATGATAATTTCTTCCAGCTTCTCCAAATATCAAAACTGCTTCAAATTTATCGTCTGAACTACGAGCCATGATCACACTTTTCATAAAAGGATTTAGGCGCTCAACGGACTATTTGACAGTTAGCAGTTCAGTTTGACAGTAAACAAGATGTTAGCGCGACAACTTTTTTTCCAATGCAAACTTGATTGAAAGCAAACATTAGTGTTTTTGGTTGGGTTTGAAATGACCAAAATAATGTCACTTTTCAAACGTTAATATTTCGAAAACAATTGAATTTAGGAATAAAGTGTATTAGAGAAAACTGTTGAGAATTATGAGCATATTTCGAAAATGGAATAATATACGGGGTGTTCTATTTAAAAAATTTATTGAAGATGGCGCTCAGCCGCCATTTTAAAACTTTTAGCTGCTAGCTGCGATTTTTTTAAGAAAAATGCGATATACCAGGTGGTTCAAAGATTAGTGGGGGAACGACTTTAGACGACACTGTATAAATAGTTACTTACCAAACCTTTACTAGACTTGCTCTGATAATAACAACACACGAAAAACGATTTTTTTTGCCGCTAACACGTTCGTTTACTGGATCTAAAAAGTGTCATTTGATGGACAAGTTAGGAAATATGATGTTAACCAATCAAAAGAATGGCTAGAGGAGTGTCAAATCTTAAAAATTGAATAAATCGGGTTTTTGTTCGTTCACTGGTTTCATTCATTTACTGGTGCATTCACCCAACCATTCGCAACTTTAAAGCAAGTTGAAAGAATATCTGGGATCTGCTGGTTAGTTCAAATGGATAATGTCATGCTTTAACTACCTGATTTCTGTTCACCAAGTTAATGCTGCATTATTATATTTCATGCTGTTTCCTGAATGTTTCTACTTTCACTGTGCTTGTTTTAATCATATTTCGTAGGTTAAGTTGTAAAACAGCGTAAGCTGAACTTCGCCTGTTCATCGATCTAATTACTTTCTGATATATGTATACATTTTTACTTGTACAGTGCCTTCATTTCAAAACTTCCCACCCCTATTACTTCTTTTAGCAGGGAGAATTTGCCGTAGGCAAAAAACACGTCAATTTAGATATCGAGGGGGAAGTTTAAAACCAGTGCCAGTGGTATTTTAGGTTTAACCCCCTTACCCCTAGCTACCCCCACTTAATAATTTTAAATGGCACCCCCTATCTTGTAACACATCATTTTAAAGATCTTAAAAAAACTGAAATTGGTTGATCCATTCTCGTAAAAAGGGCAAAAAGAAAATGAATTATAATAAAAAATAAAATAATATGCAATGAAATAAATGTACCTTACTTTATTAGGTGTTCAAAATGTGCACCATTGGTAGCTAAGCAAAAGTACAATCTATTCTCGAATTCCTGTCGGACGTTTGTAAATGTTTCGTTAGTAATTTGTCTGCATGTGGCAGTAATCCTGTGTCTTAGATCCTGAATGTCCTGCGGGGGAGTTTTGTATACCATTGTCTTCAAATAACCCCAGAGAAAGGAATCCAATGGTGTCAAATCCGGAGATCTCGCCGGCCATTCCAGAGCGCCTCTTCTGCCAATCCATTTGTCAGGATACCGTCGAGCCACTGTCGGACATGCAATGCGTAGTGTGGCGGTGCGGGGTCCTGTTGAAAATGTAAATTTTGTTCATCCAAGAGCGGGTTGTCTCCTTCATCAACTTGGCTTTCCAAGGACTGCGTTATGATTGGATCGATTACATTTTCCAATAAGTTTAAATACAATTGACCCGTTAAATTTTCTTCAATAAAAAAAGGGCCAATTATTTCGTTTCCCAGAATTCCAGCCCAGACGTTTATTTTTTGTGGATATTGCGTATGATCCTCTCGAAACAAGTGTGGATTTTCATTATCCCAGTATCTACAGTTATGCTTATTTACAAAGCCATTAAGAAAAAAAGTTGATTCATCACTGAAGCAAATATTTTTATTAAATTCGGGTCATTTTGAATTCTCGCAGTCATTGGTTCACAAAATTCAATTCTCCTATCATAATCATCCTCACTGAGTTGCTGATGAATACTCATTTTGTAAGGAAAGAACTTGTTTAGTTTTAAAACTTTGTGTATAGAACCAACTGAAATATTTACTAACTTAGCGACTTTCGAAATTGACGTAGTCGGCTCAATGGCGAATTGGCCTAAAATCTCAATCTGTGCGGCTTCAGTCAGAACTCTCGGCTGCTTTACTGCTTTGTTGCACACAGAACCGGTCTCTTCAAATTTTTGAACAAGGTCTAGAACATATCAATGACTCACATTTTGGTCTGCATGAATTTCATTAAAAACCCGGGCTGTCATACGAGCACACCTATTTTCAGCACGATAAATAAAAATAATTTCAGTTCTTTCTTGTAAAGTGTACACCATTACGATTTGAATTACTGTCAGTGCAACTGACACCACTTGACAAACAATTTAAAATCAGGAATAACTAAGTCTGATACGTGTTTTCACCATTTAATTTTAACTGAAGCCAAGCAGAAACTGTGTGCCTTTATCTCACTTTCAGCTAACGCAAAAAACTCTGTGTAAAAAAGAAACATACACATACCGTTATTGAGTCAGTGGTAGCGGTTCCATAAATTCATTAATTTATTTTGCATTTTGTTATCATTTATTTTCTTTTTGCCCTATTTTACGAGAACGGATCAACCAATTTCAGTTTTCTAAACGGGGTTCAGTGAGGATTTTTAAGATCTTTAAAATGATGTGTTACAAGTGTGGGGGTGCCATTTAAAATTATTAAGTGGGGGGTAGGGGATTCAACCTAAAATACAACTGGCACTGGTTTTAAACTTCCCCCTCCATATCTCAATTTACGTGTTTTTTCCCTACAGGAAATTTTCCCTGCTAAAAGAAATAATAAAGCCCAATTATTATTATTGTCTAAGTGTGGTTATTGGACCACGCGAAGTCTCGGGCAATAGCTATACCATGAGACGTTATTAATAGTCAGTGACGTCAGTTCAGAAATTCCACAATAAGAGTGGCTGGGATTTCCTTCCCTCTTCCCTGCCTCTCTTGGGCACCCTAAAGCTAAGAATGAATCACTGACCTATTATTTCCATCTTATGGTATAGTAAAAAATATTTACGAATTCAAGCAAAACATACTCACTTCCGATTCACTCCCATAGAAGCTGTGCGGCGAGTAAATCTCCGATTCCGTTTCGCTGCCACAATAAGTCAAAGACATACTCCTCGGTATATTGTTGTACTTGAAGTAGTCTCCGGAGACGTCTATGCTACTTTCCGACCTCTTCCCTAACCTAACGTTATTGGTTCTCGGACTACCCTTGTCTCGACTCGAATCACTGTCCGGGGAACTCGACCTGGTCGAATTTATATAGTCGTACACGTTTTCCGAGTTCTCTTTTCTTTGAACGTTTATTTGTTCGTAATTGTGAGTGATTTTCCTCGACTGTTTCTGCTGCATGGCTTCTCTTTCGCGCATACTGGCCGTTCTCACGGGTTTATTCGGTACTATCGCGGATCGCACTTCACCTATATTCGCGTACACCGTTTCAGGTTTCTTAGAAGCCGAATCGCTCCTGGAAATCTGCCTTTGTTTGCTGAGTATATGCACGGATTTGGGGGGATGCGGGAGGTTAGGCTTCCCCACATTAGTGACCTCGCTGAAGTTCCTAGGAGGAGGGAGCGGTTTGGAGGCTTTGGACTACTATACGCTTCTATTCACCTCCAGGCGTACTGTAATCGTGCCCGTGATCAACTTGGTCACCCATTGGCTTGCTAACCACCTCCACCCTGTCACCATTCAACTCGCTCGGGTGGACGATTACCAAGCGAGGTTTGGGCTGGGGCTTCCGTTCGAAATTATCTTCGAACTTGATGTCGGAAATCTCCGCGGTCAGCTTGGGAATGTCCTTGCTCGACCCCATCCTCAGGAACTTCTTCAGAGAAAACCTGCCTTTAGACTTTTCTTTCCTCTTCTCGTCAGTGGCCAAGCAATCGGTAGACACGGACAGTGACTTCCTAGGAGTTGGTTCTGGAGAGACGTAAATCGGCTCCTCTTGGCGTTCCGCTTCGAAGATCTTGGGCGTGCAAGAGGAGGATCGGTTTTTCTCGAGCACCAGAGAATCTATGTTCGTCGTGGAGCATATGGAGTTTCTCGCGTAAATAACTCCCATGCTATCTTCCGGGGGCTGCGGTGCTCTTCGTTTGTTATTCTTCGAGTCCGAATCGCTGGAGTCTTGCTTGGACAAGGGCGCTTTTTCGCTCGGTCTCGAAAAAGTGGACAGCGGCTGACACTGGACGGAAGAAATGTGGGAAATCGGTTTCCTTATCAACACCGTGGCTGGTTTCGAAGGTATTTTCGGTTTTTCATAGAGGGGAGGAGGGGCACCGTGAAGGAAGGAATTTTGAGTTTCTAAAACTGGGGGAGGGGTTACGGGAAGTGGTGGTAATTCCGTTCTCACTGGGTCTTCCCGTCCGTCTGGCTTTCCAGCTTGCTCCCTACTTTGGGTGAATGGAACGTATTTTGCTGGAATAGGTGGCGGTAAACCGACTATTTTTTCCTCGTGTAATTCTTTTTCAAGCCCGTTAGCGACGTTGGTGTTGATTTCATCCTTTCTTTCTTTGATTTCGCTCCCGGTTTGGCCGAGTGAGAAGTCTGCCTTGCTGTGGAGTATTTCTGCTTTGATGAGTTTGGCACTGCTCATGTCAGTGTTGAACGCCTCTTTTGTATCACAAGACTCGTTGTTGTTAACTTCATTTTTGATCTGGGTACTACCGATGATTCCCTGTTCAGTTGTGAATTTTTCGTATTCAACAATTCGATTTTCGCCGTAGAAGTTTGATAAACAACGGGTTTTTCGATGTCTCGCTTCAATGCGGGCGTTCGAGATAAACTGATTTTCTTTTCAGACGTTTTACTTTGTTGCACGTTCTCCACTTCCGTTTCTATATTCGATTTGCCGTTCTCTATATTCTCTTTATTCGAATCAGCGACACTGAGAACGATTTCTTTTTGAGTCTTCTTCTTTTTTTGGGGCGTCTAGCAAAGACTTTTCCTGTTTCTCCAACTTGCCTTCCTCACTTTTCGAATAAGAAGTTAGAACGACATTCGTTTTATTCTCCGCAATCACTTCTTTGTTAGTTTTCGCGATCGGAATGTGGGAAAGATTCTTGGTGTTGTATTTTCTAACTGGAGCTTGGGATTCTTCGCCGAAAGGGGTGACTGATACAAGAAGAGTTTGTTTTTTTCCAGAAGAATCTACCAAAGGCTTTCCGAGCAACAACTGCGTGTAAGATTTCTTGATCTCGTTGTCTCCGAGGGATGTTGTATTGAAATCAGTGTTTTCTTTGGTGATTCTCTGAATCTCTTTAACAGCGTCTTCCTCGTCAGATTCTACGGTAACATCGTCCTCACTGCTTTCGTTGCTTTCCTCTTCTTCGTTCTCAGACCACCAATCTTCCCCTCCATACCCTATTATTTCCGACAACTTTTTAGGGAAGCGCACATTGTGTTTGGGTTTGGACTTCTTCCCGTTTCTTATTATGCCTTGCACCTTAGTGCGGGCTATTAAATGGATGGGTTTGAATTTGGGTTTTTCCGTATGTTCGTCTTTGGATTTGAAACAGTTGGAACACAGCTCCTTTTTCCAAGCGTTCTGAACGAAGTTTTGGCATATGGCTGATGACATTCTTTCTCCTTCTTTGTAGACAGTTCATCAGCCCCTGCAACAACAAAAATGATATAATTAGGGTGGGCGTTCAATGTAGTGTATTTTTATTTTAAGTTGCATCGAGAAACGGTTACACTTTGGATCTCAAATTTAGTAGGTAAACTCTGAAAGGGTTACAGTACTAATTGAAAATATTGGGATTGAATTTTTTGTCGAATATTGAAAGAAATAAGCCAATACATGATTTTATTTCAATTCAAACCAAAGACCCAGACAATGTCGTTTGGGACATCAACTTGTAAAACGAAATGGGCAGCGAATAGCCAAATTCAATCATATAGCGAGAAATAGTTCCTACTTTATAATCTATACAGTGCTTCTCAAAAGTCCCCTCCCCCCCTCTTATTTTTGGAACGATTATACATAAACAAGTGAAATTTGGAAACTGAATATTAAAGGTTGTAAACTACTAGTGATGATAGATGACGAAATCAACAAAGATGACGTCACAAGGCCATTGTGACCAATAATTTTAAATGGAACGCCTACGGCAAGCGACACCTCTTTGGAAAGGTATCGAAAAAACCTATTCAATGATACTAATTTTGTTTGTGTTTATGGCAGTTTTGGCAACTCGCTTTTAAAAAACGCAAAGCTGTGATGAATTAAATCAGTTAATACTAAAATTCCAAATTCAAGCTCCGCCTCTGGATAGTTGTCAAATAAGCTGACGTTTTTGTTAGTCTCCCTAATTCGACGTATTTGTAATTGTCTAAGTTTTTGTACATTTAATAATTTGTGTATTGTTGATCGAACGTTTAACTGTTTTAGCAGCTTTTGGTACTTTTAATATTTTTGTACATTTTAATAATGTGTTAAACTGTTGTGAGCCGAACGTTTAAGTGCTCCAAGAAGCGAAATGGTACGTGCTTTAGGTGATAAAGTAGCAGCGATCCTAATTCTTGGTGAAACTGGACAAAATATTCATACAGCAGAACGCATTTTTAATGAGAGGTTTCCCGATCGCCCCGTTTCGAGGACTTATTTAAGGGAGCTTCTTCGTAAGTTCGAAACAACGGGTAGTATTAATGATGCGAAACGATCTGGCAGACCACAAATTTCTGATGAGAAAAAAATTGATATACTGGCAGAAGTAATAGTTAATCCTACTTCTTCAACAACTCACGTTGCATCTACCTGTGAAGTCAGTTGAAGTACAGTACACAGGGCGTTGAAAAAAAAAAATTTCATCCATACAAATTAAAAATGGTTCATCAACTCTTAGACGACGACCCAGACCGAACACTAGAATTTTGTGAAAATATGGAAACTAAAATTAACCAACAGGCAGACTATGTCAAAACAATTTGTTTTAGTGACGAAAGTACTTTCTATCTAAATGGAAATGTAAATACACAGAATGTGAGGTATTGGAGTGACGCAAATCCTAACCTGTTTCGTGAAACACATACCCAATTTCCCCAGAAGGTGAATGTTTGGGCGGTATCCTGGGAAACCACATCGTTGGGCCTCTTTTTTTAACTACTAATTCAACTGGTGAGGTTTATCTGGAGCTCTTGCAAAACGCAATAGAACCGTTAATCCTTGAAATTTTGGAAGATAATCCAGATGAATTCGGCAATTTGGAAATAACATTCCAACAGGATGGTGCTCCTCCACACTATTACGGTGCAGTAAGACGGTATTTGGATGAGGAGTATCGTGGTAGATGGATTGGACGAGGCATACAATCTCCAGAAATTTAAGAAGAACACCAACTCCTACCTTCTTTCCCTTGGTTCCCACGATGTTCTCTGAACATTACAGGATATCCCTTTTCGTGGGAACCGGAACATATAAAAAAAAAAAAAAAAAAAGGTTCAACGGAATAACCAGCTCGATCACCGGACCTCACACCTTTGGATTTTTTTCTGTGGGGGTACCTTAAATAGAAGGTTTACGCCACTGCACCTGACAATATTGACGTTTTAAAACAACGTATTGTTGCAGAATGTGAGGCTGTTTTCGCAGACACATTTGCAAAAGTACGAGAAGAGTTTAAAAATAGGATATTTCACTGTCAGGAAGTAAATGGAGGTCACTTCGAGCAATTTCTTTAAGTAGATACTGATTCTTCAATCTGTAATTAATATCATACTGAATGGAATTTAAATTTTAATGTTTAATAATGAGCCATTAAAACTGCCATAAACAAACAAAATTAGTATCATTGAATAGGTTTTTTCGATACCTTTTAAAAGAGGTGTCGCTTGCCGTAGGGTTCCATTTGAAATTATTGGTCACAATGGCCTTGTGACGTCATCTTTGACGATTTCGTCATCTATCATCACTAGTAGGGAAGTTTACAACCATTAATAATCAATTTCCAAATTTCACTTGTTTATGTATAATCGTTCCAAAAATAAGAGGGGGGGAGGGACTTTTGAGAAGCACTGTATAATATAACGAAGCTTTTCCTGACTGATAATAAGCACACGAGAAATAATTTTTCTAAACTTCCTTCTGAGGGTAGTGCACCACTTTGCCAGTTAATTTATTCTATATTTTGAAAATTGAGTTTTTTCGCAAAACTGATATTTTTACAAGCTTTTTTACAACTTGCCTTGTTTGTTTCTCTGTGATTATTATTTATTTCTCAATTTGTACGTTCGGGTGAAATTTTGCAAACTAATTTTGATCCACTTCTAGTCGCCTGATTAACTTTGGCAGGTGTTCATAATTCCGGTAACAATCTATTATGACGTTTTCGTTACAGAAAAAAAATTAATAGCGGACGAGTTTAGTGATTATGGGGCGCTTCTATTCAAAAAAAGATATGTGGGTGTTCTTTGGGTCGAAGATAATGATTTTTTGTCAAAATTCATTGATTTAAGATGGCGGCTCAAGATGGCGAACGAGTTTTGCGACTATGGTCCAATTCTATTCAAAATTGGTGTGTCGGGAGTTTTTGGGGTCGGAGATTATGATTTTTTTGTCAAAATTCATGAATTTGAGATGACGGATTTTATGAGTGACTAGAAATAATTAAATAAAATTATATAAAGAGATTTTTGGGGTCGAAGATCAATTTTTTGTCAAAATTTAAAAAGATGACGGATTTTATGAGTGACTAGAAATAATTAAATAAAAATGATAAAAAAAACTTTTTAACAAAAAAATTGAACCGACGAAATACGGAACTGAAAAGTAAAAAATAAAATAAACCTTCTTAGTCTCAATAACTAGGCTCCTAAACTAATGTAAGTAACTAATTTTGAGTCGGCGCCAAACAAACAAGCAAATGAATTAGGTAAGGCGTAAAATGATGGCATCGAGTTGCGCGGTGACATTCTGATAATTTTTGGAAGTAATTTAATGATATTCGTTGATTGTTCGTTTGGCGCAGATTCAAAATTAGTTACTTACATTAGTTTAGTGGCTGAAATCTACTAATTACTACCTACTTTGTGGCTGAAATCTACTAATTACTACCTACTTGTTTTTTGATTACTTCCAAAATACTTACTTACCCACCTTACTTGAACTATTACCAGTTAAATAATATGATTATCTATTTTTACTATTTGTTGTAATATAAATTATTTTTGTTGTTCTGGTTAGTTTATTTCATTACTTTGTATATCATTCCATCCTCTCATAGAATATAATTATTGTGACGGATGTGGAATAATGACAGTAGCGATCTGTCATTGTCAACTACATATGTGTGTGTGCCAATGTTCACAAGTGAAAAATCAATTATCCCCTATTTTTCTAAAATAAGGGTGAATAATTTTATTTGAAATCCAAATATGAGGTATATCTATTAAAAAAAAGAATCATCCAAATCGAAGAACCCAGTACAAAGTTATGCCTGATAGAATCGGTTAACGGACCAGAATTCAGAGGGTGAGTGATCAATATCCTTCATTTTGCTACCCTTAGGGGTGGATTTCATCTTTAAAATTCAAATGGGACCAACTTCGAAGTACACCCTATCCACTGAAAAAAGAATTATCGGAATCGGACGTCTCAGTAAAAAGTTATGCGTGATCATACATAAAAAAAAATATACTCGTCGACTAAAGAACCTCCTCCTTTTTGGTTTCATCGGTTAAAAAAATTAAGACAAACTTTTATACAAATACATTAAAGAGGAACAATTAAGTTTTTATACAAATGCACTAAAAAGGAAAAACATATTTCTTTAATTGTTTAACCTAGGTTATTCTATGAACAACAGATTCATAAGCTTGCCGCGAATACAAAATAAGTATTCTTGCGCCTTGATATTTAGGGTTTTTAGGGGAATGGGTTTCGTGATTTATAGTCTTCAGTAGATCTTCAGGTTCTCATCAGATAACTCGAAACGTTGAGAACCTGATGAGGGTATTTTAAAGATCTTACTGATGATGAAGATGATTTTAAAACGTTGATAACCTGATGATGATTCGAAAATCGAGAACCTGATGATGGTCTCATGAAGGTCGAAACAGGTAAATGAGCGAAAAATTACCACGTTGCACCTTAGATTTTCTTATGGGAATGAACATGGGAAAAGGGCCAAATTTCGCCGTTCTCTTGTAGCTATATCTACTATTGTAATTTTTGAGTTGTAAAAACAAAAAATGGGTTTAGTGTGGTAGCCCGATAGACGGGCGTTTAGAAAGTACCAAGTACAGTCCTGTATCTTTCTGACAACCAGCCGAGACGGCGTTGTGGCCGGTTTCTCGTTTCTCACAACTCATTTTAAATCTCCAGATTATTATTAGCTTGACCTACGACTGCAGGCTATGAAGCTATAAAAATGCATTGGAATTGTCTTTGGTGACTGGAGAGAGATCTTGAAAGATTCACATTAATGAGCTAATGGATTGGTTTCTATCAGAGATATGCTCTCGAAGAAAATATGGTTTCATACAAGGTGGACCGGAAATGTGGAAAGAATTTTCTAGTCGCACAATAAATGTTGATTTAGATGAACATATCGCAGCCAATAATATCCATGGACTTTACCGTTGGTGGCCGCACTTTCTCTTAATCAATGCTCTTTAAAACAACATTTTACAGTGAATAAGTATGCTAGAACAATTGTCCATTACCTATTTAATGACTGCATTAGTCATATCCCAGGAATTAATTAAGTAATGGCATTTCATCAATAATTTTTGTTACGGACTCCTCCTTTATTTGGGTTTATATGTAATATAAAAATCGTGTATACTTATATATTTTCATTTGTGTTTAAACTTTGATAACAGTTGAAAAGGGAAACATTCTCAATTGAATATTGACTAGAAAGATTTTATGAACATCCCGTTCATATTTTCAACAAATTTGATAACAGTGTTGTTAAATTAAATATTGTACAATTTTTACTCCAGTTGAGACCGTCGGAAGGCTAGTTTCACTTTAAGGGAAAAACAATAATATTAAATGACCACAATTCACTTGCACCGAATGGAATTTCGACTAATGACCGAGAAATCAAAGAAGCAACGATTTATAGATATTAGATTTTTAAATGAAAGCAAAAGTGATATTTAGTTCTCTTAAAAAGACTGAGGAAATTAATATAATAAAATATATACAAAAACTTTTAAAAACAACACTTTTATACATTTTTCCCGATCTTAATTTTTTTAAATTTATATAGATTGTCAACTTTTTCTTTAGACAAGCCATGGTTTCCAGAGTTCCGAAGGTATGAGATTGAAACTTGGAAGGGGTTTTGGATTCAAGAATTGGAATATTTTTCAATATTTCACGTCTATCACGAATCCATTGATGGTTTCGAATCGAAAATCGGATGGATTACAATTCTAATACACTTATCATTTGTCGAAAACTCATGTGGAAATTAGGGTACTTATATCGCTCATCAAGTATGATGTGGCTACCAAAACTGAATAAAACTAAAATAAAAAACATCAATTTTTACATAACAAAAGTTCATAATCCATTCCAACAAGAAAAAAAACTACCCATAATACCAGGATTAGTTGAAGGAAATTTTCTGGCTCTATCACTTGTTTACTCTCGTTTCGGACGTCCATCGTCTTAATGGATTTAAAAGGGTGTCACGACGTTTCGAATGCTTGTATCTGCAATCGTCTTCAGGTGAATACTGTATTAATTAATTTCTCATGCGATTCATTTCTTCTAGAGATTTTGTAGGTCCAGTGCCTACGCCATGTTGGGTTTAGAATGACTTCACATGCTAAGCGTATTCTACCCTTTCATACTCATATCGAGGGGGTTGTGAAGAAAAAGGTTATCCGCCATCTTGGGGCGTCAACCATATTGGATTCAGAATGATATTAGATGTACCATTTCGCATTGTCACAGTACTTGGAAGTTCAATGCTGCATCTTAAAAATTAGCCCGGGTCGAAATTTTTATTGCAAAATTCGACCCAAACAGAGGAAGCTAGATAATAAAGCGTTATGATAAATACATAAACTTTTTTTGTATGTACAGTTCGAATTTTAGAAGGACAGATATCGCGATGAGAAAATTAACGTATCGTTTTCACCTTCATCGCAGGGTTCTAAAAACGAGGAATTATAAACTCGGGACTAGTAAAAATCACAACTCCATAAATCTTTCGGGCGCGTTGAACATTATAGCAACACCAAACACGATGCATTTTTTTTCGCACCAACTTTTACTCATAGCCAGCGTGTACGAGATGTTTGATTAGAAATCACAGCAGAACAGCTTTCTTTATCGCGGTTTCATTTTTAACGCGAACGCTCAAAAATTCCTCAGAGGCCAAAGAAATCACAACTGGTCGTCACAATTCATCCAGCATCCGCCTCAAAGAAGGATAGTCCATCTAGTCGGTACAAATGATTGATAATTTTTTCATTGGGATTTTTAAAGAACCGTTAAAAGAATCCACCAATAATACGTAGTACCTAGTAAAGTAATAGTATACAGGGTGTTTAAGAAAATTATGCCTGAATTCAGGAGCTGAATACCCTTAAAAAATAAGAACGAAAGTTGTCATAAACATGTAGCTTCGTAAGAGTACTCCTCAGAGAGCTTTTGGAAAGGTCTGATTATTTTAACAAAGTGTACGTTCTTCAGGGGCGAGTGAAACTGGGGAGGGGGCTTCTTGTGCCGAATTTAATTTCGTTTCATTCGGTTAGAAATCCTCAATTGATTATTTTAGTGCATACATTTTAATAATATTATTGTGTTAAGTAAGATATGTCTCAAACTCCATGTTTTTAATTTTTGTTTTTAACCTGAAGATGACAAATACTATGTCGAAACATCGTTAAAAGGAATTATACGAATTGACTGAATCATACCTTTATTCCGAAAAATTTAAGAATAAATATAGATATGTATATATATATATATATATATATATATATATATATATATATATATATATATACCGGGTGAGTGAAATTCGAGTAAATGCATGGGTATCTCGGAAACGGTAAGAGCTACAGAGAAGGTTAAATGGAGGCAAAGTTGCGTATTATGGAGCTCTCTACTATGATGTTGAAAAATCTGAGCTAGCCCTCTCACTTTCAGAGATTACAGGAAAAAACGAAAAATTTGATTTTTGTTATACACTTATATCTGCTTTAATACAATAGATTTCCAGAAACTGTTTGCACATTGTCATTGCAACTTTCAATGGGCTGTAAAAATATGTAAACGAAAGTGTTCTACACGGTGTTGTTTTCCTTGGACCACCCCTAACTATGAAATTTTAATTGCGGACCTGGATTTTAGATCACTTTTTTTAGGCTTCATAATCCTGATGAAATATGACCATTGAAGCTTAAAAAAGTGATAAAAAATCCAGGTCCGTATTTAAAATTTCATAGTTAGGGGTGGCCCAGGGAGAACACTTTCGTTTACATATTTGTACAGCCCATTGAAAGTTGCAATGACAAAATGCAAACAGTTTCTGGAAATCTATTGTATTAAAGCAGATATAAGTAAAAAACAAAAAACTAATTTTTCGTTTTTTCCTGTAATCTCTGAAAGTGAGAAGGCTAGCTCAAATTTTCAACATCATAGTAGAACTCCATAATACGCAACTTTGCCTCCATTTAACCCTCTCTGTAGCTCTTACCGTTTCCGAGATCCCCATGCATCTACTCGAATTTCACTCACCCGATATATATATATATATATATATATATATATATATATATATTGTTGAAACCAGTGTTTCGTTTTATTGAAATATGTTGGTTTTTCTCAAGTAAAACCGTTTTTTACTGTAATGACTGACAGTTATTGACTTGTTGGACAATCTTTTATTTTTTATATAATGACATTAGAAAATATCTGACAAGTCTATTCAAAACGTTCTATACAAAGTGTACAATAATTAAAGACAACAACATATATATATATATATATATATATACAGGGCTATTCAAATTCGTTTCTGTACATGGGGATCTCGTAAACGATAAGAGATAGAGTGTCGGTTAAATTGTGGCAAAGTTGCGTATTTTAGAGACCTATTCAATGATGTGAAAAAATCGAATTTAGCTCTTTTGGTTCTGGAGATATACAGGAAAAACAAAAAAATCCCAAATTATTTTTTTGCCTGTATCTTCTTTATTCGCAGACATATTGAAAATCTGTCCACATTCTATTGGCACTTGATGTGAGCTATCAGAATATGTTCATGAATCTTTTATACAGGGTGTCATCTGACTTGGGCCACCCCCATCTTTGAATTTTTAAATACGGACCTGTATTTTTTGTTGTAGTTTTTGGATCGTCGACGTTCACTTCATACTGAGAAATTAAATTAAATTTTATATTTCGGGAAGTTTCGGTAATATTTTATTATAATTGGGTGAATTATTCCCTTTTAAATTACGGCCCTGGAAATTAGTTGACTGAGTTAAATAAAACACAATAGCAACTTTCACGTCTCCTCATGTACCATAGTGTTTTTAGAGAGTATTTTTCATTTTAGGTACCAATTCATATTTCTTCACATTTTCAATGCTCTTTGAGCGTTTTCTACAATGAACTTCGAATAGCAAAACTTTTATGATTATCTGAAACATATCTACAACAAAATAGATTATACATATGTATTTTGATAAGCTGAAAAGAAATTATAGCAATAATTACATACAAACGAACACTATAATTGTAATAAAAATTTGAAATGAAGTAATTTATATACACAAGAAAATTAATGGCGACAATAAAAGTTCGAATTGGAGGTCTTCCATTTCGAGACATTTTTGAACTCGGATTTTCATATTATGAATTGCCATTAATACACTTCTTTGCTGCATTGTTGCGAAAGCATTCAAAATCCCTCAATCTCAAGTCTTCCACATTTTCTTGCACCATAAGTGATTCTTGGAGATAGAAAGATCATAACACCACATTTTCGCTAGTTACTATAATACTTACCTATAAGTTGCTAATGTCTTTAGTTACCATGTTTAATACCGATTGAAAGCTCAGTAGACTATGAGAACAATTGTCGATAATATTTTGACAATTGTCATATTTGTTGTATAACTTTGAGTTTAGTGGTGTTAAAATGAAGTTTTCCGCTGAAAAAAAAAGGGACATGAAGAAAATTTATTATGGAAACCATAGAAACAGTTATGCTACAGCCCAACGGTATATGGAAATTTATCCTGAAAGGCGTCAACCGCATGAAACTTTGTTCCAGAAATTAGACAAAACCTCAGCGAATTTGGATCATTCAATAAGCCTCGCAAAAGTTATGGTAACAGAACTCCAGCCGAAATAGAGGAAAGTATTGTTGAAAAGTAAGTTTTTTAAATTTTAATAAACTCTCAGTAATATCACTGAATTTTAGATTAATGAAAATTCATCGAAATCATCGGTACAAATTGCAGATGAATTGAATTTGCCACAAACGACAGTTTGGCGCACTCTCAGGAAGCATAATTTTAAATGTTACAAAATTAAAACGGTTCATAAATTACATCCAGGAGATCCCGAAAGAAGAACAAATTTCTGCAACTGGTTGCGTAGACAAATCGTAAGAGATGGGAATTTTTGAATAACATCATTTGGACCGATGAGAGTCGTTTCACAAACTGCGTTGTATTCAATAGGAATAATGAACTGTCTGGTCTCAGACCAATGAAAATAATTTCAGAGAATTTCGCCCTCAAGTGCGATTTGGATTTAATGTATGGGCAGGAATTTTTGATAATAAAATTCTTGGCCATATATTTTCCAGGAGACATTGAATGGCGAACGTTATTTGCGATTCTTAAGGACCACCTTCACTGAATACCTCGAAGATATTCCAATAGGTAGGTTGAATGGAATCTGGTTTCAACATGATGGAGCTCGTCCTCATTGTACAAGAGAGGTTAATCAGTTTCTGAATACCACATTCAACAACAGATGGATAGGCAAATAATGGGCCAATAAGATGGCCTGCAAGATCACCAGATCTTACTATTTTGGACTATTTTCTATGGGGGACATTGAAAAATAGGATTTACGCTGGCGGAGGGATAGAAAATATAGAAGACTTGAGATTGAGGATTTTGAATGCTTTCGCAACAATGCAGCAAAGAAGTGTATTAAGGGCAATAAATAATATGAAAAAACGAGTTCAAAAATGTCTCGAAATGGAAGGACTCCAATTCGAACATTTATTGCGCCATTAATTTTTTGTATATAAATTACTATATTTCAATTTTCATTACAATTATAGTGTTCGTTTCGGATGTAATTATTGCTATCATTTCTTTTCAGCTTGACAAAATACATATGTATAATCTATTTTTGTTGTAGATATGTTTCAGATAATCATAAAGGTTTTGCTATTCGAAGTTCATTGTAGAAAACGCTCAAAGAGCATTTGAAATGTGAAGAAATATGAATTGGTACCTAAAAATGAAAAAAATACCCTCGAAAAACACTATGGTACATGGGGAGACGTGAAAGTTGCTATTGTGTTTTTATTTAACTCAGTCAACCAATTTCCAGGGCCGTAATTTAAAAGGGAATAATTCACCGAATTATAATAAAATATTACCGAAACTTCCCGAAATATAAAATTAAATTAAATTTCTCAGTATGAAGTGAACGTCGACGATGCAAAACTACAACAAAAATACAGGTCCGTATTTAAAATTCAAAAGGGGTGGCCCAAGTCAGATGACACCCTGTATAAAAGATTCATGAACATATTCTGATAGCCCACATCAAGTGCCAATAGCAAAATGTGGACAGATTTTCAATATGCCTGCGAATAAAGAAGATACAGGCAAAAAAATAATTTGGGATTTTTTGGTTTTTCCTGTATATCTCCAGAACCAAAAGAGCTAAATTCGATTTTTTCACATCATTGAATAGGTCTCTAAAATACGCAACTTTGCCACAATTTAACCGACACTCTATCTCTTATCGTTTACGAGATCCCCATGTACAGAAACGAATTTGAATAGCCCTGTATATATATATATATATATATATATATATATATATATACCGGCGAGGATTTATCAAAATTGTTTGAAAGTCTTGTGGTGATGGCCTCAATAGCTAGTAATTCTATTGAAATCAAGGAGAATATTGATGACGTCATACCTTTTACACGAATCACCCTATATGTATGAATTACATTTTAAAAAACGCTAACAAAAAAAAAATGACAGGACCAAGAGATTTTCCCATAAGTTTTCCTTGATTTTTACCGAATTCATTTCATTAGGTACTTTACGAAAGCACTATATGTGAGTAAAGGAAATCATATAAATAAAAACTTTTTAACAAAAAATTAAACCGACGAAATGCGGAACTGAAAAGTAAAAAATAAAATAAACCTCCTTAGTCTCAATAACTAAGCTCCTAAACTAATGTAACTATTTCGAGTCGGCGCCAAACAAACAAGCAAATGAATTAGGTAAGGCGTAAAATGCGCGGTGACATTCTGATAACTTTTTTGAAGTAATTTAATGATCTTTGGCGCAGACTCGAAATTAGTTACTTACATTAGTTTAGGAGCTCAGTTATTGAGACTAAGGAGGTTTATTTTATTTTGTACTTTTCAGTTCCGTATTTCGTCGGTTTAATTTTGTTAAAAAGTTTTTATTTTTTAATTTTGTGGCAGAAATCTACTAATTACTACCTACTTGTTTTTTGATTACTTCCAAAATACTCACTTACCAACCTTACTTCAACTATTACCAGTTAAATAATATGATTATCTACTTTTACTATTTGTTATAATATAAATTATTTTTGTTGTTCTGGTTAGTTTATTTCATTACTTTGTATATCATTCCATCCTCTCATAGAATATAATGATTGTGACGGATGTCAACGGTCAACGATAGGCAATATGGCTTCCGCCATCAGAGATCAACTGGTGACCTGCTCGCTTACGTCTCACATATATGGCAGCTATCTATTGAAAAGTATGGAGAAACTTTAGCTGTGGCATTAGATATCTCCAAGGCGTTCGATCGAGTTTGGCACCAGGGACTCCTCGCCAAGCTTCCGTCTTATGGCTTGCCCCCTCAGCTGTGTTCTCTGCTTGCTAGTTTTCTCTCAAACAGGTCTCTCCATGTAGTTGTCGATGGAGTTTCATCTGACACTCTACTCATAAATGCTGGTGTTCCGCAAGGATCTATTCTCGCACCAACACTATTTCTACTTCACATCAACGACCTGTTGAAAGCAACTTCATGTCCAGTACACAGCTTTGCCGATGATAGTACCTACCCTCCATACCGCTTTCTCTTCCAGGGCCCCTATATCAGCCCGTGAAACCAGAAATGAACGAGGAAGAAATGTTAATAATATAAATATGGACTTAGCAACAATTATCGAGTGGGGATCTAATAACTTGGTAGAATTCAATGCAAACAAAACACAAGCATGTCTTTTCTCTAAAAAAGCCGATCTCACTGTGCCTAACATAACTTTGTCAGGAGTAACCATACCACTGAAGTCATCCATATCGATGCTTGGTATTACTATCAGCAATAAACTTTCCTGAGAAAATCATGTAAGGTCCATTGCCAAAAGTGCATCCCAAAACTTGGTTTTGTTTCGTGCCAAGAGCTATTTCACCCCACTCAGCTGCTTATGATCTATAAGGCACAGATCCGACCTGTCCTGGAATACTGTTCCCATATTTGGAGCGCGGCACCTAAACATATCCTGAGGCTATTGGATTCTGTCCAAAAAAGGGCAATTCGTCTCGTCGGTGATGCCTCGCTTACAAACTCGCTCACTTGTCTGGAATACCGTAGAAAAGTTGTCGATTTGTCTCTATTTTATAGATATTTTCATGGGCGATGCTCTTCTGAAATATCAACAATCGTTCCTGCTTTGGCAGTCTCTTCGAGACTAACCCGTCAAGTTCAGTCATCACACCCCTTCGTGGTCACTTTGGAGACCTGCAGAACATCACTTTCCAAAGACTCGTTCATCCAACGAACAGCGAGGCTTTGGAACTCATTGCCTAGGGAGGTGTTCCCCGAGGCATACAACCTCCAGAAATTTAAGAAGAACACCAACTCCTACCTTCTTTCCCTTGGTTCCCACGATGTTCTCTGAACATTACAGGATATCCTTTTCGTGGGAACCAGAACATAAAAAAAAAAATTTGGAACAAAATAATGACAGTAGCGATCTGTCATTGTCAACTACATATGTGTGTGCCAATGTTCACAAGTGAAAAATCAATTATTCCCTATTTTTCTACCCGTATGGGTGGATAATTTCATGCGAAATCCAAATATGAGGTATACCCTATCTATTAAAAAAAGAATCATCCAAATCGAAGAACCCAGTACAAAGTTATGCCTGATAGAATCGGTAAACGGACCAGAATTCAGAGGGTGAGTGATCAATATCCTTCATTTTGCTACCCTTAAGGGTGGATTTCACCTTTTAAGTTCAAATGGGATCAACTTCGAAGTACACCCTATCTCAGTAAAAAGTTATGCGTAATCATACATAAAAATAAATTATAAAAAAAAATATACGCGTCGACTAGATAACCTCCTCCTTTTTGGTTTCGTCGGTTAAAAATAATTAATAAAAACCATTTTTAAGACAAGCTTTTATTCAAATGTCCTAAAAAGTAAAAAATAATTGCTTTGGATGTGGATGTGTGTTATTTCGTATTCGAACTGAAAAGTTTGCGCAACACGCTCCTGAATCTATAACTCATGGAATAACCTACGTCACACATCCAAAGCAATTATTTTTTACTGTTTAGCACATTTGAATAAAAGCTTGTCTTTAAAAAGGTTTTTTATTAATTATTTTATTTTGTGTTTTTTACTTAGTACGCCTTAATGTACTCATTTGTGTTGAAGCATCGTTATTATGAGACCTTCTTCCTGTAAGTTTTGAGCTACCTAATTCTTCAATAAGGAGATCATCTAAAGATTAACTCGTCCGCCATCCTCGAGCTGCTATCTTCAATTTATGAATTTTGACAAAAAATCAATAATCTTCGACTGAATTCATAATCTCCGATACCAATCTCTTCTTCTTCTTGAAAATGTGTTTCTCATTTCTTCCGGTTTTCCTGATGATCGTGAAGACCTAGTGAATGCGATGCCTCTCTTGCGTCCATGTTACGAATGATTTCTGGTGAGTACTCTCTTTTGGAAAACATTCTTCTTTGCCTCATCCATCTTTATGAGTTCTTAATTAAGACTGGAATAAAAAATCAAATAACTATCTGAATAAAAATGCAAATTTTCAATTTCAGATTTTTTTTTTTAGGTTTAATTCAATGTCCAGCGTGGCTTTAGCCGGGGAAGTAGTTGTTTTCTGTTAGACATTCACAAAAATATTCATTTTTATCGTGGATTTTTCAATTCACAGAAAAATCTTTCTATTCAATATTCAATTGAGAATGTTTCCCTTTTCAACATGAATACCCCACAAGAGGTTATCTTGACGATGGAAGATAGTGACTAAAGTTTATCCTTCAGTCGCAGATGATTCCATATCTGATTTTATGAACATCCTGTTCATATTTTCAACAAATCAATCTAGCATACCCCATGACAGGTTTTAATGTCAAAAACACTAATTTCAGAGTGCTTCTCCAAAAGAATTGATTCTAACTTTTTCCAACTTGGCAAAGTGAGATTGCTTCTTGAAAATGTGTTTCCCATTTCTTCCGGTCTTCCTGATGATCGTGGAAGCGTGAAAAAGATTTTCGTCGACAAAAATGTATTGAAGACCTAGTAAATGCGTTGCCTCTCTTGCGTCCATGTTACGAATGATTTCTGGTGAGTACTCTCTTTTGGAAAACATTCTTCTTTGCCTCATCCATCTTTACGAGTTCTTAATTAAGACTGGAATAAAAAATCAAATAACTATCTGAATAAAAATGCAAATTTTCAATTTCAGATTTTTTCTATTGAGTTAGGTTCTTTTCAGAATATCTATCAGATGTAGTTCAATGTCCAGCGTGGCTTTAGCCGGGGAAGTAGTTGTTTTCTGTTAGACATTCACAAAAAATAACTTCATTTTTATCGTGGATTTTTCAATTCACAGAAAAATCTTTCTATTCAATTGAGAATGTTTCCCTTTTCAACATGAATACCCCACAAGAGGTTATCTTGACGATGGAAGATAGTGACTAAAGTTTATCTTTCAGTCGCAGATGATTCCATATCTGATTTTATGAACATCCTGTTCATATTTTCAACAAATCAATCTAGCATACCCCATGACAGGTTTTAATGTCAAAAAAACTAATTTCAGAGTGCTTCTCCAAAAGAATTGATTCTAACTTTTTCCAACTTGGCAAAGTGAGATTGCTTCTTGAAAATGTGTTTCCCATTTCTTCCGGTCTTCCTGATGATCGTGGAAGCGTGAAAAAGATTTTCGTCGACAAAAATGTATTGAAGACCTAGTAAATGCGTTGCCTCTCTTGCGTCAATGTTACGAATGATTTCTGGTGAGTACTCTCTTTTGGAAAACATTCTTCTTTGCCTCATTCATCTTTATGAGTTCTTAATTAAGACCACGAAAAAAAAAACAGCATAAAAACAGCATGGCTACTGGAATTTTAGAATTTTGTAATTCTGCTGAAGATGGGGATCTCAATCTCCGAAATGCATACAATTTTCCAGTAGCCATGCTGTTTTTATTTCGTGGAGAACGACTTTGAGTTTACTCTCTTTTCCTTCCCAGATTATTAATCTTTTATCCTTGCTTGATGGTGGATTCAAACCCGTTGACAATCCTTCGACGAAGGCTTGCCTTCCGCTCTTAATATTGCTGCCTTGCCAATACTGAGATACAGTATATCCTTCATTTATCCACGTTTCGTCCGGGCTTGTTTGATATTGCGTAAATAGTCTCTTCTCCAAATCGCAATATCTGGTTTATCTATCAGTGCCGATTAGTTTTAAAATTTTCGATAATGTCATTTTAGAGAAAGTTGGGTAATTCGGATCGGCTTGAACTGCAAACATAATTTTAGTGGATGAACATGAAAACAACTTTACTCTAGTTGGAGGAAAGACCAGGAAAAGGAAAAAGGAAAAAAGCAGGCCAAAAAAACTAATTGGCTGTGGGGAAGTACAGGAAGAGGACAAGGAAAATGGTTTCTGTGGAGCAGAGAAAAAATTATGGCTTTATCTGTATCGAATAAAACGAACAGCAAATGAAACAATTATAAAAAATTATCTAAAAGGTAAAACAAGTGTAATAGAGGAAGATATTGAGGTCAGAGAGATACCAACAGAAGAAAACAGGCTAAAAGCATTTGTTGTAACAGCACCCTTTGATAAAAAGGATGAAATGTATGAAACAAAATTCTGACCCAGGGGAGTTGGAGTAAAAAGATTCGATTTCAATAAACATAAGGACTTTTTAAGAAATCAAGGGGGAAATTTTTACTGAAGCAAAAAAAGTGTCAAAAAAATAACTATGGTCACATAAATAAGGATGAGGTGAGCATAATTCATCAAAATGTACAATCAATTGGAAATGCAAACTAGTTTCGAAGTTTTGTAGAGAAGAAGGTTCACATGGGGGAGCAGCAATATTTGTACAGAAGAAGCAAAAAGCAAAGGAACTTAAAAATCTAGTAAAGCTGTCCAAAACAGCAGATTTTGAGTGTGCAGCCGTAGAGTGCATGATAGGGAAAAAGAATCTTACAGTAATATCAATTTATAGAACCCCAAATGGAAACCTACCAACATTTTTTAGAAAGCTTGAAATACTCTTAAGTAAACTAGTAAATGACAATAAGGATATCGTTGTTGCAGGAGATTTCAATATTGAAATGATGGAAGAAAATCGAATCAAATTAGAATTCTTCAGTTTGATGAACTCTATCAATATGACACCTGCAATAAAGGAATCTACTAGGATCACAGCGCACAGCAAAAGTTGTTTAGATAATATTTTTTCAAATTTTGAATTGTCACAAAGTCAGACAATTGAATACCACATTTCAGATCACTCAGCACAGAAGATCAATTTTGAGATTCAAGAATCCAAACAACCACCAACACCACGTAGATTTTTTACTGAAAGCTCAAAAAAATTTTTTTTGCAAAGATTGAGTGAACAAAATTGGCAATTAGTGTATGAAATAGATGTAAAAGATGTAAATAGTCAATGGACACAGTTTATAAATAATTTTCTACATATTTTCAATGAGTCCTTTCCTGTAAAAATTATGTCGACCAGGAACAAACGGTTCGTACAAAAAGATGCAGATGTTATAGAGTTAAAAAACAAACTTGACACATTGCTCGTTTTAAGTAGAACATATCCAAATATTAGTAATGAATATAAACAAACCAAAAAGGAATATGATAAACTTCTTATAAAAAAGAACACAAAACTTAGAAAAAAGAATTAATAACTCGGATAATAAAAACAAAACTATGTGGACGATTTGTAAAGAAATTAATGGAAATCTAAAAATAAATGAGGAATGTCAAATCAAAGGTGGAAAAAACACGGCAAATGACTTCAACGAGTTCCTAACTAAAATTATCCCTAATATGGTGAAGCATCTCCCAGAGGCAACTTCAGATCATAGTTATATACATTATAATAATAGATCTCTATTCCTGAAACCCACAAATCCGCAAGAAATAATAGAAATATCAAAAACATTGAAAAATAAATATAGTAGTGGTGATGATGAGATCCCGACAAATATAGTCAAACTATGCATACCATCAATCAGCAATGTGATATCTTATATAATAAACAATTCTTTCAAACATGGAATATTTCCTGATCAACTGAAACTAGCTGTAATCAAACCCCTTTTTAAAAAGGGAAATGAAGAGTTAATGGAAAATTATCGACCAATTAGTCTTCTACCCAGTTTTTCAAAAATTTTTGAACTTGCAATGTGCTTAAGGTTGATATTGTTCATGAATGAATGTGAAATACTGAACCATTCCCAACACGCTTATTTGAAAGGGAGATCTACACTAACCGCCATCTACCAATTCACCAAAGAACTTTTAAACTTTATAGAAGACGATAAACTAGCATTAGGTATGTTTTTTGATTTGTCAAAAGCATATGACTGCCTGGATAGGAACATTTTATTGAAAAAAATGGAAATATATGGTGTACGAGGAAATGCTGGTGAGTGGTTTAAATCATATCTTTCAAATAGGACACAGCGTATTAAAATAACCAGGAAGGAATCATTGAAAAATCAGACATATTATATAATAATACAGGAGTACCTCAAGGAAGTATTGCAGGACCAATTCTATTCCTAATTTTTATAAATGATTTGTGTTATATAACAGAAAATTTAAATGGAAATGGGAACATAACCATATTTGCGGATGATACAAATTTGGCTGTGGGAGCGGAAGATGAACAAAATCTCTCAATTGAAGCAACAAACACCTACACAAAGGCAAAAACTGGTTTCAACAAAATAAACTCATTCTAAATGAGGATAAAACAAACATGGTGATTTTTAGTACAAGTCACAGTAGGAAAAACAAACCAGAATTTATTAAATTGGAAGAACAAAACTTGGAAGTAAATCATCATACTAAGTTGTTAGGCATCATACTAGACCGCTTTCTGGACTGGAAACAACATATAGAATATGTTGCTAGTAAGCTAAATAAGGTTTGCTATGCAATTAGAATAACTGCAAAATACTTAAATGAACCAACATTAAGAACGCTATACCATGCCAATTTTGAATCTGTCATGCGATATGGACTAATATTTTGGGGAATAGGCTCAACTGTAGAGAACATTTTTATTATCCAAAAAAAGGTACTCCGAATCATATATAAGAGGGATTTTAGACAGTCATGCAGAGGACTTTTCAGAGAGAAAAGAATTTTCACTGTATATGCTCTTTATCTATACGTGTGCCTGATGTTCTTACAAATAAACAAGAGCAAATTTGGAATGATCAAAGAATTAAACACCAGATATGAAACCAGATCCATTAACATAAACTACCCTAAACATCGACTTTGTTTGACTGAAAAAAATCCATCTTATATTGTATAAGAATATTTAATAAGCTACCGAATACTATTAAATCAATAGAAAACCAGAATCTGTTCAAAACAAAAATTAAAAAATTGCTCTTAGATCTAGAACCGTACAATATAGATGACTATATGAACCATATCTTCTGAAATGTGCTATACTTTTGACGTCATTGCTTTTTTAGCTTTATGTATACATGTATATATAAGGTTAATTCAGCAATAAAGAAATATTATTATTATTATTATTATTATTATCCAGTGTGGGAATTTCACTTTTTAGGTAAAACCTCTGCTTTAACGATTCGTCTATCGTGATCTGTAATCGACCCGGAGATGTTTTTGGTGGTTGAAGAGCTCCACTTTTATTTTCTCTTATTAATTTATAGATGGTGGACTTCGCTACGCACAACATAGAAGATGCTTTTGTAACAGTCTCATCTGATTTTGCAACGAAATTAAACAGTTTAAAAGTAATGTTTTTTCAATTCATGTTTTTTCATTTAAAGATAATGGACCCAATTTTGGCGGTTTTGATGGATCTTGTTCTTTATCCATAATACTTGAATCTTATTTTATATACACAAGCTAAACACAGAAGCACCCGCAAATAATTTCCAAAAAGCACTACCAGCGTATTTATACCTGGGTTTACGGAATTACAGTACGTCTATGGAATCGATGCATCTCAGCGGTTTATTACTCCATGCCTTTATTTTACGGACTACCGACAGACACCAGGACAGGCGAAACTAAATAAAAGCTTGTAAAAACACGAAGCTGTAGGTGTTCTAAAACGAATCCTTCAATTTCTGAACGGGAGCAATTATAGTATTTTTTTGTTTGGAAATTTAAATAGAGTATTCATTTGGGAATTTTTATTCTATTGTAATTGAGAATCGATAAATATTCTCGTCAAATACCATTCGTGCTAGATAATATTAAGGCAAACATTTTCGCTGAGAGAATTTGCCTTTAGGAAATTTAACTCTTGCAAATTGGGACCTTATTATGAACGATTAAACTACGCTACGCTTTCGTGGTTTAATCAGATAATAAACCTCAATTTGCATTCAGTAAAATGACCATGCAGAATGCTTTCACGGACTTTATGTGCGCAAAGATGTCTCTACTAAAGTCACACTCATCAATATCCAATAGTATGAAAAAATACTGTTTCTATCGAAACTCAAGATGATGCCGCATCATTCCACGAACTAGACACCGTGGGAGTGACGGCAAAAAGCTGATTCACAACTGCGAACACGTTTCATGTGGTTGTCCTATCCGAAAATTACGAAACAGTTAAAATTAATCACATTGTTTCCCGTATAATTGCCAGTGACATCTTCAATTATCCTTTTATTGAGTGAATTGAATAACATGTTGTTCACCTAGATGTTTAATTTGTCAAACGGATAATTGAACTGCCGCAGATAATGGGGGCGTAGAATTTATTCCACTTTTATTCGTGTATTTTACTTTCATATTATTACATCTTCCGCGACGTGAGTTAGTATTCGTACTGAGGTAAAACATTGACACCGTTGACAAAACGACAAAGACATAACAATTATGCAACAAATCGAGAAATAACTGGTTTGAAAATATCAGAAGGCATCATCATACTCTAATGATGGAATGGAATAATCTTCATTTGATTAGACCCAAACAGCATCACTGATACAACTTCTGATACTGACTGACTGATCTCCACTAAATCTACCACTATACAATAAGAATAACAGAAGTTTTATATTTGCATGGTTGTAGTCACGTAATTCCCATCTATGGTAGCCACTCCACAGTTCTATAACTTGTTAGTGTCAACTGAGGTGTCTGAAACATTATGGCCACCAAGCAGAATCATCTTAAAGATTTTCAAACTCAAAAGTGGAAAATAATCGTTGCTATAACCATCCTGCACCACTTAAATATCACTTGGAAGTCACAGTCACTTTCAAGAGAGTATGATAGTTTCGGTGACGTTTTGGTAACTTCCATAAAACCTTCAATGTGGCAGGCACTTGATTGTGATATGGGGTGATGGTTGCCAGGTTCTTGCTTTATCCATAAGTGATTGCCACAGTTCGCATTTAATAAAAGTCACTACAAAGTTACAATTACCTTTAAAATTCGCAATCAGGTGACCGTGAACAAAAAGTTTGTTTTACCTGTTACGTGAATGATATACACCGAATGTCAACTAATCTATTAGACAAGTCATAACTTCTAGAATATTAGGTGTATCAAAATGAGATTTGGTATAGATAGGTACATGGTATGTGAAGAGGATAGTTTTCGCATATTTTTCACTTTCCGGTCACTTCTGGTTTCATCGGAAATGGCTCCGGTTTTGAATTTTTAAATGGAACACCTTGTATATTGAAACATTTCTGGTACAATTCTGGATCAGAATGTGACATTTTAAAAAGTTTTTACGCCTACTTCATTTTTTTAGAGTCACTTTTAATATATTGCATCTAGGTGGCAATGATCGGTTGTAAACTAATCTTAGGACTTCAGGTGATGTCAGAAAATAACAATCGCAAAGTTTTAGTGACTAGTATGATAGATAGGAATAAGACAAGTTGTCAAAATTACATTTTCGTGTCTATTATTTTTCAAATGGCGACCATTTTTTGACAAGTACTTTCCAAAAAACGGATTTTTTGACGAATCTAGCGATACTAATTTATTTGCGATTGGATTCAAAATAAGAACATAAATAAAATATTACTAAGGAAAATACTGGATAATAATTTATTCACTTTTGTCAAGCATAATATTTTACAGTTATTTTTATTAGGTCTTCTTTGGACAACAGTAATGACAGTGACATAAGCTTTATGATCGGAACGTAGCGGCCACCAAAAAAGTGTTCCCATTTTGGTAGCAGCCGCGTGATAGAACCTTGTATATTACGTGGCAGTGATTGTAGTCAAAACACCTCAAAGTTTTCCAGAATCGTGGCAGGTACGTTCCGTCCACTAAAAATGCTATTTGGGGAGTACCAAACACCCAAGATAGCAAATATGGCATCGCAAAGAATACTGGCAGATTTCAATTGAAAGCCGCCCCCTCCGTTTTTCAAATGCTTATTACACTCATAAGAATTATTTTTCGGAAGAATAACTTAGCAAGGAACGTATAACTTCTACATAATGTGAAAATTCAATTTTTATTTGACCGACAATAAAGCCAAATGAAGATTATACAGTGCTTTGACCAAAATCCTGAAAGAGGTCGATTTTTATTTTTAAATGCCGATTTTCGAATGTATATTCTAAAGAGGTTATCAATCAATCGATCGATCAATCAAAAATATGCTTTATTTTCCAATAAAATAGTCTTATTGACAAAGCGTAATTATACTAATATAGATTAGGAGAGTTACATGATCAAAATGTAAGTAGTTGGATATTTAGGTTCTAGAGATATAAAATTTGTTTAAAATAGAAAAATATTACATATAAAAGAAGATATAACAACACAGTATATAATTTTTTTTTTTTTTTTATGTTCTGGTTCCCACGAAAAGGGATATCCTGTAATGTTCAGAGAACATCGTGGGAACCTAGGGAAAGAAGGTAGGAGTTGGTGTTCTTTTTAAATTTCTGAAGGTTGTATGCCTCGGGGAACACCTCCCTAGGCAATGAGTTCCAAAGCCTCGCTGTTCGTTGGATGAACGAGTCTTTGGAAAGTGATGTTCTGCAGGTTTCCAAAGTGACCACGAAGGGGTGTGATGACTGAACTTGACGGGTTAATCTCGAAGAGACTGCCAAAGCAGGAACGATTGTTGATATTTCGGAAGAGCATCGCCCATGAAAATATCTATAAAATAGAGACAAATCGCCAACTTTTCTACGGTGTTCCAGACAAGTGAGCGAGTTTGTAAGCGAGGCATCACCGACGAGACGAATTGCCCTTTTTTGGACAGAATCCAATAGCCTCAGGATATGTTTAGGTGCCGCACTCCAAATATGGGAACAGTATTCCAGGACAGGTCGGATCTGTGCCTTATAGATCATAAGCAGCTGGGTGGGGGTGAAATAGCTCTTGGCACGAAACAGAAAACCAAGTTTTTGGGATGCACTTTTGGCAATGGACCTCACGTGATTTTCCCAGGAAAGGTTATTGCTGATAGTAATACCAAGCATCGATATGGATGGCTTCAGTGGTATGGTTACTCCTGACAAAGTTATGTTAGGCACAGTGAGATCGGCTTTTCTAGAGAAAAGACATGCTTGTGTTTTGTTTGCATTGAATTCTACCAAGTTATTAGATCCCCATTCGAGAATTGTTGCCAAGTCCATATTTATATTATTAACATTTCTTCCTCGTTCATTTCTAGTTTCACGGGCTGATATAGGGGCCCTGGAAGAGAAAGCGGTATGGAGGGTACTATCATCGGCAAAGCTGTGTACTGGACATGAAGTTGCTTTCAACAGGTCGTTGATGTGAAGTAGAAATAGTGTTGGTGCGAGAATGGATCCTTGCGGAACACCAGCATTTATGAGTATGAAATATATCACAATTTGTCACTATAATATTCTTGCAGGGAATAATAAGCTTTTGAATACAGTATATCTTTAACTGCCTTCCGGAATTTAGGTAAGTCAGACATTTGTTTCAGCTTAATTGGCAAATGATTGAACCTTTTTTTACTTTCAAACATCAGTGAATTTTTTGTTAAGGAAGATTTTGGAATTGGTAGAGGTATGTTATTATTTTGTCTGGTTTCGTGTACTCTAACACCTGTCATGTTTAGATGTTTCTTTTTCATCAAGAACATACGGTTTCAAGTATGAAGATGCTACATAAAGTTAAGTTTTTGTGAGACTCAAATAGAGATTGGCAGTGTTCGGAGTTCTTAACTCCGCATAAGTAGCGTACTGCTCTTTTTTGCATTACAAAAACAGAATTCAACAGTTGTTGGCTGCAGAAGCCCCAGAAAGGAATGCCATATCGCAAATAAAGACTCAATTGATGCGAAATAGGATGATCTAGCCATCGAAAATCCGAGTTCTTTTCTGATTATACAGCAAAGCAACCGCGAGATATTTTTTTGTTCACTGGTTTTGACGTGGTGACGTAATCGGTAATTTTTTTAAATTGAAATATATGTCTTGTGAAAGGTCTTTCAATACTGCATTCAATGATAATAAATAATTTGATTCGTTTATACATGGTGAACAAAAATTAATACTTTATTTAAATGTTGTATTTTGTTGGATATAAAGTTATTCTCTTACTGAAATAAAATATTAATTTTTGTTCACCCTGTACAAACAAATCAAATTATTTATTATCATTGAATGCAGTATTAAAAAACCTTTCAGATGAAGCATCACAAGACACCGATTTCATTTTAAATTAGATACTACCCGTAAACAGTGACATAACCTCTTTAGAATATACATTCAAAAACCGGCATTTAAAAACAAAAATCGACGTCTTTTAGGATTTTTGTCAAAAGTACATGGCTTGCGAAATACGAATTTGTTCCATAATTTAGCCGCGCACTGTATAAAGCTGTGAGCTGTGACTGAACGGCATGCCTCATATCGCGCAATCCCACAGTTCGGACATATACCGGTAAAAAACCCAAAAGAAAACATATTAAGTATATTTTTTACACGCTTTATATTAGCTTCACTTGTACAGTGCGCGTCAAAATTATGGAACAAATTCGATATTTCGCAAGCCATGTACTTTTGACAAAAATCCTGAAATAGGTCGATTTTTATTTTGAAATGCCGATTTTTTTATGTATATTTTAAAGAGGTTATGTCACTGATTTTGACATGGTGACGTAATCGGTAATTTTTTTAAATTGGAATAGATGTCTTGTGATACCTCATCTGAAAGGCCTTTCAATACTGCATTCAATGATGATAATCAATTCGTTTTTTTTTTGTACAGGGTGAACAAAAAATAATATTTTATTTCAATAAGAGAATAACTTTATATCCAACAAAATAGAACAGTTAAATAAGATGTTCGAAATGCCATCCACCAGTCTCTTGACAATAAGCAAATCTGCGGACACATTCCTCTTGCACATTGCGAATAACTTCCGGAGTAATTCTGTTAATTTCGATCCTAATTCGATTTTTCAATTCTTGTAGATTTTGCGGCCTATCTACATAGACCTTCGATTTCAAATAACCCCACAAGAAAAAATCCAGGGGCGTAAGATCTGGAGATCTTGGGGGCCACTCTATCGGTCCGCGTCTCCTAGGAAAACAGTTATTCAAAAACTCGCGAACATCACGTACATAGTGCGGGGGTGCACCATCTTGTTGCAACCAAATACTTTCATTTGGTGAGTTAGGATTGTTGGCGTTTGGAAAAATATCGGCAAGGCTAGGTATGAGTTCATTTCTTAAAAATTCCAAGTAACGCTCCCCTGTGAGATTTCCTTCGAAAAAATACGGGCCAATAATCCTGTCGTTTATTATCCCTGCCCAAACATTGACTTTCTGAGGGTATTGAGTATGCCCGTCCACCATCCAGTGAGGATTATCCCTACTCCAATATCTGCAATTCTGACGATTTACTGAACCATTTAGGCAAAACGTAGCCTCATCGGAAAACAGAATTTGTTTTATAAAACGTGGATTGCGGTTACACAAATCCTGCATTATTTCACAGAACTCCACACGGCGATCGGGATCATCATCATTGAGTTGTTGATGTACCTGTACTTTGTAATACAGAACTTTGGGATATGTCAAGGTCTGCTGCAATTTGTCGTGAAGTATTGTGAGGATTATTCTCTACACCAAATAGAACATCAAGTTTCACGTTTTCTTCTATTTCAGGACGTCCAGCATTCGGAATATGTTTGACATGACCAGTTTCTCTAGATTTTTTCTCAATCTTACTGACTGTTGAACGACTGATAGGTCTATTTGGATACTTCGCATTGAACAAGTCGCATACCTCTTGCTGAGTTCTGGTTCTATCTCCGCATCCAATAAAAATTTAAATTTCTATGCGTTGGGTTTTACTTAAAGTAGCCATAGTTTACTTTTAGAACCTTTTCACTTAGAATTTGTGAAGAATATTTATTGATATTTCAACTGACATTTATTTGACACTAACTTGCCTATTATGGCATTAATTTGTGATTGTCTTTTGTTTCTATTTTAGACTAGGTAATAGCTAACTATTGATATTTGGAGAGCACTGACTCACTAGTCTGCCAGGGCAGTCTAAGGGATTAGAGCCTTGGCTCAAAAAAGTAAAATTTTGCATTTTTAACACGCTTTTATTATCTTTACTTGTAACTGAATAACTCACAATGTAATAAAATCTTGGAAGTAAATATTCACCCACTTCCAATCTTCCGAATAATCTGAAATTTGTCACACATATCAAGGACCGATGACAATACAAGAATTTCATGATCATAATGTAATAATAATAAAAATATATTTTTCCAAACGCCAACAATCCTAACTCACCAAATGAAAGTATTTGGTTGCAACAAGATGGTGCACCCCCGCACTATGTACGTGATGTTCGCGAGTTTTTGAATAACTGTTTTCCTAGGAGACGCGGACCGATAGAGTGGCCCCCAAGATCTCCAGATCTTACGCCCCTGGATTTTTTCTTGTGGGGTTATTTGAAATCGAAGGTCTATGTAGATAGGCCGCAAAATCTACAAGAATTGAAAAATCGAATTAGGATCGAAATTAACAGAATTACTCCGGAAGTTATTCGCAATGTGCAAGAGGAATGTGTCCGCAGATTTGCTTATTGTCAAGAGACTGGTGGATGGCATTTCGAACATCTTATTTAACTGTTCTATTTTGTTGGATATAAAGTTATTCTCTTATCGAAATAAAATATTAATTTTTTGTTCACCCTGTACAAAAAAAAATCTTATTGATTATTATCATTGAATGCAGTATTGAAAGGCCTTTCAGATGAGGTTTCACAAGACATCTATTCCAATTTAAAAAAATTACCGATTACGGCACCATGTCAAAACCAGTGACATAACCTCTTTAGAATATACATAAAAAAATCGGCATTTTGAAATAAAAATCGACCTATTGTAGGATTTTTGTCAAAAGTACATGGCTTGCGAAATATCGAATTGGTTCCATAATTTTGACGCGCAATGTATGTTTGTAACTGACTCCTTTGTGCGCGATTTTGACCCACTTCCAGACGTCCGAATGATTTGAAATTTGGCAGGTGTAAATAATTCCGGTGACAATGCATTAAGAAATTTTTGTGTGAAAAAAAAACAAAATGGCGGCTCCAATATGGCGTACGAGTTCTGTGATTATGGTCCGATTCGCTTCAAAATTGGTATCTGGGGGTTTTCGTAATCGCAGATTATGATTCTTTGTCAAAATTAAAAAAAATCAAGATGGCGACTCGTTGTCGTGGTCGGAGATTATGATTCTTCTGTCAAAATTGAAAAATTCAAGATGGCGGCTCCAAAATGGTGGACGAGTTTTGTGATTATGGTCTGATTCCATTCAAAATTGGTGTGTGGGGGTTTTTAGGGTCGAATGTTATGATTCTTTTGTAAAAATTGAAGAATTCAAGATGGCGGCTTCAAAATGGTGGCCGAGTTTTGTGATTAATAATAATAATAATAATAATTCGTTTATTGCACACCACATTTCATAACATTCAGAAAAAAAAAATATATTTATAAATCTGTAGGTAGGTACCTATGTGATGAGCAAATGGCCTTTGGTTCAGATTGCTAAGTTACCTCGCATCTGATCTTCCACCAAGGCCTTCATTTGAAAAAAGTCATGTTGATAGGGCCGAGAAGAAGGATGAGATCAGCGAAGTAATGGCGGAAAAGAGAAGAGATAGAAAGATTGAGAGATAGAGAGAGAGAGAGAAAGAGAGAGAAATGAGGTCAGGAAAGTGCACATTTTTAACATTTTCTCAGATTCTCGATGCGAATGCTTCGTTTGTATCACTTTAGTTGTGCTGAGCAAGAAATAAATGATTTTTGAATGTTTTTTTGAAGGTATTGATCGGTAGGTCGAAACAGTTGGGGTTCCAGGTGTTTATGTAATTGATTGTATCAGATATATTATATGAGAATGAGCGCTTAAACAATTCTTTTTTGTGAGCAGGAATACTCAAAACCAATTTCCTTCTTAAATTCAAGTTGTGTACGTCAGTTCTATAAGTTAAATGATCATGTAAGTAGGGAGGATTTTTATACTTGATGATTTTAAAGAAAGTGCAGGCTGTGTGTAGGCGTCTGCGGTTGCTCATGTTGAGCCATTTTAAATCTTTTAGTTTGTGAGAAATTCTGGATCTACTTCTTATACCAAAATTAGTCTCATACATGAATTTTGTAGTTTTTGTATACGCCTTATGTCATTGCTATCTAAACAATTGTGATAGACCACATCACAGTGATTAAAGTGGGACAAAACTAGTGAATCGCATAATATTTTTTGACATCTGTACTTAAGAATTTCCTTTGCGGATATATCAATTTCAAAGATGCATAAGCAGTTTTGAGTTTATAAGTGACATGTTCAGTGAATCTAAGCTTAGAGTCTATAATAAGCCCTAAATTTTTAGAGTGAGACTTGAAATTAATTTTGAAATCTCCAATTTTCAGATCGTAACTTTTTGCCTGCTCGCAAATATTTTCGGTCCCGAATATCATAGCAACTGACTTGTTGGGATTGATTTTCAACATATGATCTGCAGATACTTCCAAAATTGCATTCAAGTCACTATTGATACAGTTTACGGCCTCTGCGAGATTTGGTGGATCAAAGGAGAAATATATCTGAGAATCATCTGCGTATAAATGGTAGTTGCAGGATTTCAGTTTTTCAGTGAAAGTGGATGTATAAAGGGTGTAAAACAAAAGTCCTAAAATGCTACCTTGACTATAGCTGTATCACTGAATCCAAAATAGTGCAACATAGAGAGTAGTATTCGGTGCCCTGAATTTATTTCCTGCCAATTCGAGGATGTATCACTTAGAGTAACCTTCTGTCTTCTGTCATGTAAATAGGATGAAATTAATACTATAGCTGTATCACTGAATCCAAAATAGTGCAACATAGAGAGTAGTATTCGGTGATTTATGGTGTCGAATGCTTTCGAGTAGTCTAATAATATTAAAATTGTTACTTTGTTTCCATCGAGAGCTCTAATTATATCATCGATTATTTTTAATGTTGCTGTAGCGCAACTGTGGCCGCTTCTAAAACCAGACTGTTTCAGTGGTAATATATTATGTTGATCAACGTAAGTTCTGATTTGATTTTCCATTATTTTTTCTAGAATTTTTGAAAATGAGGGAAGGACGCTGATTGATCTCAGGTCATTATAACTCCGGGGATTATTAGTTTTTGCTATGGGTATTACTTTTGTACTTTTCCATAAGTTGGGAAAGTAATTTTGACTTATACATTCATTTATAATGTGAGTAATTATAGATATAATGAGGGGTCCACAAAGGTTTATAATGGTAATATTTATTCCATCATCACCATAAGCCTGCGATTTTATATTATCAATTATTTTAGAAGTTTCAATTTCGCTAGTCAATGAAAAAGTAAACTGTTCGTTCAATCCTTCTTTTTGGTAGGAGTTATAAAAGTTAATTAAGTGTTCATTCGGTTGACCCCCATTAGTACAAGAACTTAGGAAATAATTATTAATAGCTTCGGCGTTTTTCAGTTGCTTTGGTAGTTCTTTGTTTCCACTCTTAGTGACATTCAGTTTCTTAAGTTCGTTCCATTTACCCTTGATATCTGTGTTACTTAGTTTGAAATTTAAGTATGCCCTTTTCTCAGCTTTTATAGCTTCGTTGGTCAGATTTCTCAATTCCTTATAGTATGACCAATGCTGTGGAAATTTTGAATTTTTGAATCTAGCTAGAGCTTTTTTTCTCAGTTTCTGCATCAATTTGATGTTGTCAGTAATCCAAGGAGTATATTTACAATTTTTTGTTAAGTATTTTATTTCTGGAGCATGATGATCAAGAATTATGGTCTGATTCTATTCAAAATTGGAATGTGGGGGTTTTTAGGGTCGAATATTATGATTCTTTTGTAACAATTGAAAAATTCAAGATAGCGGCTTCAAAATGGCGGCCAAGTTTTGTGATTATGGTCTGATTCTATTCAAAATTGGTATGTTGGGGTTTTTGGGGTCGGAGATTATGATTACATAATTTAATAAGATCATTCAATTTTTTTTATTTGCAAAAAAATAATAAAAATAATAGTTTAAAAAAAACTAAAAAACACGCTTTTATAAATAAACCACACTAAAAAGTAGGAAATAAATAATAGTTTGAAAAAACTAAAAAACACGCTTTTATGGAAAACCAGACTAAAAAAATTGAAAATAAGAAAAAACATTATTTTATTTAAAAAAAAGCGTGGGGTGCATGGTATCAATAATTTATATAGTAAATTACACACCTAGGGCAGTAAAGTAAGAAATGTCTCAGATCACAGGTAATTGTTGACCGAGGCGATACCATGCACCCCACGTTTTTTTTTAATAATTTTTTTTTTCTTATTTTCTATTTTTTTAGTCTGGTTTTCTATAAAAGCGTGTTTTTTAGTTTTTTAAAACTATTATTTTTTGTTATTCCTCATCCTTTTAAGCTCCGTGCTGACCAGATTACCTTCCAAGTATATCATTTATCCCTAGTAATAGCAGCATTTGCCTGCCATGGCGCATTAACGCTATGAGATATTAGTTGCATTGTACTTTGAACATTGCTCTTGATACTCCAGATGTACGACAGCGTGTGTTACAAGAGCAAAGAAATTCAAGGAATGTGCAAACGTGATGGGTCAAAGTAAACGTAAGCGTCTCTTCTAATAGACCGGGAGATGGTGACACAAAATATCAGGTCATTTGTACCAGTATGGCGGTTCTTCAGGGGTCTAATTACGGAATGACAAAATAGAAAATGATGGTCATAGCGCTGGTACAGGCGGCCCAATCGCGTGAGTTAATCGAACGTGTCGGATAAATAACGAGTGTCGAACGATTTGTTCCACAAAAATGCTTGTATTTTCCGATAGTCGATAGAAAAAGAAGTAGGCGGTAGCGTAATTCCATACTTCTCCGGTGTGACTTACAGCCCGCCATACCGACGCGAATACATTAATTTAAAAAAAAACAATTCAACCATTTGTTCCAGGCTAACATTTGCGCAGCTAATCATCGTCGAGTAGCCATTCACGGAAATCACCTTGACATACTTTTCCGACGGTTCCCAATGGCCGCCATACCGCCGCAAAGGAGTAATTTTTTTTTCGCAAAACGATTTGTACCAGTATTGCATTTGGATTTTTGGAAAGTATTTGATAAAATGTGACCGTTATCATATTTCCCATACATCTAGTAGGGGGAAAAAGTGCTGCCATACTTGAAAAACTTATTTATTCGACACGTTTTGAAAATACGACTGTAAAATATGTAAAATCATTTTTTACATCATGGAATCATTGTATTCTGTTCGTTTGGATGTAATTCTACCTAAAAAAAATTATTCCAGATTGTAACCATGGGGCGGACGACTGTCGGACTTAAGCCAAGATGTTAAAAAAAATTGACGATTTGTACCAGTATGGCATTTGGATTTTTGGAAATTATATAATACAATGTGACCATTATTATATTTGCCATACTTTTATTGGAGGGAAAAAGTGGCGCCATACTTGAAAAACTTGGTTTTTCGACACGTTTTCAAGGTACAAGACATAAAACCATTTGTTACAGTATGGCATCATCGTATTCGGTTCGTTTGGATGAAATTCAACCTAAAAAAAATTATCCCATACTGTAACTATGGGGCGGAAGTCTGTTACACTCGAGCAAGATATAAAAAAAAATTGGAATGAATTGTAACAGTATGGCATTTCAAATTTTCCAAACTTGAGAAAAAATGCTTTGGGAAAATTACACTGTACTTATCCAAAGTGGTAAACTCAAAAAAATAATTTTCAGAAATTTTTTTTTTTGGTGTTGAAAAATAAGCCTATATCGTGACTAGGGGGCTGGAGCTGCCACACTCGCTCTGATATGTCGACAACCAATACAATCTTGAAACCATTTATTATGTCTTACGAACACGATGAGCCAAGACCTCTACAATTCGAGAAATCTTTCGAGCGCCGGTAGCCGTACAATATTATAGGACATAACATCTGGTTATAAGACAAGATTGCCGCCACCTAGGTGTTTGAAATTTTGTATTTATATTCGTAAACCTCAAACTTACAGGAAAAATTAGTGCCATACTGGTACAAATCGTTCGAATTACGAATAAAATCCCAGAATTTTGAAAAAATAGAGTACATATTCGCCACCTCCCACAGGTATGGCATGATCAGACTTCTATTTATGATCATACAGAGAACTGTTGAAGAAAGTTTTAGGCTGGTGCAAATCGTTTAGCAAAAACAAAATTTTACTGCCTTGCGGTGGTATGGCGGCCATTGGGAACCGCCGGAAAAGTATGGCAAGGTGATTTCCGTGAATGGCTACTCGACGATGATTAGATGCGCAAAAGTTAGCCTGGAACAAATGGTTGAATTGTTTTTTTTTTAATTAATGTATTCGCGTCGGTATGGCGGGCTGTGCGTCACACCGGAGAAGTATGGCATTACGCTACCGCCTACTTCTTTTTTTATCGACTATCGGAAAATACAAGCATTTTTGTGGAACAAATCGTTCGACACTCGTTATTTATCCGACACGTTCGATTAACGCCCACGCGATTGGGCCGCCGGTACCAGCGCTATGACCATCATTTTCTTTTTTGTCATTCCGTAATTAGACCCCTGAAGAACCGCCATACTGGTACAAATGACCTAATATTTTGTGTCACCATCTCCCGGTCTATAAGTTATTGTGTTAATTGTTTGGGGTTCGCTGTACAGTTACGAAATCCGGACTATTTAATTACTACAATGACATCATTTAGTTTCGTATGTAAAGTTATTCAGTGTATTCATTTTCGGCAATTTTGATATTTCTCATTTACGGTGTGTCAAATTTAAAAGTTGCCAGTGGAAATATCTCGGAAATGAAAAATTATAAGGGGGTCAAATCTGGAGATATTATATCGAGTACGTCCCTGCTTGTGGTCGGTTCCCCGTTGAGCCTTATCGGCAATGAATAATAATGAGTCTCTTGCTTTAGCTGCGATATTAAAATTGAAATTAACTCAAAAAAAGTAAATAACTAATTTTATAAAAATAACGTTAGTTTAAACGGTTCATGTTATTGTTAGAACTATTCTGAGAATTAGTAATACTTCTTGTAACATAAAATACTCTTCAATAAAATTTAAAATAAAAACAAATTTAATTCGATCGTAGAAAAAATGTTGTGTGCATGTTGAAAAGGGAAACATTCTCAATTGAATATTGATAGAAAGATTTTTCTGTGAATTGAAAAATCCACGATTAAAATGAAGTAATTTTTTGTGAATGTCTAACAGAAAACAACTACTTCCCTGGCTAAAGCCACGCTGGACATTGAACTACATCTGTTACGAATGATTTCTGGTGAGTACTCTCTTTTGGAAAACATTATTTTTTGCCTCATTCATCTTTACGAGTTCTTAATTAAGACTGGAATAGAAAATCGAATAACTATCTGAATGAAAATGCAAATTTTCAATTTCAGATTTTTTCTTTTGAGTTAGGGCCTTTTCAGATGTAGTTCAATGTCCAGCGTGGCTTTAGCCGGGGAAGTAGTTGTTTTCTGTTAGACATTCACAAAAAATAACTTAATTTTAATCGTGGATTTTTCAATTCACAGAAAAATCTTTCTATCAATATTCAATTGAGAATGTTTCCCTTTTCAACATGAATACCCCACAAGAGGTTATCTTGACGATGGAAGATAGTGACTAAAGTTTATCTTTCAGTCGCAGATGATTCCACATCTGATTTTATGAACATCCTGTTTATATTTTCAACAAATCAAGTTGTGTGCATCTTGTGCAAAAAGCATATTTGTTGCACTCAACATGATTGCAGCTCTCGACTTCGTCTCGAGCTGCAAACTTCATGCATATATATATATATATATATATATATATATATATATATATATATATATATATATATAAATCCTTTATTTAGTCCATTTACTAATTTACATTTTCAAGTCATTGCAATGATTACAATGAGAACGATATATAGCATGCTTTCAGATTAAAATAGACTAAGTTTAAAAAATAAAAATGTATATACAACACATATACTCATACATATACACAACTACAACACCTATTTGCACACCATACATCTATACGCTCATACAAATTCTAAAAAATATTTAATAAATACACAAAATACTAAACATACTAAAACATTTGTATACCTGTCCTAACTAAATATTAAATCGAAACAAAAAAAATGAGGAAGTGGCTACTAGGTTTTTATTGATTGAGAAAATATGATCTTAACTTTGTCTTGAAGGATGTTAAAGATGTTAAACGTTTGATCTCTTCTGGCAGATTATTATAGCTATCAAGTCCCTTGAAAAAAAAAACAGAATTTTGGGTGTGTGTTAATGTGACTTGTTGAATATGGAAGTCAGTTCTGAATCTTGTATTGTATCCGTGGATTTGGTCATTGTACATAACTTTTTCTTGTAAATATGTTGGGGAAATTTTATTTCTTATTTTGAAAATTAGGATTAATGTTTGGTAGAGGAGAAAGAAATTAATTGGTAACCATTCTAGTTGCTTTAACATATCTCTTATTGGTGTTAGTCTTTTGCAATTTAAAATTATGCGCATGGCCCTATTTTGGAGTTTCTGTAAACGAGCTAAATAATTTTGTTTCAGTAGATACAGAATTGTACAACAATATGTAAAATGAGGAAGCACTAATGAATTGTACAGTAAAATTTTTGTCCACCTTGAAAAATATGGGGCACAACGAGATAAATAATGTATTTTAAATGCTATCGTCTTTATAATGAAGTTGGCATGTTCTTTAAAATGTAACCCACTATCCACATGAACCCCAAGATATTTAAATTGGTTGACCCGTTCCACCTTATCAGGACCTAACATTGTCTCAAAATGTTGGTTACAGAATTTTCTGAATTTTTTTTCTTTACTTATTACCATGTACTTGGTCTTCTCAACATTGATCTTCAAATAATTAGCACAACACCAACTGTAAATCGATTTTAAAGTTTTGTTGATGGTTTCTGTGAGTTTCGTGTGATCATTACATGAGAAATAAATCAGTGTATCATCTGCAAATAAATGAACTGAGCTCTCTCCTACTATCTCCGGCAAATCATTAACATACAACAGAAACAACAGGGGGCCCAGAACACTTCCCTGTGGTACTCCTTGATTACATTCTATTTCATCTGATACTTTATTATTTATCCTAAGCTTTTGTTTTCTGTTCTCCAAAAAGCTTTCCAACCATTTCAAGACTATTCCATCTATTCCTACTGCTACTAATTTTTGTAACAATCCATTTCTGTGTATTGTTTCTAGAGCTCTCTGAAGATCCAGAAATACTGCAACAGTAGTCTCATTTTTTTTCTAGGCATATTTTCCAATCATCTAGTACACACTGAACTGCTGTTTCTATGTTTATTTCTAAACCCTGATTGGTATTTACTTAACAGTTTATTATTTTCAATATAATCTACTAATTGGTTATAGACTGCTTTTTCAATTGCGCTCAACATGTTTACTGGTCTTAGATCCGAGGCTTTATTAGAGTTTGTTTTTTTCGGAACAGGAATGATTGTAAAAATCTTCAGGTCATCTGGTACCTTCCCTGTTAGTAATGAAGTATTAATGAGGTTTAGTAATGGTTCTGCAAGGTTAGTGAAACAATTTAAAAAAAAGGCAACATTCAATTCATCTGGACTCCCCTTATTTTTCAACGAAAAAACAATATCTCTCAATTCTCTCAAATCTAATAGTGAGAAGTTTTCTATAGTATCATAAGTGATCCCCAGATTTGAATTAGGTGCAATTGGAAAGTCAATTTCTGCTAGCTCAATATTATCTGTTATACTTTTGATACTTTCCACAAAGAAGTTATTCAACCTATTGGACATACCATTTTCATTACTGATAATTTCATTATCACTGATTTCTATTTCACTTATTATCTGGTTATCATTTTTATTTGGACAAATATTTTTCATTACCCTCCACAGTTCAACCGAGTTTGCTTTATTTTCCTCAACTTTTCTTTCGTAATATTCTCGCTTTTTCATTCTCATCTGCTTCGTGCAACAAATATACACTTTTTGCACTAGTTACACAAATAACTATTTTTTACAGTTGTACAAAAATGAAGTTTTGACATTAAGCGAGAATATAAAAGTTTTTGAACGCCATCTACCACAGAGGTTCGAACTCTGGTATAAGCAACAGGTGGTGTTCCCTGGAAAATCTAAACAATATCGAATCAGTGCAAGCACCAGAGTTTTTAGACATTTTATTCCCCACCTAACTAAGATGTCTAAAAACACGGTGTATTCACTTATACCTGTAAAATATTGGGACAAACTGGGGGACAACAGCCCACTTGATGAAGGGAGTTATCTAGAGTTTCAGATGGCGCCGACGTCGTTTCTTGTCATAATTCAGTAAACTGCAATTTCATACCATACAGGGTGTTTTTGTGATTTGTGTCTCCTGATCCGTTCTGTGATTGTGCTTTTGTCGCCTTTAAGGTTATGTCAATTCGTTGTGAAATATTTTGAGGTTGATCGATCGATGTAACATATTTTAGAACAAACTATTCCATGTACTTATGCGTCAGTGTTATCAGGGTTATCATATATTGTCAGTATATATATATATATATATATATATATATATATATATATATATATATAAAATAACCCTGAGTGTTATATAGAATTTTCGTGAGGTTTCCGAGATAATTCTAATTATGAACCGTACCAATTTATTTTGTATGGTTAATTTTCTATTGATACAGCTCCACCGAGTTGGTACTTATGTATTTCTGTCCCTGTTTGCTCGTGATAAAAATCTTATGATGGAACGGATAATGATTTTATGAAGTGCTGTACATTACGTACAATTACTTAATTGTGCTTTCAAACCAATAAAAGTACGGGAGATGCAATCTCTTTCGCTTTCTGACAAATCTATATTCTAGTCTGAAGGAAGTGTTTTGCGACATATCTAAAGCTTTTGACTGTTACGTAAGTTTCATCTCTACAGCTTCAGAGGACGAAGCTTCAATTGGTTCAAATCCTTTCTGAGTGAAAGAACCTCTCAGCTTTTTGACAAATTAAGAGGTGTTCACTATTTTGGCAGACAACACGACTATCTTATCGCAAGAACTCAAATTACCTTCATATAGCGGAGTAAAAATAGCTTAAAATCATGCATTATTTTGGAATCCTGGAGGACTCCATGGAAATTCCCTAAAAAAAACCGTCTGATATTACTTAGAAATTGCTTGCAGAAAAAAGTTATAAACTTATATTCGTGCCCTGCTTGTTTATTAATTGTTTAAACAATGTTAGCAAAATTTCAGCCAAATTGATGCTATAGGGGTTTTTGAGGTCGCTGAACCAGAATATGGCATTGAAAAAACGATGGCGTGGCCAGTCGTAAAGGTAGATTTCATGAATGATAATTTACAGCTACCTATTTGTTATTTATGTGTACATCTAAGAGAAAAAAAATCGGGTAAAATTTGTGAGATAGTGAAGCTCTATCAAACGACTTATAGTTTGCCGATATTGGGTATGGAAATGAAATATTGCGAAGTTTTTCAACAGCTGCCATTTTGAGACTATTGGACCATTTTCGCTCGTAGCAACGTGCTCCTCCAGCGCTGCACTTCAGAGTCGCCGCCTCACATTTTTTTCACACGTTAGCGAAAGAATTCTGCAGCTTAGTTTTTATTTTGAAAAAAAAAATTATGTACCTTTTCCATGTCAATTTTTCCATTTTTGCGAGTGGCACCATTATTTATTCATTTTTTTTTAAATCAATATACAATGTAATTTGGCAACTTATTTGTTAAATAATTAATTAGGCACATACTTTATGGTTGGTAACTTTTCATATGTTGTTCCTTACATCATCACTAATGTACAGTAAAAAGTTCCCGCAGTCCCCTAACTTTCTGAAGCTAAAATCTAATATTATTCCACTACTAGTAAAATGACTCGTATATGTATAAATTGATTTGAATCTTCTCTGAACCTTTGCCCATTGGAATAATTTTTTTTTTCAACTTGTGATAGTAATGTATCTAGGAACTAGCAAGTCAAATAATCTTATTATTACTTTTATATTTATTTTTTATATTATATATATTTTGTATAAAAATTTTCCCATGAGATGACAGTCTTCTGACTAAAAGTATTGGAAAATTACAGATATAGTGGATATTTTCTTCCAAAGAGCTATGGGACGGTTCGGAATTCACTAGCCAAAATCAATATATCTTCATAGAATGAAAAGTCCACGCTTACTTTTGAAATTCATGTGTTTATTAGAAAGTGATAATCATCCTAATCTTAGTCATTAGCCTTATCGATTTAGGGAGTGGGCCTTGTTCTTCCGAATAACTGCTTGGTTTAGATCGCCCTCCTTCTCCGATTATCTCATGCGGGGTGTTACTGAAAAATAAAAGAAAATCATTTAGATTATTTTTTTCTCCCCTCATCTTTGTTAGTAGTACTCACCTTTTCCGGCGAAGTCATTCTAAGACAGCTTGAAGCAGCCTAGACTGTCGCACACCAGGATTAATCGATTTCTCAACTTCATCAACAGATTTTATGATATCTACAATGAACTCTCTGATTTTGTTCATGTCAGAAGGTTGTTAGAGAGGTAATAGTCCGGCAGAGATGGGCAGTGAATGGCTTAGTAATAGTTTGTATCGGAAAGTTTAATGGAACAATGTCATCATGGACATTTTCCAATCCCCTCAATTTTCATGTTAATTCATCATCTAGAGACATCAGTCCACTCTCCTACCTTTTCTCATTCTCATTCCTTCGTCGAAGTTTCCATGATCCGAAAAAGGCCATTTGAGAAGAAATCACTTTGAAAAAATCGCCAGGTAGACCTCAAGAAAAATCTGATTTTTGACAGTCAGATGTAAACATTGTAGTAAGTTTCGAGGATTTCATCTCATTTTCGCGCCAACTGTTCTGAGTTCTGAGCGGGATCTTGTTCGTAGAACTATAATCTTTGTAAACGATCAATTCACAATTTTTTGCATGAAGTAATGTTGACAGAAAAAGAAAATTTCATAGGTTTGAAGTTTGAAATTTTGCGTGACACAAACAACAAACATTCCTTAACCGCGCCATCTACTAATGAAGTTCTAAGCAGAATGTAACGTTTTTCATTTGTTGTCCCCCAAAAATTCTAAACAAAATAGAATCAGTGAATACACCAGGGTTTTTAGGCATCTTACACCTAACCTAATGCAAATGTCACCGTGACATTTCAGAGTGAAAGAAAAAGAACGAAAACATGGAAAATATGGAAGAGGAACAATTCGGAGAAGGCCATCTCGAACAGTATTTCTCCCCCCAAATAACGTCCCATTTCATCATCCCAGAAACTATACCAGAGAGAAAGCTAACGTTCGATGAAGCTTCAAGATGCTTGAACACACTAGGAAAAGACGAAAGCGGGGTAAGATACGCATATCTGATGATGACCGTAACAGAGAAAAAGCTAACGGATATATCCGTGATAGAGAACTTCAAGCATCTTCTCTTCCTGGATCTGAGCGGGAATTTTTTGAACTTGGAAGCGCTAGAGGTACTGGCCAAGCTCCCGTATCTGCTTTTCATCAAAGCCGAAAGGAACAGGATCGAATCTGCCGCCTTGCCTTGCATGCCTTTTCTCCAAGTGCTGATTTTGAACAAGAATCAAATCATAGACACTTGCGGAATGATCCAGCCGATTCTGGAAACATTGGAATTGTGTGACAATTCGATATACACCGCTCAATTCGATGCCGAAGGTATGAAAAACTTGAAAGTTCTTAGCATGAGCGGCAACCATTTGATAGACACATCAGGCACGTATCCGCTAGGTTTAGAGAAATTATTCCTCGGCAAAAATAATATAAGCAAAATAACGCCGAATATAAACGCGCTGACCAATCTCAAAATTCTCCATTTGCGGGAGAACAACATCAGAAAATTGAATGGATTCAACGAGAACATGGCCAACCTCACTTATTTGAACCTGAGAGACAACAAGATCAATAAAATCAGGCAATTCCGGAAGCTCACGTGCTTACCCAACTTGGACACCTTGATAGTCAAAGGCAATCCTGCCGGAAAAAAGGTAAAAAAAATTCAGTAAAGATATACCCAGTGCTTTCTGTAATTGTATCAAGCCTCTTAAAGTTCTAACTTATCTATTACAGTTTTTGATATATACAGGGTGTAATCTAATCTCTTGAACACCCGTGAATGACGAGTGTATAATGCATTTTGTAACGATTTACAGTGGTTGAAAATCTGAAAAAAAAAATATTGAAAACATGTTTTGTTCTTTGTAAAATTCGACAAAATTTTGGATAGCGCCACCCGCCTAATTTCAGGTGACCTACTCAGAGGAATGCAATAAACATTTAACTCGACATTTGAATGAGGTAGAATGTTGAACTGATTGAGTGGTAAATGTATACATTGCATGCTGCCCGAGATATATATTCAATTTCAAAGTGGAGAAAACCGGTGATAAAGTCAGAACTAGTTGACTTCAAACTCGACTCAAATATGTGTTAGTGTTTCTCAGGAAACTCAGGATATCATTGATCTCCTTCACACTATATTCAAACATATGTGGAATTCGGTTGGGTAGAGTGGGATGGGTTTTTTTAATGATGAGTTAAAGTCAATAAACTTTTTTTGCCGTGGACTTAAGGCTCTGATATATGTCTGTGTACACTGTGAAATTATCCAAACCATTTAATCTCGTCGCCTGTTTTGCAATATAATCTACTATTTCATTATTCTTCATTCACCCAATTAAAGAATACATGTCCCTTATTTGATTGATGTATTATTGGTATCGTACTACAGTGTATTGTCAAAAATGTTGGCAGAGTTTTTCGCTAGTGCTTCGAGAGAAGACCTTGAATCTGTCAGAACAATCACCATAGAACGTTATTATCTAAAACCCATTTCAGGGCCTTTTCAATGGCAAAGAGTTCTGCAGTGAATATTGACGTTGTAATAGGAAGTCTGTAACATTTGGATATATTTGTTTTGGATAGGTAGAACAGCCTGTACCATTCTCGTTTTTAGACCCATCTGTGTAAATGTGATGATAGTTATTGAAGTTGCTCAGTATGGATAGTAGAATTTTTCCGTTTAGTGTAGTTGATTCTGAGTAAGATGGGAATATGATGCTGGTAGAAACAATTATATAATTCAGTGACATATTGTATAAATAATATCACGACCAATGTAGTGATTCAGACATTCAGAACTGAACTGAATACTGTTGCCAAGCCAGATTCTCGCATGCATAAAGCTGTCTACAAACGAAAGTTTGTTAGATTCTACTTGTGTTTTCTGATTGGCTGGTGAATGAAAGATCCTAACTAGCAACCAATCAGAAAACAGTACTCTGTAGACTCTTAATACTGAACACCGAGCTGTTCCGTGCGTATTTTGAATAGTAGAAGAATGAATGAAGCAGTAAATTCCAATTCTGGTTGGATTCTAGAGTCGCCAATCAATGGAATGGCAAATTTTTTAAAGACAAAGATGATCATGTTCAGATTAATTTTCGTGCGCATCGCTTGCTGTTTTCTGATTAGTTGTTATTAAGATTTTCATTCACCAGCCAATCAGAAAACACTAGTAGAATCTAACAAACTTTCGTTCGTATTCAGTTCACGTGTTCTGAACGTCTGAATCAATACAATGGTCGTGATATAATTTTTCAAAACAATATTCAATTGCGAATGTTTCCCACTGTTTGTGTTGTTTGTTTCTTACAAGTGACTGTGATAATTATGATAAGTGCCTCAACGCATAGTATGGTGTCAACTAGTTCTGACTTCATCACCAGTTTAGATAAAGTTAGTTGTTTTCTTCACTTTGAAATTGAATATATATATATATATATATATCTCAGGTATCCTGTAATGTATACCTACATTTACCACACAATCAGTCAACATTTTACATTACACAAATGTCGAGTTGAATGTTTATTGCATTCGGCAATTGCCAAAGTTTTCGTCTGGGTAGGTCACCTGAAATTAGGCGGGTGGCGCTACCCAAAATTTTGTCGAATTTTACAAAGAACAAAACATGATTTCAATTTTTTTTTCTCATTTTTAACCACTGTAATTCGTTATAAAATGGCTTTATACACTCGTCATTCACGGGTGTGCAAGAGGTTAGGTTACACCCTGTATATATATATATATATATATATATATATATATATATATTGTTATGTTATGTTATGCCAGTTAAAGGTTTAAAAGGAAAAAACAAAAAACAAAAAGAATAATTACTAAATAGTTATTAGTTCCAAGAGATTTTTTTTAATAACTTTTGAAGTTCTATTTATTTATAAGCCTTTGTATAATATGGATAGATAAAAATGTCAAAATAATATAACACAATCAATTTCATACACTGTCATAATGATCATAAACCATAATTGGAAAAACGCCAACAAAAAGTCTAAATTTACAAAATTTGCATGAATAAAAGGTGATCAACACATTTGTAAATTTGAAACATACAGTATATGAAATTGGAGATAACTAAAAGTAACCAATGGTAGAACAGCAAACGTCTTCATGATAATAGCCAATCAGAAATAGATGGTCATAGGTAAAAATTGGAAATTGTGAGGGAATAGCAATTGGTTGATATCATAAGCAATTATTATTAGAATTTGTAAATAGTAATAAGTATGGAAAAATAGTTGGATATATAAATTGAGTAAGATAAACCTAAACAGTGAAATGTGACAATTTAGTGCGCGAATTCAAAAATTCAAATGGGAAAACAGGAAGGGAAACTTGTATCGAGGCAACAAAAAACAAAGCCAACGAGGAGATTGAAAATAAAATTAGAAGGGAATGGACGCAAGATTTTAAGAGAACAAAAATTGAAAGAATTCCAACATTTGAAGAGCTAAACCAGTATTACCTTAATTATATATCATTTCCACGTCTCCAAAGCTGAATTCCGCATCTGTGTGGTTCCTGATTTATGGTATAGGAGTTCCTGATAGCGCTTGTAGTGACAAGGTATCCAGTTTCAGGGCATATCTTGAAACAGCAGGTATAAAAACTTTAATAGTGCATTTCCGGTCCTGAACTATTTCACCAATAACGAATTTCACATTCGAAGAACTTTATGTCACCTATTTTGAACAATAACAGAAAACGTCACTCTCACGGAAAAAGTGAGGTTCTGTTTATGTATCCATGATCTGATTTATTAATTTATCCGTGAATATTTGTTTGATTCACCCTAGTATAAGTTATTTCTCGTAGGCCAGGTATTTTAAGTCTTCCTGAATAAAGGAGATAATTGTTTTTGATATTTTGTTGTTTGTTCTTTCACAATGATCAACAAACATACCTACGACCATTGAATAACTTGAGTTTGACATATCAAGTAAGGGCTAAATTGCTTTGAACCGGCTATCTTGAGATGAGGGCGTACCAACTGTGCTAGCTGTGGTGAGAAAAGGAATAACAGTTGTCAGCTACGTGACGAGAGAACAGTGACGTTCGTTGGCAATTATTATTACCACATACAAATTATTATACAGGGCAAAAATATCTATCTATATCATATCAATCTGGCTCACAAATAACAACAAAAATATTATTAGCAATCTTATTATATAACAACAACTAATATTTTTCAATATATCATAACATAACAAAAGGCACCCAAAACGTGGGGCAAAAATATTACAATATTTATTTAAAAAATTCATCATTATAAAATTATATATATATATATATATATATATATATTGATTTTTCTGAATAAAAATTGTATCTCGCAAACCGTTCAAAATTAGGTCTAGGAGAAATTATTTCATACTTTTTAGTTCGTCTTAAAAAACTTTTTTTTATTTAAGTAATTATTTTACTCGCATATTTTTATTTTTTAGTTAAATCCAATATATATTTGTATGTATGACGTGTCCAACCTTGTAAATTCATGAATGAATATAATAATAATAATGCACAAGTGCTTCAGTATATACAGCCTGTTTCAAAACAGGTAATTGTTCTAAAAAAATGTTTTATTACATCTTGAATATCAGCAGGAGTTATTTTAATTACTCTTTCCATATGATCAAAATTTTTGAAAGGTCTTTTGAAGTATACCTTCTCCCTTGAGTAGTCCCATAAAAATAAGTCTAGCGGGGTCAGATCTGGAGGCCTTGGGGGGTCAAACAAACTCTCTCTATCACTTTTCCGTTAAAAAAAAATTAGATTTTGATATCCCGCGCTGAATCTTTAGGTGTTTCTACTGTTGTCAGCATTCCCATTTGTAGACAGCTTTCTAAGACTCGCTGTGTAATGCGATCTATTTCAAGGTAAGAATTGACGAAGATTTGGACGAAGAGGAACGCGAGGAACAAGAAGAAGAATACGGCGAATATGGTCCCCCCCTCGACCCGATCAGAGTAGCTCTCCTAGTCTTACTTCCGAATCTGAAAAGAATCGATAAAGATTTAGTCAAACCGGATGAGAGAGAAGAAGCAACGGCGAAGAAGAGGCAAATCATGGAGGAAATATTCGAGGAAGACAGCAGCGAAAGCGAAACAGAAGCTCCCACGACGACGGATTTCACGACGGATTTCACTACCGAAACGGAGGTCGATGAAGATTACAAGCGTTCGAAATACCCGAAAACCGAAGAAGAGGAATATGACGATGATGTATGACGGGCTCTAGAGGGAAAAGGGAAAGATAGAAGTGAATAGGAAAAAAGCAGACCGTTATTAAATGCATACTGCGTATTTCTTTCGTTTATTTTACAGAATATAAATATTTCGCACTTCTGGCTTTCATTCAATCTTGTATGGTGGAAACTTTAGTAGAAGCATTTCGAAATGTAGTTGGACGAATAAATATACACGGTGTTTCATAATTGAATGCTGATCCACCCTTCAGGATCAGCATTCAACTATTAGTCTACTCGACAAGTTGAAAATGGTCTAAAATAGAGATACTGCTCTTAAAATTTTGTGTGATAGCTCATTGGATCCAGAATAACGCCTAGAAAAATGTGGCAAAAGCGTGTATTAGCACATAAAAAATTGCAAAAGTTATAAACAATTGAAGATGAAAAAAAAATGACATTTTGTTTTTTGCCAATATTTCATAAACTCTTAATATTTAAGAAATTTAAAAAAAAGATTCTGAAAGAGGAGGAAATTTCCAATAAAAAACTCCTGGATCCCGGACCTCTATTTCCATTATTTATAATTTTAATTTAACGCTGAAAATGGATCTCCGAGCGACATTTTTAGGTTGCGCGCGCGGCGTCAAAAGCAAGTACGACACATTAATTAATTTATTTAAGGTATTAAATAGTTTTTTTTAAATTTGAAAAAATTATGGTGTATTCGGAACACTATAAATAATTTATTCCCGTTAGAAATTTTACCAAAAGTTTATTTTTCAACAAGTTAAACGATTGTTAACTAACAAAATTTTCTCGAACTTCTGTCTTAATTGTAAATGAAAAAAAATGTTTAAATAATTGTCGTAAAAATTTTTCGTTCCGTAGAGCCTTTCTTATATACATACTTAATAAGATCACGCCATAAAAGTTAAAAAAATATCCATACTTTGTTTATAATAATTTTTGTACTCAAAAAATCCAAGTAATGTTGTTGAAAAAAAAATTCTGAATTATCATATTATCGTTTTTTCATCAATACAAGATATAAATTGATTTGCAAAAAAAAAATTTCTTGCCATTTGTTGATCAATTTTTTATAAACAAATTGATTATTTCAATATTTTTGATAAAATTTTCTCCACAACTTCATTATATTACAAATATTATGATTTTTGAAAATAAAAAATCCCTAATAACAATTTTTAATTGTTTATAATCGTTTTTTTATATTTCTATTGTTTAAATGATTAGTTGAGAATATTTTTTTTCTAAAAATCATAATTGACAGTCCGCTATGGAGTAACAAAAAACATTTTTTTTATCAACAATTCCATTGTTTATTAACTTAAATTTATTTAAAAATTTTTAATTTTTATTTTTTCTGAAACTTCTAAAACTTACAAAAACAACCATATACAACAAAGTATAGAAAAAAAAAATTCCCAATTTTTCCCAATTCCAATTCCCAAAGTAAATAAAAAATTGAATTTTTTTTTTATCTTTTTATATATTTGTTTTTGTAAATTTTGGAATTTAAAAAAAAAAAAAAAATTTTTTTGTTACTTCATAGAGGACCGTCAATTATGATTTTTAGAAAAAAAAAATCTCAACTAATTATTTAAACAATAGAAAGATAAAAAAAACGATTATAAACAATAAAAAATTGTTACTAAGAAAAAATTTGTTTTTCAAAAATCATAATATTTGTAATATAATGAAGTTGTGAAATTTTTTTTTTTTTAAATATTGAAATAATCAATTTGTTTATGAAAAATTTATCAACAAATGGCGGGAAATTTTTTTTTTGCGAATCAATTTATATCTTGTAATAATAAAAAACCGATATGATGATTGAGAAAAAAAAAATTTTTTAACAACATTACTTGGATTTTTTAGTTTTTGTTCAAGTACAAAAATTATTATAAACAAAGTATGAATATTTTTTTAACTTTTATGGCCTGATCTTGTTGAGTATGTATATAAGAAAGGCTCTACGAAGCGAAAAATTTTTACGACAATTATTTAAACATTTTTTTTCATTTACAATTAAGACAGAAGTTCGAGAAAATTTTGTTAGTTAACAATCGTTTAACTTGTTGAAAAATTAACGTTAAGTAAAATTTCTAACGGGAATAAAGTATTCATAGTGTTCTGAATACACCATGATTTTTTCAAATAAAAAAAACATATTTAATACCTTAAATAAATTAATTAATGTGTCGTACTCGCTTTTGACGCCGCGCGCGCAACCTAAAAATGTCGATTGGACCCATTTTCAGCGTTAAATTAAAATTATAAATAATGGAGATAGAGTTCCGGGAACTAGGAGTTTTTCATTGGAAATTTCCTCCTCTTTTAAAATCTTTTTTTTGAAATTTCTTAAATATAAATAGTTTATGAAATATTGGCAAAAAACGAAATTTTTCATCTTCAATTGTTTATAACTTTTGCAATTTTATATGTGCTAATACACGCTTTCGGCACATTTTTCTATGCGATATTCTGGATCCAATGAGCTATCACACATAATTTTAAGAGCAGTATCTCTATTTTAGACCATTTTCAACTTGTCGAGTAGACTATATGAATCCTTGAATGATTTTAAGAAAAATTATTCATATGAACATAGGTCCGCAACCGCTTTATTTCTGAGATTCAGGCTGTTGAAATTTAACAAAAAAATCAGTTCTTCCCCAATATCTCTGAAACCACTTTGGCTTTTTTTTCAATTTTGGGACATGCAAAGTACGCATGAAAATACATTTTTTCCATGATAAAGGTGTTCTTAATTTTGCCCTGCCATATTTTTTATCAAAATAATGATACGCTACTGTCTTTTTTTCCAAATCAATATTATTTTTGTAATTGTCCTTTATCTTCTCATAAAAATGGCCTCTTGCCTTTTTTTCGTCCAGCGAACGTTCTTAGAGTTAGAAAATAAAATGCATTGATTTGCGTGTCCCTATGCGAAATGAGCCGTTGAGGAGTAGTAGGTTTATCATGTGGGTTAGAATCATCTAGTATGATAAGAACACATTTCGTTGTTTTCACCATGAACAATTTTGACACTACTTTAGCTAGATACGTGATATTATTTACTTTATAAAAACTTGTTTATTAAAAAAAACATGGTAAATTTTACAAATACCCAGAGCCGGATTAAGAGGGGGGCAAACGGAGCTGCAGCCCAGGGGCCTCCACAAGAGAGGGGCCTCCGCAATATAAATTTTTAGGTAAAATTTCCTAACAAATACCGAAGGATATGCAAAATTATATATAAAAAATCTGACAACGAAAGAGACATTTTTCGTTTTAAACATCCCTTTTCAACATGAATACCCCACAAGAAGTTATCTTGACGCTGGAAGATAGTGACTAAAGTTTATCTTTCAGTCGCAGATGATTCCACATCTGATTTTATGAACATCCTGTTTATATTTTCAACAAATCAATGTTTCGTATTCTTGTCAAAATCCATGGTTAATATTAATCTTCGATCTGATGAATCATGTGTATATGCCAGAAACAATCACCAAGTAAAACATCATACTATTATACAAAATATTATATCGTATCGAAATTAGCTGTAAAAACAAGAACAATTGAATTTTAAAAAAAACATCCTTTTTTTTTATTAAATGAAGGATTTTCTGTCGATGTATTCTTCGAATGACACAAGCGATCTAGATACACAATGAAATTCAATAATCATGAGCAAAAGAAAATAATATTTCAATTTATGAATATGATTGCATCAAATTATTTATAAGATCCGTGTGCGCATTCCATAATAGAACAAAAGTTCAAATTCTGTTGACTATTTTTCTGCCGATTCTACAAACACTTTGCCCGTCTATACCTGTTTTTCCTATTTATTGGCATTGACAAGTGTCCGCTGAGTGGCGCGCTTGTAACAGAGAAATCCCCGAAATCTGAAAGTGCGAGTCTAAGAGAAAGATGACAATCCGCAACAAATGTAAATCCTTCTGAAAAGGACTATATATCTATCTATCTAAGATGTTCTACTACCAAATTCTTGAAAACCAAAATTTCAGAGCTACATTCTCAAACATTGAAATTACAGTGATTATTTTTTGACATTGCTAGAAACCAATGGAAACGTTCAATTCAAATAATTCATATACGTTTTGGCCAATCAATAGTGGGAATATTCTACCTAGAAAATTGTCGCGGGAATAATTTGAGCTATTTTGTTTTTATTGATTGACAACCTATATTTTTAATTTGACGTCTGTCATCAATTCGCATGAAAAGTGTGAAATGAATCAAATCCGGTTTAGTACATTATATAATTTTGCAAGGAAATGTGTTTATGATCGTAACATCAAAAAATAATCTAAAGAATACCACACGAGAGTTCGATATAGTAGAAAATAATTATCTAGATTTCTTTCTCAAACTTGTTGGCAATAGGCAAGAGAGACCAACTGGCTCGAGTGGCAACAAGTTTTCGAAAATCTGTTGAATTATTTTCACTCTCTTGTGATATTACAACTGAGAATGTGATGATGTCAAATTGCACTGGAAAGCGCTCATTTTCCAAAATGAAAAAAATAGGCGAATTACGATGAGACAAGGCCGCCTATCAAAATTATCGCTTCTTAGCATTGAGAATGATTTTCTCCGGATGCTGGATTTGACCGAAATCATCAATGATTTTTCGTCGAAAAAAGCTCGCAAGAATCCCTTTGTTTACGCTGTAATTTAATTCATTTCTTGTATTTTATTATACCTACATATGCTCGTGTCGAAATAATTTGATTTGTTCCGCAATAAAAAAAAACTTGTTTGAAAAATAATTAGGGGCCTCCACTCCTTTGTTGCCCCAGGGCCTCCATACCTTTTAATCCGGCCCTGCAAATACCGAATTAGCAGACATGCATTACTTGTATGGGCTTGCTGACGGGAACGCATATGAAACAAGGCGACTGTATCAAGAGCGCTTCCCATATAGAATGGTTCCTGATGCTCGAACGATTTCAAGCACCCACAGAAGGTTATGTGAAACAGGAAATTTTGAGCCAAATCATCACTTGAAGGGAGCACATCGGACTGCAAGAACTGCAGCAATTGAGGTAGCTGTTTTAAATTCAGTTGACGAAAATCCTGAAATAAGTACGAGGCAAGTTGCCAATAATTTGAATATCGCCCATATTCTAGTATGGAGGATTCTTCATGATCATTTATTATATCCCCATCACATTCAACGGGTTCAGGCTCTACTTCCTAGATTCTTTCCATTACGAGTGAATTTCTGCCAATGGTTTCTCCAAAAATTTACCGAAAAATCTTCATTTGACAGGGAAATTTTATTCACGGACGAAGCTAGTTTTATTAAAAACAGGATCAGAAATTTTTATAATAATCATTTTTGGGCCGAGGAAAATCCGCTTGCAAACGTGGAATCTCATCACCAGAAGCAGTTCTCATTAAATGTCTGGGCTGGAATTATTGGAGATTACCTAATTGGACCTTTTTTTTACCACGCAGATTAAATGGACATAATTATCGCCGATTTCTTGAAGATTATTTGCCAATTCTGTTGGAAGATGTTCCTATTTTAATGCGAAATCGCATGTGGATTATGAACGATCGTGCACCTGCCCATTTTAGTGCTCTGGTACGCGAATATTTAAACCGAAACTTTCGTAATCGGTGGATAGGTCGTGGGGGAACAGAGTCATGGCCAGCTCGATCCCCAGACTTAAAAAGTCTTGATTATTTTCTTTGGGGACATCTTAAGACTTTGGTGTACAGTCCTTAGATTATAGAACAATTAGGACTATTAGGTCATTGGTACAGTCCACCAATTGTAACAGAGTAAGAATTGCGAAACCACGTAATAGTTTTCTGTGAAGCAATAAGGAATACTCCAGGAATTTTTCAAAGAGTACGCGAGTTAATGACGAGGAGGGCTGAAGCGTGCATACTTGCAGGAGGCGGACATTTTAAACAGTTAATTTGATTTTGGTATTTTTTGTTCATAATAGTTATGTTTTTAAAAATAAAAAATGTATTTTCCGACGACCTACCTGAAATACGTTTTCGCAGTGTAAACTAGTACACAAAATAAGATATTTCGCACTAGTGCGAAATATTTCATTTCGCACTAGTGCGAAATGAAATATTCATCTCCACACTCTGCGATTGATGCGATTACCTAATATAGTTAACTATACTATGATTTTTAGTCATAGGTAGCTGTGACAATGACATATCTACAAACGAATTCATAACATTATAGTGTCAATGTGATTTACCAAGTAGATAGGTACCAAATCGTATAATTTGTTCAGTTTTCTTTGCTGTAATGTCATCCGACGATGAAATGGTAGATTCTACTCCCCCAGAAGTATGCAATTTAGCAAACGAAGCAACGAAGCAATTGCTCCAGAAAAATCAAAACAGAAGTATGATTTGGCGTACGATAATTTTATGGCATGGAAAGAAAGAAGTAACGCAAAAAGCTTCTCCGAGGTTGTTTTATTGGCTTACATAGGAGAATTGGGAAATAAGTACAAGCCAAGTACTGTCTGGTCAATATATTCTATGTTACGAACATCCTTGATAGCTAAACATAACATAAACATTGGAAATTACCTGTAACTGAAAGCGGTACTCAAAAGACGCTCAGACGGATATAAACCAAAAAAATCAAATATTTTAAATTCCCAGCAAATCAAACAATTTATGGAGACTGCTCCGGATGAGAAATATTTGTTAATCAAGGTATGTTCTGATTTGCATTTACAGTTGATTTATTTAGAATGAGTTTTTTTTTGAAGAATATTGAAATTCTACTAATTTACTACTCATATTTTGTATCAATAAATCGTTGTTTATGACAAATAATATTAATGTCATTCAGTTGCTCAATGCGTCAATGTATCGACAAACACACAATATAGAATGTATGGCGTTGGTTCGAATCCTGACGGAGTACCTTTTCTTTTCTTATTTGAATGTTTTATAATTAAGGAGTGATAATCATGTCACTTATAATCTCATTTTATAGTAGATATATTATACAAATGATCTAAATTATCTTTTTTTTTTTCAAGATAAATGTGTATTTTAATCATTCTAGGTTGCCTTAGCATTCGCTATAAACGGAGCTCTGAGACGAGCTGAATTGGCCAATGTGAAAATAAACGATCTGAATGATGTAACAACTGCATTAATTGTAAAGGTTCCGGACACCAAAAATAAAGTACCACGAACTTTTATATTAACAGGAACATTTTATGAAATATATAAAAAGTACGCTGATCTACGACCCAAAACCATGGTGGATAAAAATAACAGATTTTTCATTAATTACCAGAAAGGTAAATGTACCTCCCAGTTTGTGGGAATCAACAAGTTTGGTGCAATGGCCAAAGAAATCGCTACATTCTTGAAATTACCAAACCCAGAAAACTACACTGGTCATTCATTTAGGCGTTCTTCAGCCACAATATTAGTGGATAGTGGCAGTGACTTATTGACTCTGAAAAGGCATGGCAGCTGGAAAAGCAGCACAGTCGCAGAGGGTTATATTGATGAATCAATCAATAAAAAATGGAAATATCCAATCAAATAACCCAATCCATTGAACATGCAACAACCTTCACACCAGAACTATTCGGAACTGGCTCGGAATCACAATCAGTCCCTACTGCGAGACCATCAACCTCCACTACAGTTTTGGAAACTAATAATAATATTATGACGGGAATTAATAATCAAGCCATTCAAGGTTTGATAAAAGAAAATAATAGTATTCCGTTAGTACTGAACAATTGTTCAAATATTACCATCAATAATTATTTTTCCAATATTTCATAAATACAGACCAAAATGTACCCTAATATTTTTGTTAAATGTTTAATAAAATTTGTTCTCTTTGTGTGATACATCTTTCTTATATGCTTCTTCAGGCAATTGAATTGGTTTCTTGTAAAAATGATTTGTAAGTAGGTAATACAGTCATGCGAAATGAAAATCCGACATACCTATGTTTTTCATGTAGGTCGTCGGAAAAGTATAGTGTACAACTCGTGCGGAAATTGGATATTTTCCGCACTAGTTGCACAATATACTATTTTATGCGTACTCATTACAAAAACTAAATAATAGTTACCATAAAATTATAAAAATCTTGCCTAGATCCTTTGGTTACCACAATTGTGAAATAAAGACTAAGAGAAAAAATCGAATCGGGACAAGCAAATGAATGTATTTTATTTTCTAAATCAAAAACCGTCCGCCGGGCGAAAAAAAAGGCAGGAGACCATCTTTATAAGAAAATTATATTTAATTGGAAATAAGACAGAGGCGTATCATTATTTTGATCAAAAATATAACAGGGCATGTTAACAGGGACGCCACTGATTAAAATTAAGGAATCCTTTATCATGGAAAAAATGTATTTTTATGCGTACTATGCATGTACCAAAATTGAAAAAAAGAGCCAAAGCGGTTTCAGAGATATTGGGAAGAACTGATTTTTTTGTTAAATTTCAACATCCTGTACCTCAGAAATAAAGCGGTTCATATGAAGAATTTTTCTTAAAATCATCCAAGGATTATCGCCCTTTAGGATCAGCATTCAATTATGGAACACCCTGTATATACATGGTGTAATGTAACCTTTTGAACAACCACTAACAGTTGATAAACCATAACAAAATAAACAGTTTTTTTCCGAAAAAAAAATTGTTATTTGTGCAACCAATGTAAAAGCACTATTATTCATAATGAGCGAATTCCGCAAAAGAAAGCGAGTTACGAAAAATAGGGTTTCTCAACGTGTTTCACACAATATTTTTTCTAATTTTGATATGTGATCCTTTCTAATTCAAGTTAAAAATATAAAAATATATATTTGAAAAAACTGAAGAACACGCTTTTAACGCACTAAAAATTAAAAAATAATTTTAATATTCAACGACTATGCAGAAAAAAATGGGGTGCTTTTTGGTTACGTATCTTTGAGAAACATAATACTTTTAGAGTAAGATCCCAGAGCCGGCAAACCACCTCATTTTAGCAAAGCTGAAATTTTAAGTATGAATAGTGTGATGTAGTTGAGAACGTATGCGTACTTTCTAGCTTGAAAGTGGGGCCCTTTTACAGGTATCAGGTACAAAAGTACTAAAAAAACTTTCTTAAGATGAATTCATATGCAAGCTTTAGCTTTCCGCGGGAAGCTTAAATATTAAGCGAGTCCTGTTCATATGAAATCATAAGTGACTTTTTAATTTGACTAATTTTTTCTACAAATGGAGTTCACTTATGGCTTATACTTTCGAAAGCGACATATAATTCAATTAGTAGTTTTATATTATTACCGTAAAATAATGAGAAATAGGAAACAGAAGTTTATGGGTGAGGAGAATTAATGAGGAAGAAGCCAGAAGAGGTCACGGTATTGCAGCAATCCTGATGGTAGGAATGCAGTTGTATGATACCCAATATACCCATAGTTACCAAAATTTCTTTAGGATAAATAGAGATCAATTTGAGTATCTCTGCAGTTGACAAGTCCCTCACTAGAAAGATTACATGTGGTACAAGAGCCAATACCCCCTTCAACGAAACTAGCTTTCACTTTGACTATTTTATTTTCATTATTTCATATATTATGTTTGTGATTACTGATTAGAACCGTATAAAACACAAAAAACAGAAAAGGGTTGTCTCGACAAAATCAGCGCTTTTCTTCAATACAAGTTGAAAGTGTTCGACTTCCGGATTACTGACCTTGAAAAGCGCTTTCTATTTCAACAGCCAATCAGACATCAATACGCGATAAGCGAAAATAAGGAAAGCTTGCATATGAATCCAACTTTACTTACGTTAAAGTATGGTAATGCGTTTGGCAATTAATATCGTCCAGTTAGCCGAGCTGTCCAAGGCGCGAGATTCAAGCTCTGGATCTCAAAAGTTAGCGAGGGTTCGAATCCCCACACCTGACGATTTTTTTTTAAATTTTCACTTTGAAATTAAGAAATGATTTAGTTTTGGGACGAATAATCCAATATAAATTTAAAAAAATCGCCAGGCCTGGGGATTCGAACCCTCGCCAGTTTTTGATATCAGAGCTTAGATCTTGCGCCTTATACCGCTTGGCCAAGTGGACGATATTAATTGTTGAACGCATTACCATACTTCAACGTAAGTGAGAAAGTTTTTTATGTACTTTTTTTTACTTTTTAGTGCGTTAAAAGCGTGTTCTCATCCTCGGAGAGACTTCCATGGACAAAACGGAAATTAATGCTACATAGACGTTATCAGCTGGGGTCAATATCTCCATTTGTTCATATCATGTTATTAATATTTATAATTAGTTTTTACCATACATATTATGTATTGAATTCGAATAAAATTTAATCTTCATAATATGTGCAGAGAATATAATAACAATGAAGAAGCACTTCAAGTAGTTTAGCCTCAAAATTATAACAAATTGTATTCCTGTATTTTTTGGTGAAATTTACTTTTCATCACCAGTTGCGAACAATTTCAGTTTTCGCAAATGGTGATGAAAAGTAAAACATTTGATAACGTCAACTAGTTTTAAAAAGTGTCACTTTAAATGTCAAAATTAGAAAAAGTATTTTTTTCTACCAAAACTTCGCTGTTTCTCCGTTACCGAGTTTTTTTCGAATTATTGACCATTGTAATTCGTTGAAAAATTCAAGAGGTTAGGCCAAATCGATCCAATAGTTTCAAAATGGTGGCTGTGGAAAGATTTGAAAAAAATCTTAATAATTTTTATATTAATATCGGCAAACCATAGCTTTTAATAGATGAAATTCAACGTCCGTCGAGGCATTAGCCAGGGAAATAGTTGTTTTTGGTGGACATGCGACCAACCTATTATATAGGTTTTTGTAGTCAGATGTCTTGAGAAATTTTCATTTTTAATTAAATTATGGCTGGCTATCAAGAATGTTACAGATTGATGTATCTTATTGCAGATATTTCTTTCTTGGGACTCAGGATGATATTCAAAGTTGGTAATGTTTCAGTTGCAGTAGTTGAGTTGAGATGGCGTTAGCATCATTCTGCTAATTCGATCCCAGCAAATACTTTGAAATGGATTGACATTAATTATTTATGACATAAGTATTTGAAACTGTGACGACATACATAGCTTTTGCATTAGTGAAGAAATGTATGCATTAATTTTTTTTCCAAGTAACATATTTAAAAATAGATGATTGAAAAATAAAACTGTAAAGTGAAAAAAACTCCTTTATCCAGAATCTTCTTCCAGATTTTTTTTTGAAATTTATTTATTTTGATTCGTTAAGAATTAACTAGTTATTTCATAAAAAAATCAAGAAATTGTAAATCATACCTCAAGAAAATCATATTGAGCTTTGGCGATAATAAAAACTTTGTAACAAAAAATTAAACCGACGAAATACGCAACTGAAAAGTAAAAAATAAAATAAACCTTCTTAGTCTCAATAACTGAGCTCCTAAACTAATGTAAGGAACTAATTTTGAGTCGGCGCCAAACAAACAAGCAAATGAATTAGGTAAGGCGTAAAATGATGGCATCGAGTTTCGCGGTGACATTCTGATAATTTTTTTGAAGTAATTTAATGATCTTCGTTGATTGTTCGTTTGGCGCCGACTCAAAATTAGTTACTTACGTTAGTTTAGGAGCTTAGTTATTGAGACTAAGAGGGTTTATTTTATTTTACTTTTCAGTTCCGTATTTCAATTTTGTGGTTGAAATCTACTAATTACTACCTACTTGTTTTTTATTACTTCCAAAATACTTACTTACCCACCTTACTTCAACTATTACCAGTTAAATAATATGTATCTACTTTTACTATTTGTTGTAATATAAATACTTTTTTGGAGTTCTGGTTAGTTTATTTCATTACTTTGTATATCATTCCATCCTCTCATAGAATATAATGATTGTGACGGATGTAGGAGAACAAAAATAATGACATTAGCGATCTGTCATTGTCAACTACATATGTGTGCCAATGTTCACAAGTGAAAAATCAATTATCCCCTATTTTTCTACACGTAAGATTGGACAATTTCATTCGAAAACCAAATATGAGGTATACCCTATCTATTAAAAAAAGAATCATCCAAATCGAAGAACCCAATACAAAGTTATGCCTGATAGAATCGGTTAACGGACCAGAATTCAGAGAGTAATTGATCAATATCCTTCATTTTGATCCCTTAGGGGTGGATTTCATCTTTTAAATTCAAATGGGATCAACTTCGAAGTACACCATATCCACTGAAAAAAGAATTATCGGAATCGGACGTCTCAGTAAAAAGTTATGCGTGATCATACATAAACAAAAAAAATAAAAAAATATACGCGTCGACAAGAGAACCTCCTCCTTTTTGGTTTCGTCGGTTAAAAAATAAGCGACGCGTCTCTAACGGTCTAGAACTAAAACGGAGTTTTTTTTCGTGATTTCAAAATCCACACTGTCAATTTAGTTTGTAACTTTTTCTTTTTGTCCTGATAAAATATATGGCAGTAATCAGCTGTACAGCAGCTTTATCTTTCATTATTTACTGAAAACTAAAACTGTTGATAAATTTGTAGCAGAACTGCATCAATTACATAGATTTGTACATACCACCAGAAAAAAAAACTTTAGTTCGTAAAAAAAACACTAAACTACACTGGAAACTACACTTTACGTGATCCAAAATACACAATCTGTACGCTCCCAGAGAACCTATCTACTGTTAAGTAAACGACAATGATGATGAATGTAGGAATAAGTCATAGGTTGCAACGTAATAGCGAGTATGTGACTAATGCAAATAACCGATAACCCAATATTTGTTTATTCGGAAATAAAAAAACAGACTCGAGCAGAAATGAATTTTTGTCAACAAATATCAAGTATTGTTTCACATATGGGGTGGGGCGGAATAAGTACGATAAACTCTGTGGGCTCCGATTTCTTCATGTTATTTTCAAATCATATTTAGAATGAAGCTTGTCAAAAATTCCAGCATCGAGATTATTTCTCCCCAGTTCTGGCATTTTTATTATGTTATCCTTTATTATAAATAGTTCTTGTTCGCGTAAAATTTGTATTATTCTACAAATCTAGACACACGGCAGTTATTTAGAAACTTGAAATTTGGCATGAAGTCGTATACAAAGGAAAAAATATAAAAACTAAAAACAATAGCGCGTCACAGGAAACAGTCGAATTTCTCCCTCATCCTGACCAGGTCGAGTTTGTAGGCATATTTTCAAGAGTGGGAGTGCAGATAGTGAACTGTTTGAACATTGGCAACACAGCTTCTGTCCTTTCTCGATTTATTTTGGATTTGGGTATTCTTTCGAGACGATAGCTGGATGGAAGCAGTGGCGCCGTCAAAAGTTCACACAAACTGAACGGCCGATTTATTTCATCATTTGTTTTTCAATGTTATTTTCTGAGGACGATGGAAATCAAGTTTTTAATGGCCATATAAATTATTTTTCAATTACTCAATGCTAGAGTCGAAATGAATAGCGAAAAACTAAGTAATTTCAAATGATGCACAGGGTGTGTTTCGTTCTCCCTTTGAAATTGATTCTCAAGGGTAACTGGGGCCGAAGATATTATTAGTTCAATGTCAAAATTGAAAGATGGCGGAAATATTTTGTGATTTATGTTCAGATTCTATCCAAAATTTTAATCTGGGGATTATTGGGATCGCAATAAATTATGAATTACATGTCTAAATTACTAATGGGCCGACTGATTCTTTTGAAAATTAATATCCTATGGTTTTTGAGGTCTAGGATAATGAATTCCATGTTAAAATCTCAAAAATTAAGGGGGTAAAAATGGAACAAATATAACACCAACATTTATTCAAATGTACTAAAACGGAACAAATGTTTTATTGTGAGGCAAGTTGTTCTGTGTTCAAACTGAATTGGTCGCATGACAAACTCTTGAGTCTATAATTACCGGTTATCAGATGAGGATATAATCTAACACATCTAACAAAATATTATTTTTTCCAGTGCATCTGAACAAAAGCTTGTCTTTGAAAAGTTTTTCATTTTTACAATTTTGTCAACATTCTGTCTTCAATATGTAGATTAGTTTCCTCGTAGAGCCTGTATTACTAGAACGATTGATTTCAACAAATTTTGTGTCATCAATTGCATCTTAGCCTTACGTGACATAAGCTATGTATTCTTTCGAAAATATCAAAATTACTGTCAATATATAGAGATCTGATTCTTATATATAACATCTTTTTTTAATCAAATTACTTGCAATGTTGTCGATTTGATGGATATTTATGAAGCATCTATATGATACTTCCATATATCATATATATGCCTCTGATGCATTTTAAAATTAACGTCCGTATATTGCTGTGAACAATAATGAAAGCCAATATGAACGTAAAACAAAAATTATAGTTTTTTCATTCTCTATCATAATTTTGTATGATCCTCAAGTGATTCCTAGAATGTTCTCTTATTTCCAAGCCCCTCGTCACTCTCGGACCAACTAGCTCCGGCAGAAGACAATTGAAATAAATAGCAGTTTCTTAAATCATAGCTATAGGAATATGTACAACGTTCCTCAATTGATTTTAAAGAAAATGTGTTCTTTAATATTGAATTTATAATTGAATTCATAACTTGGCAAGTTTTATATCCAACTTATTTTTTTGTAGTAAAACCAAAAACAATTCGGTAAAGACCCCGCACGAAAACATATGGGAAATTGGCTCTCGGTCGAATTGGCTGAAATTTCATTATGTTATAGTAGGATGGGCCATTAGAAAAAAGTGTGAGTTTAAATGATTTTGTATGTTTAGTTTCTGAGATATAAGCGGCCAAAGTTCGTAAAAACGTCGTATTGGGGTAGGATTGACAAAGAAAAAAACTGTTTTTTCGGTCGAAATAGGACAAAGTAAGGATGAAAATGTATTGATCGGAACTCATAAACATGTTCAATTATAATCTTATTGGTGATAGTACATTAGGGTGTATACGGGGCATAGTAAAAAAAAAACGTTTTTCCCTATATTTTTTCCAGCACTATATCAAAACCAACAAGTTATATTTTGTTAAGATATCATAGTTTCAGTCTATTGTAGGCGAAAAAACGTGTTTTGTTTCTTGATGACTCTCTCTGTTAGAAATATTTTTTTTTTAAATTTTCGAGTATATCCCTATACTGAAAACAATTGACAGATCGTTTTTTATTACAAAAAAAGGAATGAATTGCCACTGCCCATTGAATAAAAGATAGGGTAATTTCTGAAGAACTCAATTGTTCAATATTACCTTTATTTAGAAAAAGGGCGTTACATTTTTTTTAATTTAATTTTTTTAACTAGAAAACTGTTCCGTTAATTTGGACCATTTACTCACAATATTTTGAAAATGTTGTCTATCATATACGATAGTTTTATCAACTTTGTATGTTGCGTTTCTAAGATATGCATTTTTGAAGTTTACGGATATATGGGGTAACCTATCGATTTAACAAAATTTTATGGAACCTCTAGACACATTCAATTCTATTATAAAACTTTTCGAAATCAATTATTTGATACTGTAAACAACACAAACCACTCTCAACAATGATTTGGAACTCAATAGTATAGACTAAAAAAAAATCGAATTATAAATACGACTTCTAACATAAAAAGTCGATTAATATTATGGAAATTATAATATAAGAAATCGAAATTGAAACTAATTAGTTATAAACAACATAATCAACAATTTACATAATGGAAATCTCCAAAAACAAACAATAAGCAAAACCCAAATTCAAATAAAATTATTAATATTGTTATTTATATGTTATATTAACTATTAAACAATGTTTTAGATTGCGCAAATAGACCAATAAATAACAATATTTATAATGTTATTTGAATTTAGGTTTTGTTTATTGTTTGTTTTTTGAGAGTACAATTATGTAAATTGTTGTTTATGTTGTTCATAACTAATTAGTTTCAATTTCGATTTAGAGTTCACTACACTATACTATTCTATACACTATAAGATTTTCACAACCTAAAGCACGACGCGTGTTTCGCTATACAATAGCTTCATCAGGTTCATTTCGATTTGTTATATTATAATTTCCATAATATTGATTGACTTTTTATGTTAGAAGTCGTTATTTATAATTCGATATTTTTTTTTTTGAGTCTATACTGTTGAGATACAAATTGTTGTTGAGTGTGGTTTGTGTTGTTTATAGTATCAAATAATTGATTTCGAAACGTTTTATAATAGAATTGAATGTATCGAAAAGTTCATAAAATTTTGTTAAATCGATAGGTTACCCCATATATCGTAATACCGTAAACTTCAAAAATGCATATCTTAGAAACGCAAAATACAAAGTTGATAAAGTACTATATATGATAGTCAACATTTTCAAAATATTGTGAGTAAAATATGGTCCAAATTAACGGAACAGTTTTCTAGATATCCAATAAAAACATTGTAAATGTCCTAAAAAAAATGTATCGCACCCTTTATCTAAATGAAAGGTAATATTGAACAATTGAGTTCGTCAGAATGTTACCCTATCTTTTATTCAATGGGCAGTAGCAATTAATTCCTTTTTTTGTAATCAAAAATGATCTGTCAATTGTTTTCAGTATAGGGGTTAATCGAAAATAAAAAAATAAAAAATTCAAACAGAGAGAGTCATCAAGAAACAAAACACGATTTTTATAATAGACTAAAACTATGAGATATCTTAACAAAATATAACTTGTTGGTTTTGAAATAGTACTGGAAAAAAATCCGGAAAAACGATTTTTTTTACTATGCCCCGTATACACCCTAATGTTCAATAAGATTATGATTGAACATGTTTATGAGTTCCGATCAATACATTTTCATCCTTACTTTGTCTTATTAAGAACAATAAAGATCGTACCAACAAATCTGCAAATTCCTTAGAACTTGAAATGGATAGAAACTAATCTATAATTACAAGCTCTTACTTGTAACTAACAAACAATGTAATCAAATCTTGGAAGTCCATTTTAACATACTTCTTATTGTCGTAACGAAATGAAACTTGTATGTAGTTTCGATGACAATACTATAATTTGGTATCTTGGAGCTGATCTGATGATGGAGCCAAGAGGTGAATATTGGAACTCTTCAGTGGCTACTAGTAAAATATGGTGTATGCACTGAGGCCGTTCTCAGCATAACAATTCAAAGATATGGCGAATGCACTGGTTCTCAGCGTATTCGCCAAAATTTAGTTATTAATAACTTCCATCTCATGTGAATGAATCAATCGAAGAGTTTTTCTCCCGTAGTCTTTTTTAGTCTTCTGTTATAGATTCAAAAGCTTGTCGCTTTTGTAATCGAAATATAACTCACGGAATAAAGTCACACATCCAAAGCAATTATTTGAATAAAAGCTTGTCTTTAAAAAGGTTTTTTATCAATTATTTTATTCATTATGGCAACAACAGTACTGCAACTAATAAAGGTAAAATTGACAACTATTTGATATTCTGACCAAAATCATCTCAAGATAGTCGAATATTGTGTAATTACCCAATCTAATATGACCTAACCCACAAAGAAAGTGTGGCTGAAAACGTATTCAGCAAGTTTTATAATTCCCATTCGAAATCAGTCAGTCTCCTTAATATAATATAATCATCGAATGAAAAGCCAAACGGCAGTGAATTCGAAACCAAAACTAATTTCACTTTGATCAATATTAATTTGAAAAATTAACCACTAATGCTGTTATATATGTTTTTAGCCGTATAGCTACTTTCAAATAAATAAATATATCACCATATCATTACCGGTAATGTCATAATTTCGGTAATGAGATCTGGCTCAGGAAAGGTCGCTAAATGAAAAAAAAAATGGATACAAAACGTGGCAGAAGTGAAACTTATTTGGCGATCTAAACTTCGATTTCTGAGTATAGTCCCCCCCGGACTTTTGAACAGTTCGACTTAGAACAATGATAGATGGCGCGGGGGGCATATCAACTTCAAAATTTTAAATAGCATGGGGGGGGTCATGTTGAAAAGATAGTTCAATTCTCTTTCCAAACATATATTTTTTTTTCATTTCGTTGATATGTGACTTTGCGGCATTTTATGCGCTATTGATTCTTTGTCGACGTTTCGACTTTTATAAAGTCTTCTTCAGGACACTACAATGTAAAATGGGAAACCAAAAAAGAAATGTTGACAGTTTAAAATGGTGATAAGAAAATGATATACATATACAGTAACAAGAAGAGTAAAAAAAATACATAGATTGTGAAATATGAATGGATGTACATACATACTTATACAGGCTGACCCAGGAGTGGTGAAATTATTTAAGATTGCTCCAGTAGTTGCTGAGATAGTCGATCGTGAAGATTCATAACTGGCTGCTTGTATTACTATATAGTACCTGGGCGACCGAGCTTAGCTCGGTGTTTTTTTTTTCTGTAAAATCGTGTTTTTTCGGAGAAGATGCTTATTTAGATACGAATCACATACTTATTACATATGAATATTTTGCAATCTTACCTAGTGCACAGGTTGCCTACAAATACACGAATTTTCAAAGAGAAGTCTGCCATCTATGATTCGACTCGCCATTATCTCGATTTTTTCGAATTCACGGCGAATCTATTGGACTAAGATATCACATATGCCATATTTTCGGAATCTGCTCGACATTTCCGACGTTTTGGTTCCAACTGCATATTAAATAAGCCGTATGAGTTTCTTGGACTAACCAAATAAAAACATATCTAACATTGAAGTCGAGTAATGTCATATAGCGCCATCTCACAAAGTTTAGAGGTAGGCAAACATCCAAGAGCAACAATGAAAGAACCTCAAAAATTAACGAAATGGCGCTATACATTGTAGTCATAATAAATTAAAAAGAATTGTGTAAAATCGCGTTTTTGCGGGAAAGACGCCTATATAGATAAACTTAAAAAGCAAAACATTATCTAAATACAAAATTTCATTCAAATCGTTAGAGCCGTTTTCGAGATAGCCGAAATATATATATATATATATATATATATATATATATATATATATATATATATATATATATAGATGTGAAGGTTAGACGACTGTATAAGTTAAAGAAGAATCCTTTTTAAATTCGGGTATGCAGTCAACAAAGGTATGGAATTTTTTCTATTTACTTGTATTAGTCTCTTAAACAAGTTTTTTTTTTTAAACCCTTTCACTTGCAGCAATTTATAAAATAACATGTCACAACAGACAACACTCTTGGTATAGTCATATATAGTTAAAACTTTGATCAAAATTGATCATGATTACTTAAACATAAGTGTGAAAACATTTTAAAATTCCAAATGGGCTCTTATTGAGGTCATGTTGGATTCAAGAAGAAGTGGTCACAGATCATCTGTCACCAGTTTTATTTTTATTTTGTCATGACTTAGAATAAAAAAATTCATATTACTCTTAATTCAGCCTTCTACGATCAACCCCTATTTTTTATTAGGAAAACGGGATAACGGGAATAACGGGATAACGAAAAAATGGGATGACAGGATAAGGGAATAAAGGGAAAACGGGATAAATAAAAAACGGGATAACAAGAAAACGGGATAACGAGATAACGAAAAAAACGGGATGACAGGATAAGGGGATAAGGGGGAAACGGGATAACGGGATAAAGAAAAAATGGGACAACAGGAAAACGGGAATAACGGGATAACGAAAAACGGGATGACAGGATAAGGGGATAACGGGGTAAAGACAAAAAGGGGTATCAGGAAAATGGGATAACGGGAAAATTTTCGGGAACATAGAAATTTGGACAGGACAACGTCTGTCGGGTCCGCTAGTATATATATATATATATAAATTTAGAAATAACGACTGAAAATTTTGAAAAGGGAAACATTCTCAATTGAATATTGAAAGAAAGAATTTTCTGTGAATTGAAAAATCCACGATTAAAATGAAGTTATTTTTTGTGAATGTCTAACAGAAAACAACTACTGAAAATTGGTATGAACAGTGGGGAATAACGGGGATCTTCAGTCAGCACAAGTGTTGAACTATGAAAAACTCTTTAATACGATGGACCGAGCTTTCGTTTCAATTTTGAAACTTCTTCAGGGTCCTAAAATATGTAAATGACATTATTGTGAAAAAAATACTTGAAATGAAGGAAGTATAGAAAAAATCGAATTTAAACGGTTTTCTTCGCATAAAGGATTCAATATAAAATTGAACCAGAGAAAGGTAGATCTCAGCTGAAAAACAACTACTTTCTTGGCAAATACCACGCAGAACGTTGAATGATATTCACCTGAAAATCCATGCATACTTCCATATAATATCAATGGACATTGAATGCAAATGTTTCTTTCTGATAAGCTCGATTATGTTTAATTTATGTCGTGTTCACCTAACAATCCGCATACCGGTTTCAGGCTTCTTGGCCCTCATCAGTACGGAGTAGTCAACCAGCCAAAAGTCCAAAGAACTCTGGCTGAAGTGAGACACAACGTAAACAATCCATCATCGATCTTGTAACACCTATAGGTACGCCGGAAAAGATAAACTTTAACTGGCGGTACCTAGTGACAGAAAGAAACACTCCGAAAATCTCCCACCTTGATAGGTTTCTAAATAAAAGATTCCTTCTCAGTAGGAGTGGCAAGCCCGTCTAGCATATAGTGAGAGATAAGTGCCATGTGAAGTGGAATGAATAGAAAAATCGAATTTAAACGGTTTTCTTCACATAAAGGATTCAATATAAAATTGAACCAGAGAAAGGTAGATCTCAGGTGAAAAACAACTACTTTCCTGGCAAATACCACGCAGAACGTTGAATGATATTCACCTGAAAATCCATGCATACTTCCATATAATATCAATGGACATTGAATGCAAATGTTTCTTTCTGATAAGCTCGATTATGTTTAATTTATGTCGTGTTCACCTAACAATCCGCATACCGGTTTCAGGCTTCTTGGCCCTCATCAGTACGGAGTAGTCAACCAGCCAAAAGTCCAAAGAACTCTGGCTGAAGTGAGACACAACGTAAACAATCCATCATCGATCTTGTAACACCTATAGGTACGCCGGAAAAGATAAACTTTAACTGGCGGTACCTAGTGACAATTTTATATTGAATCCTTTATGTGAAGAAAACCGTTTAAATTCGATTTTTCTATTCATTCCACTTCACATGGCACTTATCTCTCATGAAGGAAGTACTTACAGTAATCTGAGTGGATGATAAATAAACATTAACACACCCACTACATATTTTATATTTTTCTGACGATTAATCATAGGTTGTCATTTCAAATCCTTCAATGTCACTCAAAGCGTCAAAGATATAACACCATTCCGACAAATTTTTACATATTTTACGTTTTTTTTTTAAAGTTAATGTTTATTCATCATCCACTCAGATTACTGTAAGTACTTCCTTCATTTTAAGTATTTTTTTCACAATAATGTCATTTACATATTTTAGGACCCTGAAGAAGTTTCAAAATTGAAACGAAAGCTCGGTCCATCGTATTAAAGAGTTTTTCATAGTTCAACACTTGTGCTGACTGAAGATCCCCGTTATTCCCCACTGATAATTATATATATATATATATATATATATATAATATATATATGTATATATATATATATATATATATATATATGAGAATTGCTCATTTAAAGATATAAGTTACGCTTCTCAACGTCTGCTGCATGATTTTTTCAATTTAAATCATGATTAAAATAAAAAAAATTGATTGATAAGTTATAATTAAGAGAAAATAAAAACTTTGAGTTTTAATTAATGGTTTATTATATAAATTAAAACTTTTTAACAAAAAATTAAACCGACGAAAAAATCAACTAAAAAGCAAAAATTAAAATAAACTTTCTTAGTCTTTATAATAATTGAGCTCCTAATGTGAGTAACAAATGTTTATTCGGCGCCAAACAAACAATTATCGAAGATCATTTTATATTACTTTGAAGAAGTAATCAAAATGCCGCTATGCATCTCGCTGCCAGTTTGTTTGGCGCCGACTCAAAATTATATAGTTACTCACATTAGTTTAGGAGCTCAATTATCATTAAGACTAAGAAGGTTTATTTTATTTTTTGCTTTTCAGTTGATTTTTTTGTCGGTTTAATTTTTTGTTAAAAATTTTTTATAATTTGTTTTGGCTGAAATCTACTAATTACTACCTACTTAATTTTTGACTACTTCCAAAATACTTACTTACCTAGCTTACTTCAACTATTAACTGTTATATAATTATCTACTTTAACTATTTATTGTTACATAATATAAATTATTTTTGAAAGTTCTGGTTAGTTGATTTCATCACTTTGTATATATTTCCATCCTTTCATAGAATGTTATTATTGTGACGGATGCAGGAGGATCTGTCAATGTCAACTACATATGTGTGCCAAATCAATCATCCCCTATTTTACTACTCATAGGGGTGGATAATTCCATTCTAAATTGAAATATTATCAAGTATGAGGTATACCCTATCTAATAAAAAAATAATAATCCAAATCAGAAAACCCACGTCGACTAGAGAACCTCCTCCTTTTTGGTTTCGTCGGTTAACTAGAGAACCTCCTCATTTTTGGTTTCGTCGGTTAAAAAATTATACCACTGTATCTAAATAATGTTTATTTAAGTTAATTGTAGTGCTTGTACAAATACTAATTTTGTAGCTTTTTCCGTTCCTAATCGATTTCTAAGTTTGGAATGGACCAAATGTTGAGAAAATTCTCTCGACTGTTGCGGAAGAAGCAGCAGCACAAAATAATTGTCTAATTATGAAGAACTCTTTTTGAATAATGGGTATATTTTGTTGTGACTTCCACCAATCTATGGGTTTTACATTCTGTAGAATATCATTATGGAACATAATATCAGTGAAAGGTCCTGATCTGGCAAGAAACTTGACTATGAGTGGTAGTAAACCACTATTTGGATATAATTCTTCAACAGCTTTTAAAGCATTTTTTTTTCACTCTCTGTTAGTGTTAACTGTGTTTTATATGGGTCAAGAAGATATGCCATCAAATTATATGGGGTTATGCGTTATGCACTGTTCATAACTTTTGAATGGTTCGACGTAAAACAAATGAAAAAAAAAAGATATTGTATGATATCACAGATACTACTTTTTGAAATGAAAGACATTGTGATTGCCCGATCAACTTCTAAATTTTGAACGGTCCTACGTAGAACAAAGAAAAAAAAGGTATTGTATGATATCACCTATACTACTTTTTGGAATAAAAGACATTGTAATTGCCCAATAGATGACGCGGGGGGGGGCACATCAACTTCAAATTATTCAGTTTGAATAATACATTTAATTTCTCAATTCTCCGATATCTGTACCCGCTGAAACTGCCCCTGGACCCATTCGGTTTCGAAAGATCCTGTCATACATTCGTTCACTTCATGTGTTCGTATTCATGCTTGGCGGCATTCCATAATGAAATCTTTGTCCGTTTTGCAATCAATATTTGCAAATTAATGACGAAGCCGTTGTTTTTTATCGGCAGATTTCTCCGTATTCTCCACGCTTTATGAACATTATTAATTACGGATTTTAACACAAAAAAGGTGGATCATCTCTGCATAGTCCATGTTCGCAAAAGAAATACTATTACGGTAATTAAAAAGAAAGGAATCCAAATTAAAATTCGCAGCGGTTTATTACTCTAGAAAAAGTCTAGTATTATTATTATCTACACAGTGTGTTTGTTTCACTTGGAAAGTTGCACAATGACGGAAGATGTGCCATTAGAAAGGAGGAGGGAACTCAAACAGTTGGATTATTGGACTGAAAATATATTACAGCAATGCTTCATATTTCTTTATTATCAATTATTGGAGTTATTACAAGTTTTTATTTACTTGTGTAATCAAATCTTACAAGTTAAATTTGACCCACTTCTAGTTGTCTGATTAACGTGAAATTTGGCAGGTGTTCATAGTTTCAGTGAAAATGCATCATGGAATTTTTCATAGAGAAAAAAACAAAATGGCGGCTCTAAGATGGCGGACGATCTCTGTGATTATGGTCCGAAGAGGAGCTCAAAATTGCAATTCTAAGAGGACATCCATCGTTTTAAAATGATTTCAGTGTATATATATTAGGGTGTGCCAAAAAAAGACGATATTTTTTTTTTTGCTCTCAGTCCAAAATATCTTAGAAGATGTCCCAACAAAGCTCCTGTTAAAAGCGGAGCTCAAAATTCCAATTCTAAGAGGTCCTCCATCGATCTTAAAGTTTTTCCGTTTAAATAACATGGGAAACATGATTTTTTATTAGTTTTTTGTCCTGCAAACTGTGATGAAATTATTTAAAAAAAAAACGAATGAATGGACCTTGTTTATTATTAAATTTGGTACAAAAAATTCTATTGAGTCGAATTTCTATCTTCAATATTTGATTTGTTATATAGCTTTAAAATTTAAATTTCCGGTTTTTTCCATTTTTTAGCAAAAAGTAAAAGTTCCAATCAATTTTTTCATATCATCAATAACAACAAAGTTACAGGCTCATGTATATTAATTTTTTCAAATTTTTGCTTTTACGAACTGAAATATCGATAATTAAACAAAAAATTTGGTGCAAATTTGTTAACACATCAAACTTGCAACAAAATTAGGTGAGTAAGATGTTTCGTAGTATCAAACCATAAAATTTACAGACTGAGTCAGTCATATTTTTATGATTTTTCAACTATTTTATGAAATATATTGATAAAGGACATAAAATATCATTAAGATATCAAAAGCAAATACAATTCACAATATAATTGCAGTTATTTTTAGTTCAATAATTATTAATATTAGCTTAAAATGTGAAAATATTTATATTTTTACACTTCAATTGATATTTTATTCACTATTTCAATATTCTGAAAATGATTTGTTCTGATTAATTTTTTTTAATAAAATTAAGCTTATTGGACTATTGAAGATTTGAATTTAATTTTGAGAACTTGCTTTAAGCGCCCTCTGTACATTTATCGATTTCCGCGCCATTGATCATTTACCGCTTGATTGATTCAATTAGTAGATTCTATTGTCTTGATTTAATTGGTTCGGTTTTTAGGTTAGTTTTTAGCTAGTTATTGCAACAACAGCAACAAACAAAACAATGTCTGAAAAAACAAACCAACGGAACTACATAAATTTAGTTGGTTTTGAGTCCAAAAATTTAAATAGTTCAAAATTACCTGTGAAGCGCGATGTTTTATCTTTGTTTTTTATATACGTCGAACAAAAAAGCTTGGAATTCGCGAGAGTTCCAAATTCGTTCTTTGTGAAGTTGTTGAAGTATGGCATACATTTTTGCTCCCTGTAAACAATTCACATCACTTCATTGTGAGAAACGAAAAATTGTACAGACTGACAAAAAACGCAAGTTCACAAAGCTAGAAAAAAATCTCCTGCACAAAAATTAGTTGAGAAGAATTTCAGTGATTCTCTCGATCTTATTTGATATTTCTCCGCAAAATGCTTTGCAAAACTTAAGTTCTCCCCAAAAAAAAATTTTTTAAGTGATAGCCAAGAAATCCGTAAAGGCAGTCAGTTGTTAACAATTTCAAGAAATGTTCAAGAGGTACAAAGTACATCATCTGTTGACCTGGAAAATTACTTGAACATTGTTCAGGTGGGGAGTTCAGAATCAAATTCAGACGCCATTGAAGCTGATATAGCAGGTATTTCAGATATTTTCTACTCACTTCTATTTTTTTTTAAATGTTTTCTCTTCTCATGAAATTTTATACACTTTTTTTTGTATTAAATTTAATAATAAACAAGGTCCATTCATTCGTTTGCACCAAATTTTTTGTTTAATTATCGATATTTCAGTTCGTAAAAGCAAAAATTTGAAAAAATAAATTTACATGAGCCTGTAACTTTGTTGTTATTGATGATATGAAAAAATTGACTGGAACTTTTACTTTTTGCTAAAAAATGCAAAAAACCGGAAATTTAAATTTTAAAGCTATATAACAAATCAAATATTGAAGATAGAAATTCGACTCAATAGAATTTTTTGTACCAAATTTAATAATAAACAAGGTCCATTCATTCGTTTTTTTTTATAATTTCATCACAGTTTGCAGGACAAAAAACTAATAAATAATCATGTTTCCCATGTTATTTAAACGGAAAAACTTTAAGTTCGATGGAGGACCTCTTAGAATTGGAATTTTGTGCTCCGCTTTTAACAGGAGCTTTGTTGGGACATCTTCTAAGATATTTTGGACTGAGAGCAAAAAACAAAAGTATATATATATATATATATATATTATATATATTATATATATATAATGTATATATTTTATGTTATGTTATGCCAGTTATAATTTTAAAAGGAAAAAACCCACAAAAAGAATAATTACTAAATAGTTATTAGTTTCAAGAGATTGTTTTTACATAATTTTGGAAGTTCTATTTATTTGTTAGCCTATGTATAATATGGATAGATAAAAATGTCAAAATACTATAACACAATCAATTTCATACACTGTCATAATGATTATTACCCATAATTGGTAAAAAGACAACAAAAAGTCTAGATTTACAAAATTTTCATGAATAAAAAGTGATCAACACATTTATAAATTTGAAACATACAGTAGAACACAAACTTCTTGATGAGAATAGCCAAGGGGGGGAAAATTGGAAATTGTGAGAGAATAACAACGGGGTGATGTCATAAGCAATTATTATTGAAATTTGTAAATAGTAATAAGAATGGAAAAATAGTTGTATATATAAATTATATAAGATGAACCCAAACAGTGAAATGTGACAATTTGGTGCGCGAATTCAAAAATTCAAATGAAAAAAGAGGAAGGAAAATTCGTATCTAGGTGACAGAAAAACAAAGCCTAAAAGGAGATCGAAAAAAATTTAGAAAGGAATGCCACGCATCATTTTTGGAGAAGAAAAACGAAATAATTCCAACATTTGAAGAACAAAACCAATATTACCTTAATTATACAACATATCCAAGTATCCAAAGCTGATTTCTGCATCTGTATGGTTCCTGATTTATGGTATTGGAGTTCCTGATAGAGCTTGGAGTGAGAAGGGATCCAGTTTCAGGGCATATCTTGAACACCGACATTTCCAGCCAGGTATAAAAACTTTTAATAGTGCACATCCGTTCCTGAACAATTTCACAAATAACGTATTTCACATCTGAAGAACTTTATTTCACTTTATTTTGAACTATAACAGAAAACTTCACTCTCAAGGAAAAAGTGAGGTTCTGTCTATCTATCCATGATTTCATTTTTATGATTATCCGTGAATATTTGTAGATTCACATTAGTATAAGTTATTTCTCGTAGGCCAGGTAAAATTAAGTCTTCCTGAATAAAGGAAATAATTGCTTTTTGATACTTTGTTGTTTGTTTTCTACAATGATCAACAATCATTCCTACGACCATTGAATAAATTGAGTTTTGACATATCAAGTAGTGGCTGAATTGCCTTGAACCGGCTATCTGACATAAGAGGTGTACCAACTGTGCTAGCTGTGGTAAGAAAAATGCTAACAATTGGCAGCAACGTGACGAGATAACAGTGACGTAGCTAGCAATTATTATTACATCATTGCAATATTATACAGGGCAAAAATATCTATCTATATCATATCAATCTGGCTCACAAAGAATAGCAAAAATTATTAGCAATCTTATTATATAAAACATTTTTTTGCAAAAATCAATATAACAAATTGGCACCCAAAGTGTGGGGAGAAATAATAACAAAATAATTTGTTATATCATCATTATATTACAATATATATATATATATATATATATATATATATATATAAAGTGCTTCTCAAAAGTCCCCTCCACCTCTCTTATTTTTGGAACGATTATACATAAACAAGTGAAATTTGGAAACTGAATATTAGAGGTTGTAAACCTCCCTACTAGTGATGATAGATGACGAAATCGTCAAAGATGACGTCACAAGGCCATTGTGACCAATAATTTTAAATGGAACCCTACGGCAAGCGACACCTCTTTTAAAAGGCATCGAAAGAACCTATTCAATGATACCAATTTTGTTTGTGTTTATGGCAGTTTTGGCAACTCGCTTTTAAAAAACGCAAAGTTGTGATGAATTAAATCAGTTAATACTAAAATTCCAAACTCAAGCTCCGCCTCTGGATAGTTGTCAAATAAGCTGACGTTTTTGTTAGTCTCCCTAATTCGACGTTTTTGTAATTGTCCAAGTTTTTGTACATTTAATAATTTGTGTATAGTTGATCGAACGTTTAACTGTTTTAGCAGCTTTTGGTACTTTTAATATTTTTGTACATTTTAACAATTTGTTAAACTGTTGTGAGCCGAACGTTTAAGTGCTTCAAGAAGCGAAATGGTACGTGCTTTAGGTGATAAAGTAGCAGCGATCCTAATTCTTGGTGAAACTGGACAAAATATTCATGCAGCAGAACGCATTTTTAATGAGAGGTTTCCCGATGGCCCCGTTTCGAGGGATTATTCAAGGGAGCTTCTTCGTAAGTTTGAAACAACGGGTAGTATTAATGATGCGAAACGATCTGGCAGACCACAAATTTCTGATGAGAAAAAAATTGATATACTGGCAGAAGTAATAGTTGATCCTAATTCTTCAACAACTCACGTTGCATCTACCTGTGAAGTCAGTCGGAGTACAGTACACAGGGTGTTGAAAAAAAACAAATTTCATCCATACAAATTAAAAATGGTTCATCAACTCTCAGACGACGACCCAGAACGAAGATTAGAATTTTGTGAAAATATGGAAACTAAAATTAACCAACAGCCAGACTATGTCAAAACAATTTGTTTTAGTGACGAAAGTACTTTCTATCTAAATGGAAATGTAAATACACAGAATGTGAGGTATTGGAGTGACGCAAATCCTCACCTGTTTCATGAAACACATACCCAATTTCCCCAGAAGGTGAATGTTTGGGCAGGTATCCTGGGAAACCACATCGTTGGGCCTCTTTTTTAAATACTAATTTAACTGGTGAGGTTTATCTGGAGCTGTTGCAAAACGCAATAGAACCGTTAATCCTTGAAATTTTGGAAGATAATCCAGATGAATTCGGCAATTTGGAAATAACATTCCAACAGGATGGTGCTCCTCCATACTATTACGGTGCAGTAAGACGGTATTTGGATGAGGAGTATCGTGGTAGATGGATTGGACGACGAGGTTCAACGGAATGGCCAGCTCGATCACCGGACCTCACACCTTTGGATTTTTTCCTGTGAAGGTACCTTAAATCGAAGGTTTACGCCACTGAACCTGACAATAGTGACGTTTTAAAACAACGTATTGTTGCAGAATGTGAGGCTGTTTCCGCAGACACATTTGCAAAAGTACGAGAAGAGTTTAAAAATAGGATATTTCACTGTCAGGAAGTAAATGGAGGTCACTTCGAGCAATTTCTTTAAGTAGATACTGATTCTTAAATCTGTAACTAATATCATACTGAATGGAATTTAAATTTTAATGTTTACTAATGAGCCATTAAAACTGCCGTAAACACAAACACAATTAGTATCATTGAATAGGTTTTTTCGATACCTTTTAAAAGAGGTGTCGCTTGCCGTAGAGTTCCATTTAAAAATATTGGTCACAATGGCCTTGTGGCGTCATCTTTGACGATTTCGTCATCTATCATCACTAGTAGGGAAGTTTACAATCTTTAATATTCAGTTTCAAAATTTCACTTGTTTATGTATAATCGTTCCAGAGGGGGGGAGGGGGACTTTTGAGAAGCAGTGTATATGAAGTGGTTTTCAAAAACAAATATTACTTTCAGTCCGAAATGATAGAAATACTCTTATGAAACGCGAATGAAGAACAGATTGCTACCGTCTAAACATTCCTCTACCCTATATCAAAGAGGACTGTATTTCAATGGTTGTAAATTATACAATGTTCTTCCAAAGTTTAAAAGATTAAAAACAAAAGAGAGATGAAACATTTTCTGTTGAGAAAATCCTACTATTCCCTAACAGAATTTTATAGTGATGTTTAATGTATTGTGTAACGTAAAGTGTTTGTTTATTACGTTAACCTGTCTGGACAGCTACCTAAATTTATATTTATACAGGGTGTAACTGAATAAGTGTAAAACATTTAAGGAGGTGATTCCTCATCGAAAAAAAGATAGGATCTTTCATATAAAGAAACTTCATTGGAGCATCCCTTGTTAAGATACAGCCCCTTAAAGGGGGTACATAAAATTTGTATAACAATTTTTTTCACAAGCACTGAAAAAGTTACAATATTGAAATTAACCTGACGTTTTGTACTACCAAAAAGACACTTAGCCAGTAATTTATTTGGTTTACCCCATGGTTGTAAGGGGTGAAAAACGCAACCCCTAAAATGTATTTCCAATGTAAATTTTAGTCTTATTATTTGTTTACCATTTATTTATTTCCGATAGCCTGTTTCATTCTAAACAAAAAATGTTTCCTGGGTTTTTTGCCCAAAATAAACCAGTAAGCAGCAAAACATTATTTTACGAACAACTACAGAGATACATCGTCATAAATGCGAAAATACGAAACTAATCTATCTAGTAGGTCGCTATTAGCGATAGTGACAATTAAATTGGTATGACGCTGTCAGTTTGGGAATTTTCGAAATTGAATTAATACTAATTGTGTGTTGTTGTTCTGTTCTTAATTTGTTACTTTAATAATTCACTTGTTAATAAAATGGCATACACAAATGAGGAAATGGCTGATATGCATTACGTTTACGGTCTGTCGCAGGGGAATGGGTTAGAAGCTTCTAGAAGATATGCTGAAATGTATCCTCAACGGCAGCATCCTTCACATAGAATATTTGCTCGACTTCATCAACGATTACGAGAATATGGTTCATTCGACAAAAGAACGCAGGATTGTGGTCGCCATCGAGAAATACGAACACCACAGCTTGAGGAAGCAGTACTTAATTTGATTGAAGAACAACCTACTACCAGTACTAGAAAGATTGCTTTCCAGCTAAATGTTGATCATATGACGGTATTTCGAATTTTAAAGGAACAACTCTTATACCCTTACCATCTGCAACGAGTACAGGCACTGTTACCGCGAGACTTTCCGAACCGTCTTGAATTCTGCAATTGGATGCTGGAAATGATTAGAAGAAATTGTGACTTTCTGAAGACGATAGAATTCACAGACGAATGTAGTTTTTCTCGGGACAAGATTATTAATTTCCATAATTACCACATATGGGCTGATGAAAACCCTCACGCTATTGTCGAAACTAGCCATCAAGAACAGTTTTCTCTTAACGTGTGGTTCGGAGTTATTGGGGATGATTTAATTGGGCCTCATTTTCTACCTCCTCGATTAAATGGTGAGGCATACGTTCAATTTTTAAGAGAAGTGCATCCAGTACTGCTGGAGGAAGTTCCTTTGGGCGTAACAGAAGGGATATGTTTTTATGCATGATGGGGCTCCCGCCCATTTTAGTCAAGTAGCACGTCAGCATTTAACTGAAACATATGCAAATCAGTGGATAGGTCGAGGAGGACCACATAAATGGCCCGCTCGATCCCCGGATCTCAATCCTCTCGATTTCTCTATTTGGGGCCATTCACAGCATTTGGTATATCGTACTCCTGTTCGCGATGTAGAGGACTTAAGAAACCGCATCATCGATGCGTGCAGGGTAATCAGAGAGACTCCAGGAATATTTGAGCGAATACGTGGCTCAATGCGCCGACGTCTAGACGCATGCGTAATGTTTGAAGGTAGACATATTGAACATTCACTATGATTTCTACATGTTGTGTGTTTTGTTATTAATAACTTAGTTTTGTTTATTACCCTTTAATCGTTTAATGCAGGTACTAACTACAAAATAACAATAAATCCAGTTCGCATTTATGACGATGTATCTCTGTAGTTGTTCGTAAAATAATGTTTTGCTGCTTACTGGTTTATTTTGGGCAAAAAACCCAAGAGACATTTTTTGTTTAGAATGAAATAGGCTATCGGAAATAAATTTTTAAATGGTAAACAAATAATAAGACAAAAAGTTACATTGGAAATACATTTTAGGGGTTGCGTTTTTCACCCCTTACAACCATGGGGTAAACCAAATAAATTACTGGCTAAGTGTCTTTTGGTAGTACAAAACGTCAGGTTAATTTCAATATTGTAACTTTTTCAGTGCTTGTGAAAAAAATTGTTATACAAATTTTATGTACCCCCTTTAAGGGGCTGTATCTTAACAAGGGATGCTCCAATGAAGTTTCTTTATATGAAAGATCCTATCTGTTTTTCGATGAGGAATCACCTCCTTGAATGTTTTACACTTATTCAGTTACACCCTGTATATTTACATCTACATTTTTTTGTATTATCTCTACACCTTATCTATAGTGACATTATCACATTAGTGAACTGTATGGCAACTCTTCTATATTGTAATCTTTTTTAAGTAATAATAAATGAAATGAAATTCTATCCAAAATTGGTATGTGGGGGTTTTTGGGGTTGGATATTATGATTTTTTTGTCAAAATTCATGAACTTAAGATGGCGGCTTCAAGATAGCGGACTAGTTTTGTAATTATTGTCCGATTCTATTCAAAATTGTTATGTGGGGTTTTTTGTAGTCAAATATTATGATTTATTGTCAAAATTCATAAATTCAAGATGGCGGTCCAAGTTGGTGGACGAATTTTAAGGACCGTTTTGATTCAAAATTGGTATGTTGGGGTCGGAGATTATGAATTTAGTTGGAGATTATTATTTTTTCAGATTTAATTATGAGGGTCAGGGGAATCGAGAAATTGGAAGGACAGTGACAGTGAAGGACAATATCCAGAAAAGAAGGATGGCTGATTTTCGTCAAACTACCCATAAAATAAATGTGTTGGTATATTTTAAAGACATAATGCTTCCATTTAGAAACGTCCTTATGGGGTCAATAAAACACAGCTGGTATGTTATAAACACGAAGATTTCTCCTAAATTAGATGTTTATGACGGTTGCTGAAAATATGGTTTCTATGACAAATGGTTTGTTTATTATTTGAGTTTTTTTAATTCAATTCATTTATTTTACATTTCGACATTTTACAATGTATAGGAAGAATTCTAATATGAGTGATATATATAGTATTAGGGAGTTTGGGGTATTTACATAATATAAATTCATAAACATAACATTTATAGTCACGCCACATCTAAAAACTCCTTCAAATTGTAGAAGCAATTGTGCAATAAGAACTCTTCCAGACTAGATTTAAATTTTTCAAGTGACTTACATTCCTTAATGTTCAAAGGAATAATTAGGACCCATGTAATCTAGAGAACAATACGTTACTTTTCTGTTGGCTCTAGGTAAACAGAGGTTATCTTTTTTGCGAGTATTATGATTATGGAGATCTTATTGCACAAGAGTTTTTGTTTATTTTTAAAAATATATACACATAATTCAAGAATGTAAGTGCAGCTCAATGGTAAAACAGAAATTTTCTATCTAGCGCTTGTGTTTCCTGGGCTGATATAATGAAAGAAGTCATCCGCCTATGCGGTAAAATGATTATTGTCTGTAATAGATTCCACCTGGTTCGTGTACAGGGTGAATAGTATTGTACCCAAAATCAAACCTCGGGGCACACATACATTAACCGACTTAAATCTGAGAATTTCGTTCTTACTAAAATTGACACGTATTGTTTGCCGTTTTCGAGAAAAGACGAAAGCCATGATGATATATTACCTCGTAGATCATAAATTTGTTGCTAATATGTGATTGATGCAGTCGAATGCCCTGCTCAGATCATAGAATATTGCAGCAGGACATTCGCCTGCATCTATAAATTTGATGATTTGTCTATAAAATGAGGAAATAGATTAGATTGTTTATTCCAAGAACAGTTTTTCTTATCTACAATGGAAAACAGTAGTATTTCACAAAACAACATTGGAATCATTAAATAACTAGGATTATTAATTCTCTTTTATAAGTCAAAAATCAGGCAGTGTCTTATGAGTTGTTATAAAACATACTAGTGTTTTATTGACATCATAAGACGTTGGCAAACAGAAAAATTATGATTTTATAACATGCTAGTTGTGGATAAAAACATTGAATTAACATGAAAAACTCTATGAGCATTTTCTGTGAAACATTGAATTTGGATATCGAAAAAACTTTCAGATGTAGATGTAGAAATCACAGTAAATTGATTCAGTTTCAAATCTCATTCACTATTATTTTGTCCCCCAACCAAAGCAGACGATTGCGAAAAGTTGAAAACCTTAATTGAGGGATAAGTATGATTGAAAAACTCTTTTGTAACTGAATCAATTAACTATTGGTTATTTCAACACCCAGAAGAGTATTTCCGATTTCCAAATTTGATTTCTCACTTAGAATGCAGCAATAAAAAGCCAAAATTTCACCTATAAGAAGTTAGCGAGACAACTCCGAAAAAGTTGATAACAGATTATTCCATAATTTGCCGCCTTTTTGTCGCTAATTAGTTGCGAAGAAAAAAAATTTGTCGCTCTTTTTTTTTTTAAATATGTGATGTTTCGCTAACTTCATATGAAGTTAGCGAAACAACTTCTGTAATATCTATCTTTTCTCAGTTCTGAAGTATCCAGAATCTGCCGGTTTTTTGTCGCTAATTAGTTGCGGAGAAAAAAAAATTGTCGCTCTATTTATAAAAAAAATATGTGAAGTTTCGCTAACTTCATATGAAGTTAGCGAAACAACTTCTGTAATATCTATCTGTTCCTCCCAACCAAAAGTATTTCAATCACTCATTTTTTCTGTTTGTTACCATATTTTCAATCGTTAAAGCTTATAAATGTCTTCAAAAATGAGAATATCAAAATTGCCCAACGCATCGTCACTACTACTAATAGTCTCCCCTCTGAAACTTACCAATTGAAACCTTGGAAAAAGATGGAAAAATCAAATGTCGTTTACCAAATTCCCTGTCAGACAAAGCATATATTGGACAAACATCAAGAACTTTGTCTGGACGCCTAACGTCCCATAAAAGTGATAGCAATACAAAGAAATTAACTTTGGCACTGGCGGAGAATGTCATCTCCAGTGAGCACATTTTGGATTACAACCATTTTGAAGTACTTTGCACAGAGAATAACTTACATAAATGGTTATTTAAAGAAATGTTTTCCATCAAGAATGATACCAACAGTATAAACAAAAATACAGACCTGGATAATTTGAGCAATATTTACAATAACATTTTGAAACTAAAACTTTTTCCCCAAAATTCCCACAATATAAACAAAACTCAACATGATCAAAGTTTCAAATTTTCCACTAATTATCAGGTTGGTCATAAATATCCATACAATAGGGTATTCGTGAAAATGACGAATACTTTTCGAACTCAAGGGGAATTTTTATGTGGTTGCGATATTCAGTTTCTGAATCTTTGTAACTTCCATTTCAATAGACAAGAAAAACTTATCATAACATGGTGAAATAATTCAAATTAAATAAATGAAAACGCATATCAGATGCCCCAATTTTCTACACCTGAAAAATATGAATAACCAATCGCCGACATATATGAGGACCAATTGTCGACACTGTGAGAAATCAAAAACGGGCATCAATGCTATGTTTATATTTATATCTATCGTGACTGAAAAGTATGAAAAAGTTATGCTCATATCTATAATGGGTAAAACTCGACAAAATATGAATTACTGAATAAATTTAAAAAAAAATTGCTACATAATCAATTTCTAGGAACCACTTTTCCCATTTCGAATACTTCATATACCCCACACAATAATTCTTCTCCCTGTTTCAGTATGGTTTCGAGACATTTTTTTTTTTCATTTGATACCCATGGTTCAGTGATTTAATACAAAGAAATCTGCCATTTTGTGGTGGCGACCATCTTCGATTTGAAATTTTTTCACGTAGTACTATCTTTGTACTGGTTCAGTCCTTTCATTTGAAACCCATATTGAGGGAGTTGAACAAAATAGTCATCCGCCATTTTGTGGCGACGGCCATCTTGGATTTACAATGATACTGAATACATAATTGTATTGTCATCAGAACTAAAGGTGTGTACCAAATTTCAGATTAATAGCTCAACAGGAAAGGAATACAATTTCAATTACTAGATTCAACCACACAAATAAACAAGACTGTAAGCTGAATAAGACCGTTTAAAATAATAAAAAAAGACGGAAGTTGTCCCGCTAACTTCATATAAGGTTATCAAAACATTGCAAATTTTTGAAAGAAAGGATAGACGAATATTTTCTTTCCACAACTAATTATCGAAAAAAAGCAGCAATTTGTGCCTGAAATGTGAGAAAAGATAAAAATAACGGGAGTTGTTGAAACATCGTATAATTTTTAAGAAAATAGTTTTTTCTTTCCGCAACTAATTAGCGACAAAAAACCGGCAGATTCTGGATACTTCAGAACTGAGAAAAGATAGATATTACAGAAGTGGTTTCGCTAACTTCATATGAAGTTAGCGAAACATCGCATATTTTTTTTATAAATAGAGCGACAATTTTTTTTTCTCCGCAACTAATTAGCGACAAAAAGGCGGCAAATTATGGATACTTCGGAACTGCGAAAAAATTGAAATTACGGAAGTTGTTTCGCTAACTTCATATGAACTTAGCAAAACATCACATATTTAAAAAAAAAAAAAAGAGCGACAATTTTTTTTTCTTCGCAACTAATTAGCGACAAAAAGGCGGCAAATTATGGAATAATCTGTTATCAACTTTTTCGGAGTTGTCTCGTTAACTTCAAATAGGTCAAAATTTCAATTATTGTTCCTAAATAACGATTCTGGATGTTAGACGATAACTTTGTGACACACCGTATCGGACAGCTTGTTTTCCGCTGGTCACAGTGTAAGAATATTCAACCCATGACCTTCCACTATGAGAAAGCTGAACAAAGCTCGCCTCTTGCATGGATAACTACGTTTGCGTGACCATTGTTTGCAATTGCAGAGAATTACGAATGGCGAACGGTTCACTTTACAACTAGATGGACTCGCAGGTAGGCTATTCTGACATTTAAACGTCATGGTAGGCCAAAAACATTTTGGAATTACATGAAGAGTATAACTTACTCTCTAGTATGTTTTTAGAACATGTAGTAATAATAAGGACATTGTAAATCGGTCTGCGAATTATTTTTCCACAACGAAATTTAACTCAGATCCCAGAATATAGAAAGTTTGTATTTTTTCGATTATGATATCGAAATAACAATAATTGACCAACTCTTGTCAGCTAGAGAAAAACTTTCAACTGGTCCAGATGGAATTCCTTCACATTTCTTAAACAACGTTCTATCTTTCTCTGTCCACATTTCCAGAAGAATTTTCAAAGCAAAGTTTCCTTACCCTCATCCATAAATCTGTAACTAGAAATAACATCTATTGGTAAATTATTAAAATTTCCTTTTAAACATTGTAGAGAGAAGGCACAAGACTATATCTGTACTGACTTCCCGAATCATGATCATCTGATTGCAAAACTCATCGTTGGCCATTAAAAAATAGGACATAATGTGTGAAATATGATGGTTCTCTATCATAAAAAAAATCAGTAAAATCTGGGTTTTTTTAATGATCACATATAGGGCCAGTAGGAGGTAATTTTTAACCGACGAAACCAAAAAGGTGGATGTTCTCTAGTCGAACCGTGTATTTTTTTTTTCATATTTTTTTTATGTATGATCACGCATAACTTTTTACTGAGGCGTCCGATTCCGATAATTCTTTTTTCAGTGGATAGGGTGAACTTCGAAGGTGGTCCCATTTGAATTTAAAAGATGAAATCCACCCCTAAGGGTAGCAACATGAAGGATATTGATCACTCACCCTCTGAATTCTGGTCCGTTAACCGATTCTATCAGGCATAACTTTGGGTTTTAATAGATAGGGTATACCTTATATTTAGATTTCGAATGGAATTATATACCCCTACGGGTAGAAAAATAGGGGATAATTGATTTTTCACTTATGAACATTGGCACACACATACGTAGTTGACAATGACAGATCGCCACTGACATTATTTCTGTTCCACATCCGTCAAAACCATTATATTTTATGAGAGGATGGAATAATATACAAAGTAATGAAATAAACTAACCAGAACAACAAAAATAATTTATATTACAACAAATAGTAAAAGTAGATAATCATATTATTTAACTGGTAATAGTTGAAGTAAGGTGGGTAAGTAAGTATTTTGGAAGTAATCAAAAAACAAGTAGGTAGTAATTAGTATATTTTAGCCATACAAAATTGAAAAATAAATAACTTTTTAACAAAAAATTAAACCGACGAAATACGGAACTGAAAAGTAAAAAATAAAATAAACCTTCTTAGTCTCAGTAACTAAGCTCCTAAACTAATGTAAGTAACTAATTTTGAGTCGGCGCCAAACAAACAATCAACGAACATCATTAAATTGAAAGATAAACGCCATGTGAAGTGGAATAAATAGAAAAATCGAATTAAACGGTTTTCTTCACATAAAAGATTCAATATAAATTGAACCAGAAAATGGTAGATCTCAGGTGAAAAACAACTACTTTCCTGGCAAATACCACGCAGAACGTTGAATGATATTCACCTGAAAATCCATATGAATGGACATACCTCCATATGAATGGACATTGAATGCAAATGTTTCTTTCTAATAAGCTCGATTATGTTTAATTTATGTCGTGTTCACCTAACAATCCGCATACCGGTTTCAGGCTTTTTTGGCCCTCATCAGTACGGAGTAGTCAACCAGCCAAAGGTCCGAAGAGCTCTGGCTGAAGCGAGACACAACATAACCAAAACCATCATCGAGTCTATAACACCTATAGGTACGCCGGAAAAGAAAACTTTTAACTGGCGGTACCTAGTGACAGAAAGAAACACTCCGATGATAGTTTTGGTTATGTTGTGTCTCGCTTCAGCCAGAGCTCTTCGGACCTTTGGCTGGTTGACTACTCCGTACTGATGAGGGCCAAAAAAGCCTGAAACCGGTATGCGGATTGTTAGGTGAACACGACATAAATTAAACATAATCGAGCTTATCAGAAAGAAACATTTGCATTCAATGTCCATTTATATGGAGGTATGCATGGATTTTCAGGTGAATATCATTCAACGTTCTGCGTAGTATTTGCCAGGAAAGTAGTTGTTTTTCACCTGAGATCTACCATTTTCTGGTTCAATTTATATTGAATCTTTTATGTGAAGAAAACCGTTTAATTCGATTTTTCTAATCATTAAATTACTTCAAAAAAATTATCAGAATGTCACCGCCCAACTCGATGCTACGCCTTACCTAATTCATTTGCTTGTTTGTTTGGCGCCGACTCATAATTAGTTACTTACATTAGTTTAGGAGCTTAGTTACTGAGACTAAGGTTTATTTTATTTTTTACTTTTTAGTTCCGTATTTCGTCGGTTTAGTTTTTTGTAAAAAAGTTTTTATATTACCTAGCATCCATTTTTTTTTTAATTTTAAATTGTGAGGGTATGATAGTGAATACTTTAGGGCATATATAACAAGAATAGTTTAATTAGCAAATACAAATTTTGAAGCAATAGATTTATTCGATTCATCTGCTTATTTTTTTAGAAAGCAAATGAGACATATATTTTTTGTTCTAAGCTAGTGAGCTGTTATTGTTGATTATATTTAAATATACTGTACAATTTTCTCACAATTCTGAGCTTGGAATTGTTTTTGTAGGATTTCTAATGGATTTGGTGCATATTTTCATTAAAAACAATCCTATCAACGTACATCCGAAACTAATATTTTGATCATTTTGCTGTGTCTGGCTCCACCCCCAAGTTCAATGATTTTTGGGTTCCTTTCTTTATCTACTAATCACGAATCTGTCATAAAAACTTTGTAACGGCCCTTTTAGGTTCCAAAAAGGGAGAACACTACCACTCTTCATCAAGCGTTTTACAGATAATTCACCTTTTTTTTTGCCAGAAATCCACCTTCCAATAAACTCTATGGCAAACAACATTCTAAAAAAATGGGTGGCATATGAAAACAATATGCACCTGAAAATATACATTTTCAATAAACAACAAACCCATTTTGTTCTTCGAATAAAAATAGATTTGTTTTCACTTGATATGGGAACTTATATATGGCGTCCTTCGAATCGATCGTGCCATTGTAGACAAAAGATCTACCTTTTCTCACACATTATATCCGACTAGAACAATGCCAGGATGATTAATTGTTTTATAAACACTCACTCGACATAAAGGTCGGTGATAGTTGATGAGAAGAATTGGTAATTAGTGTTGACGAACCCGTAAATAATAAACAAGAGTGTATAATATTTATTATTTATCTTCTGCTTATCGATTCAATCCCAAACCGCAAGCCCTTATTTTGCGCCGCCTTGATTTCCAGAAAAAGAAGTAGCCAGAGATGGTGTGTAATGGTGTATTGTTCTGTGAGTGGAATATATTTAAATATGATATTATGAACAAAACATTACATGTATACAGTACGTCCAAAAAAGTGTGTATTATATAAAAAAAATCATCCACGCTTTTTTTTTACATTAAAGTACATTTTTTGATCAATGACTTTATTCAAGTTCCGAATTTTCGAATCCGTTTCCAAATTAAAAGACTAAAGTTATTGCTAATTCAATTTAAAATAAAAATACCATCCGAAGTAATACTTGCAAATTAATCAAGTTGCTCTTGGTATGCTGTGAAAATAATTATAATGCAGTAATTGAAAAAGAAACACTAAAGTACAATTTTTTCATAATAAACTGAGGAGTAATATTTGATATACATTCTCGAATTACTGTCTCCAGATGGTTAACATTTCGGAATGGTCTGCGCTTGTAGACTATTTGCTTCAGATACCCCCAAAGGAAAAAATCTAGTGGGGTAAGGTCTGGCGACCTGGCTGGCCAGGGTTGTTCCATATTACGCCCAATTACCTTACCTCGAAACAGTTCCACATTGTTTGATACCTACCCAATTTTGAATTGGCAATCCATCACATTGGACAATTTCTATTTTTTCCTCCAAAGTCAGCATTTTCATTCTACTACTTGACGAAAATTACTCTTGCATAATTTTAGAGAACCTGTCAAGTTCCATGACATTCAATTCTGTTGTTTCCATAGCATACTTCTTGATTGATGATTAGTTTGGAGAATAATTGTTTAACATTGAATTAACAAGAATTTGATGTACAAATTGATTTGAAATTTTCAGAGTTATGACACATATGGTATAATAGGATGGGGGGCAGTATCAAAAACCTACTACCACCAATTAGAAGTATCACAAAAGCGATTCCTGAAAATTTTACTAGGAAAGGATCGTAAGTACCCGTCAGATCTTCTTTTTTCAGAGAGTGGACAAATGGATCCCAGACAAATATATTTCACGCAAGCCACTACCAATCAGCATTTAAATAGAACAAACTTAAAAACAAAAGTACACGATTATGCCACACGAAAAAAATTGGACAAAGAAGCTATATGTACCTTGGACCTAAAATGTACAACTTCCTACTTTCCGTCATTAAAGAACAACCCACAATGTACACATTCAAAGAAAAACAGAAAACGTTCGTTAGAACGCAAGAGAGAGGAACTATTCATTGTTTAATAGAAAACTAAGCATGAAATTCTAAACTTATACAGTGACCGGCAGAAAGTACGCATCATATGGGAAATTCTTTTATTAATAAATTTTGACGAATATCGATATGTGCAATCGCTTCTGCATCAAAAGCAACCCCAAAGTGCCGTTCGTCTTTTCTTGTTTGGCGGGAAATTTAAAAAATTTAAAAATTATGTCTCAAAACACACTTATTTGGGAAAATATTGAAAAATGTTATTTGAAAAAGTTGTTTAGAACGACATTTTATAGCTATGTACAAGTTTTGAAAAAAATCTGAGATAAAAAAATAAAAATAATTTTTTTGCCATAATAAAAATTTCAATTTGGAAAAATACATTTTAGACAAAGAAACTCATTAGTAAGGCCAACAGTAATATTTTAAATGATATTTTGTAAATATTCGCAAGCTACTTCTATTTTATTCGGAAAAAATTGAAATCTATGGATTTGCCATGTATTCAGCTGCTTCATAAGAGGTCACTGAAATATCTCCAGGACATTATAATCCCGATACTGTTCATTATTAATAAAGGTCCTTGTATCTACATAATTTCAAATTGAATTTTTTATTCAAACAAAAAATAAATTGATTTTTGGCAAATTGTTGGAATCATACAATATTATCATTGTTGATGCGTGCATCGACAGATTTCCTCATGATCAAAGAGGCCATGAAACAATTGACTGATAATGACAATGTGTTATTAAGAGTTGTCAAACGATTTAGTAGTGTTATTATTTATCCAGGTGTTTTTATCGTCTTTATTCTATAGTTTTTTTCATTGTAAAAGTTACATTTTGTTGTGTGTTAACAATAATTAGAAATGCCCCAAGAAAAGCTGAGTTTGCAAGAAAAAATTGAGCTCGTCTTAATATGTGGTGAGCGTTTTCATAGTTCCAGAGAAGCAGCAGATATATTCAATGCTAGATATCCAAATAAGAATATCCATGGATCTACTGTGTTGCGTATTTTAAACAAATTTAAAGCTACAGGCAGTGTAGAAAATCGTTACAAAATTCCACATAGTAAGCCCGTCACTAATGAGGAAGGTACCTTTAATGTTTTGTTATCGGTCACAGAAAATCCACAGATGGCACTATCGGAGAGGCAGGAACAAACCGGTATATCTGAAAAATCCATAAGAAGAATTCTGAAGAATAATAAATTTCGTGCATACAAACCAAAATTTATCCACACCTTACTGGATAGAGATTTTGATGCACGCTTAGATTTTTCATTTTGTTCCAAGGCATGATTGAAGAATGCCAACATTTTCCTACAAACATTTTATTTACTGATGAGGCGACTTTTACATCAAACGGTACTGTCAGTTCCCAGAATTGTAGATGGTGGGCTGATGATAACCCAAATTGGAAGATAGAGGCAAAAAGTCAATTTTCTTTCAAAACTAATGTTTGGTGCGGCATATTAGATACACAGATCCGTTGGGCCTTACTTTTTTAGGGGCAACCTTAATTCACGAAATTATTTAGTGTTTTTAAATAATGTGTTTTTTGATTTCTTACATGGATTACCGCTGCAAAGAAGGAATGATATTTTTTTCCAACAAGACGGAGCGTCAGTACATAGTACCCTCGAAGTCAGAGCGTGGCTTAACGAACACTTTCCTCATAAATGGATAGGACGATATTCAGAAAACCCGTGGCCTGCAAGATCCCCAGATTTGACGCCCTTGGATTTCTTTTTATGGGGGTACCTTGAAAGTAGGGTTCATAAACATCGGCCATTTCGTAATATCGACTATTCAGAAGAAGTAATACGACAATGTATCAATAACATTACACCACAAATGCTGCGAAATGTGTCCAGAGAAATGAAATCCCGAACAAATACATGTATTGAACGTCAGGGTAGACACGTCGAGTAATGGACATTTACAAACTTTCGAGTATGCATTAAATTGTTTGGTTTATAATTATTTCAGCTTCTAATTTTTTTGTTCTAATAAAAAATTCATATTAAAATTCTGTAGATACATGGTTCTTTGTCAATAATAAACAGTATCGGGATTATAATGTCCTGAAGATATTTCTGTGACCTCTTATAAAGCAGCTGAACACATGGCAAATCCACAGATTTAAAATTTTCTTCGAATAAAATAGTAGCTGGTGAATCTTTACAAAATATTATTCAAAATATTACTCTTGGGCTTTACTAATGAGTTTCTTTGTCAGAAATGTATTTTTCCAAATTGAATTTTTTTTTATGGCAAAAATTGATTTTTACTTTTTCATCTCAGATTTTTTTCCAAACTTGTATATAGCTATAAAATGTCGTTCTAAACAACTCTTCCAAATAACATTTTTCAATATTTTCCCAAATAAGTGTTTTGAGACATAATTTTTAAATTTTTTAAATTTCCCGCCAAACAAGAAAAGACGAACGGCACTGTACAACATCTTTTGGGGTTTCTTTTGATGCAGAAGCGATTGCATGTATCGACATTTGTCAAAATATTATATTAAAAAAAAATCCCATGAATCTCTTTGGAATAGTGTAAATATTTTAAAATTACTACAGCTATCAAAGCATTAATCAAACTTAACAATGTAAAATTAATTTTAGATCTAAGTGTTAAGTAATGCTTAAGATTTATATAGCTACTCATACTTAAAAATGCTATATTCTATGACACGCACGAGGGCTTGCCCTCCTGTGTTTTCTCTAAATTTTAATCATCGATGAGATTATTATGTATGTATATACCTTATAATTGTGAATTTGTATGATGAATAAATTTATTATTATTATTATTATATGTGTAGAAAATTAATAAATCGAATTTTGCTATATAGAATGTTGAGACTAAACCACTTTGCATCAAGTATAACAATGATTTTAGTTTTTTTTTTTTAAGATTCGATTTTTTATTTTCAGGTTGTTTGATAAAATATAAGTTAATTTCATGGTTGCACAGTTTTTTTTTTGTTTTCTGGCATGTGTACCCGCTTGAATTGAGTGCAATAAATAATTAACCAAACTCCAATAACTTCTTAGAGAATGTCTTCGAATATTCTAAGGGTTTTGTCATTTCTTTGAACAGCATGTACATAAAATCAGATGTGGAAAAGCTAGTTCCAAGAACATCAAGAAAATGAGGCACTCTGTGATCGTAAGATATTTTTCTGAATTCGAGATACACAAAAAAAGCCAGAGTGGTTTTCTCGATGTTTTTTGTATCCTTTCAATCGCCCAGCAGTGACTATAATCAGTGGAAATGAGTCATTTCTGGTATTCTCATGATCGTGTGGTCGTGATAGAAATTGACACGTTTCTTCCCGATTGTATAAACGTAGATGTATAAATCACAACATTGGAGCAAATTTCATTTGTGACATCATGTTGAGCAACGAAAAAGTTTTGCACACGTAATTGCTGATATTGGTAAGACAATGGATTTTTTTCTTCAGTTTTTGATCTGTTAACATTTTGATAATGCGCTACCAATTCGGCCAATATTTGAATTTAACTGAGGTTATACAAAAAATATTCTTAAACCAAATTCCAGTTCATCCAGTTGAAAAAATGTGGCCTCCGGTTTGTATATTATAAGTAGACGAATTGATGAATTGGCGGGAAATCCGGTCGGAATGATGAAGAAGAAAACGAAATTTTGAATTGTCGACGTTTCTAAACTTTATTGTTTCATCTTCAGGGCTCGGAAGTATAAAAAACCGATGGAGCGGCCAGTCAGAAATAGATTTCAGAATGTATTTATTGATTATGAAACTGAAAACGGGATAACGGGAAGCAAACAAGGCCACAGGCATAACCTAAATGGAACACAAAGAAAAACTTAGGTTGAAATATGAAGTGTTAAGGTTATCGATGTCCAATCTTTTATTCACACATTCTCTTAATATTTTCTCATTTGAATTATTTCGTTAAGGAGTCTTTTTTTTATTTTAATTTCACAAAGTAGTGGACAAATTAGTAGTACAGATCCTCAACAAATAATTCAACACATCTAAGCAACAATAATTTATTACTTGACCGAGTAATATAATCTTGTTGTTTAGGCGTGATAAATCGCATGGGTGGAAATTCAATAAACATTTTTACGAATCTGAAAAATGCCAAGGTTAGATTTAATGTTGCTGTCGCATAGCGAATTCGAACAAATGAGAAACAACAAACAACTGCAAAGTGCAACATTCCTAGTGTTCTTATCTATACTGCTATCACAACAATCTAATATTAAAAACATTCGCACGGTTTGATATAAAAAAAAACATTCCAATCGGTTGTTATAGATTCTATTACAGATGGGTCACACTGTGGTTATAAGAGCCATCTTGTACTTTTAAATGAAATAAAACACTATACAGCTCTAAAATGATCAGAGTTCTACACAAAAACGATTCCAGAGTGTTGAGCATCTGACGCAGTTTTGTAGTTATTCGAGAAAGACATTTTTTTTTGTCAATATCTGTTCAATTTGCGGAGTATCTGGAAAACCTACTTGCAATCTGTCGCTGGAACTTTTCCTTGGACCACTTTCTACTTTAAATTTCAAATAGAGACCTGTAATTTTATGTTGATTTTCACATACTCCTGGACCATCTTCATAAAACCATTTTACATATATTATTCCGATATAATGAAATCTTTATATAATGATCAATTGGCATTATAATTACAATAAATAGTGGGTTGCTAGCTTATGATGCAACTGCATGATTATATGTGATTTTTGATTACACCTATAACTTGCACTTTCATAATTATTTGAGCAATAACTACGATGTCTGTGCTGAAAATTATTACGTACAAAGAACATGTATAACAATCAGATTTAATAGTTTTACAATTTTCAAGAGGTATCACTGTATTTCTTAAAATGGCCTATATCAAATATGGAAAGTATTTAAAAAATCATCCTCCGATAACTTTTCTAAAGAGATATAATTCCAACAAAATTTCAAATTTATAGTAACTGGGCGACCGAGCTTTACTCGGCGTGTTTTTTTTTTTTGTAAAATCGTGTTTTTTCGGAGATACTCATTTAGATAAACTTGAAATATTCGGATAATGTTATAACGCCATCTCATTTTACACAAAAAAATTTATAGCCTAACCTAACCACCGGTATTCCAGACGTCGTAGTTGAATCTGGTGGATTCGCCAGTTTTTACCTAACCTGCCATAAAAAATGTTTTTTTGTGTAAAATCGCGTTTTTTCAGGAAACACACCTACACCGGGTGTGAACGAATCTATTAGACAAGTCCTAACTTTTAGAATATTAGGTGTATCAAAATGAAAATTGGTATAGGTAAATGGTATGTGAAGAGGAGAGTTTTCGGGTTCACCGGAAATGGCTCCGGTTTTGAATTTTTAAATGGAACACCCTGTATATTGTAACATTTTTAAATTTCTGAGACAATTCTGGATCAGAATGTGACATTTTAAGTTTTTACGCCCACTTCATTTTTTTAGAATCACTTTTAATATTGCATCTAGGTGGCCATGATCGGAAGTAAACTAATCTGAGGACCTCAGGTGATGTCAGAAAATTACAATCGCAAAGTTTTAGTGACTAGTATGATAGATAGGAATAAGACAAGTTGGCAAAATTACATTTTCGTGTCTAACTATTATTTTTCAAATGGCGACCATTTTTGGCAAGCACTTTCCGAAAAAATGATTTTTTACGAACCTAACGACGATACTTAATTTATTTGCGATGGGATTAAAAATAAATATTACTAAGATTAATTAATTAAATATTAATAAGAAAAATACTGGATAATAATTTATTTACTTTTGTCAAGTGTGCCATGGATAACCATGATGCATAATATTTTGCAGTTATTTTTAATGACAGGTAATGACAGTGACATAAGTTTTATGAGCAGTTTAATTTTTCTCCAAAATAATGTATACTCAAAGTGAAAAAGTGGATATGTTATTAATAATTGGAGAATGTCATAGAAATTCAAGGATTGCTGCTGAGTTATATGCTCAGAGATATCCCAATCAGCAACATCCAGCCAATCAGTAATTTCCGTATGTTGAGAATCGTTTTAGGTTAACGTTCTTGCTATGGTTGAGGTTGATAAAAAGGTTTCTTTAGGAGAAATTAGTCAAGAAATGCAGATAAGTCACGAATCAGCAAGAAAAATACTGAAAAAGCATCAGTTACATCAACATTTGTTTGCTGACGATGGTGATAGACGGGTAGTGTTTTGTGATTGACTGCTTCAAAATCATAGAGTTAACCCAAATTTCATTTATTTTCCGACGACTCACGATTTATAAATAATGGGCCTACCAAAATCAAAATGCAATGAGAGGGGGCAATTTTCAAGAAAGGTTTGGCGTCAATGTCTGGGCTGGTTTCGTTGGAAACAGAATAATTGGGCCAATATTGTTTCAAGGTCAGTTAACAGGGGTTAGGTACTTGGGTTTTCCTCAAAATGAAATCGAGGATCATCTTAATAATCTACCTTTAGCAGTTTTACGGCGAATTTACTTCCAACAAGATGAACACCTCCTTATAATACCAGAGAAGTTCTTAATTACTCACCAGATCTCACTGTGCTCGATTTCTTTATTTGGGATATGTTAAAGAAAAGGTTTGATATGCAACAGCCCCAGCAACTCTTGAAATCGTAAAAGAAATAATTTTACGGGCATAACGCCTCAAATGTTACGAAACGTGTTGAGAGAAACAATTGAACGAACTGAAATGTGTCTTGAACAAGGAGGAATGCACTTTGACAATTTACTACAGTGAAAGTAAATAAATTATTATCTATGGCACACTTGACAAAAGTAAATAAATTATTATCCAGTATTTTCCTTGGTAATATTTAATTTATGTTCTCATTTTTTAATCCAATCGCAAATAAATTAGTATTGTTAGATTCGTCAAAAAATCCATTTTTCGGATAGTGCTTGAAAAAAAATGGACGCCATTTGAAAAATAATAGTTAGACACGAAAATGTAATTTTGTCAATTTGTCTTGTTCATATCTATCATACTAGTCACTGAAACTTTGCGATTGTAATTTTCTGATCATAGCCACCTAGATGCAATATTGAAAGTGACTCTAAAAAAATGAAGTAGGCGTAAAAACTTTTTAAAATGTCACATTCTGATCCAGAATTGTCTCAGAAACCCAAAAATTTTAAAATATACATTTAAAAATTCAAAACCCGGAGCCATTCCCGGAGAAACCGGAAGTGAAAAATGGCGAAAACTCTGGTTTTCACATATCATTTACCAAAACCAAATCTCATTTTGATACACCTGATATTCTAGAAGTTATGACTTGTCTAATAGATTCGTTGACACCCGGTATAGATGAACTTAAAAAAAGCAAAACCCTATCTAAATTTCATCCAAATCGTTAGAGCCGTTTCCGAGAGAGACGAAATATATAAATATACAAGAATTGCTCGTTTAAAGATATAAGATTCCAACATTGAATCTAAACAATTTGATACAATAGATAACAAGACTTTGAATTTATCCCGTCCCTACATGGAACTGTTTTGAAATTTCCTATTACCGAGTCAAAACATACATTTTTGCAAATGGCATCTACCGGGTTTTTTGGCAACATTCGAAAGAAGAATTGGATTTTAGAGCAGGTAGCTCTAGCATCACCTGAGCCATACTTTCTCTGCGGCCAAGGTGGTAGAAACGTTCTTTGGAAATTTTCAGCATGCTAGTACCAGATGTATGAAAGTATGAAGCATTCGTATGCCTGCAAGATCGCCTGATCTTACAACGTTCGATTCTTGTGTTTGTAGTCGGATACACGATTTCATTTATTCTGTATCAGTTCGAAAAAACATAGAAATATTTGAGATTTAGAATAATAACACGGGCTTACGATATCCTCGAGCTGGACGCTAAGCAATCTTCCAGTATAGTACGGAGGCCGAATACAATCTTGTACACAATCTGAGATAGGAATGCGAAATATAACGAGCCGATTTCATCAATACTGCATCGCGCCATGGAATTTACGATTTACGTAACGTCAAAAAAGGATGCAGCGCTCATTCTCGAGTCTCGTGTTTTTGTTCAATCGGCGGAAAGGATGTTGGCATCCTATACGTGTCGACAAAAGGAAAAAACTGAACCGAATCCATGAAGCGTGTCGAAAGCCGAGTGAAAGTAAAATCAGAATTATTGTTAATATGGATTCCGTTAGCATGCATATGGTATTGGAAATCGCAATAAAAGTAAGAGCGCTCTTTGAATATTCAACGAGGAATGATAATTGAAGGCCCGACGATGAACTTCTGCCTGCGAACCATACGTTAACCCACTAATTCTACAGGGTGAATTTCTTTAAAACGGAACTAAATATATCCAATGTTTTTTGTATGTAGTACTATATCCGAATATTGTTTTGGAAACTTTTCATTTACATACCATATTTGTGGGGTTACAGTGTTTTTCAGTAACAAACCCTCACCATAAAAAACTGCCAAGTGCTAGTATAATCGCGCACCAAAAGTTCCGCACCACCTACTATTTTATTTACGTGAATGCGAAAAATGGGACTATCGATTTCAAGGTTTATATAAGTATTCTGTATTTTATCTCGTAAACCAAAAGGCCGAAGATGTTTCGTTTTATAAAACAGCAATATACATTCGCAATATCCCCAAACAGGATTTGTGTTTAGTGCAAGACCGTCTATTCTGTCCACAAAACCGTCCCCAGGAGAACAGCGCATTGTGATAAATTCATATTATGATATTTATATCCAGATAACGCTGTTCCATTTTACTTATACAGTGCTCGTCTAAAATCCGTTCCCCCCCTACTAATTTTTGAACCACCTGGTATATCGCAACGAAATTTGGAGGGCTTAAATAGGAGATAAAAACCTACTTTTTCATAAAAAAATCACAGCTAAAAGTTTTGAAATGGCGGCTGAGCACCATCTTCAATAATTTTTTAAAATAGAACACCCCATATATTATTCCATTTTCGAAATCTGGTTTTCTCTAATACACTTTACTCCTAAATTCAATTGTTTTAGAAATATTAACGTTTGAAAAGTGACATTCCGGATTACAATGAAATATGGATTTTGGTCACTTCCGGTAAAATATTTTGCTAACTATACGTTGTTATTAATTTGTAGTTAAATCTCTTAATGAATTCGACTAATAAGAGGCGTAGAGAGTTTATGAAGGATAAACGGTACCGCTTACCGGAAAATCTCGAAGCCTACGAATGTGTTCTGTAAATTCACAATTAAAACAAATTAGTTAGCTAAAAAATTATAATTTATTTTTGAATTACAGTTTTATTCAACTCCAACAATTATTTCATCAAGTGTTCAACGCGGTCCCCTCCTAAATCTTGACAATAAAGTGCCCTATTATAAATAGCTTCTCTCACGTTGATGAAAGTCTGTTCATCTATTTCTTCACATGTATCTATTATTCTGCGTTCCAACTCTTATATTGTTTGGCATTCAGTGGCGTAGATTCTTGACTTCAGATACCCTACAAAGGTAAAAATCTAGAGGTGTAAGATCCGGAGATCTTGGTGGCCATTCTGTACTTCCCCTGCGAACTATCCATCGCCCAGGAAAGTTTGTATCGAGGAAATCTCTAGCCATGCGATCGAAATGGAAAGGTGCCCCCATCCTGCTGAAATATGATTTCACGATTTTCAAACTCTTCCTGATTGTTTAAAACAATTTGTCTTATTCGAGGCTCAATTTCAGTTTCTAAAAGATTTATGTAAAGAACTCCTGTAAGATTGCCTCTGATGAAAATCGGTCCAACAACGCGATTGCCCAAAATCCCCGCCCAAACATTCACCTTTTTAGGAAACTGGGTATGTCCCTCTCTAAAAATATGCGGATTAGTATCGCTCCAGTATCGTAAATTCTGTTTGTTGACTTTTTCATTAAGAAAAAACGTGCATTCGTCTGCGAAATATTCACGTTTTAGGAAGCCCCGTTCTCCTTCAATTGGTCTTGTTAACCACTCACAAAATTCAACCCTCCGTTCTGGATCATCCTCCGTGAGAGCATGCAGGATTTTCATTTTATAGGGATGAAACTTTTATTTTTTTAGGATTCCTTGGACACTTTTTGAACTTACTCCACAGGATTCAGCAACTGCAGACGTCGACTGAGTCGGATTGATTACCATTTCAGCAACAATTTCTACGTTTTTTTCTTCTGAAAGAGGCGGTCTTCCTGATCCTGATCTTGGAGCATCTTTCAGCGTACCAGTTGCTTGAAGCTTATTCAAAAGTTTGCGCGAATATGACCTCGAAAGAGGATTCTCGGGAAATCTATCATTAAACATACGGACTGCTAGATGATAATTTCTTCCAGCTTCTCCAAATATCAAAACTGCTTCAAATTTATCGTCTAAACTACGAGCCATGATCACACTTTTCATAAAAGGATTTAGGCGCTCAACGGACTATTTGACAGTTAGCAGTTTAGTTTGACAGTAAACAAGATGTTTTCCAATGCAAACTTGATTGAAAGTGTTTTGGTTGGGTTTGAAATGACCCAAATGTCACTTTTCAAACGTTAATATTTCGAAAACAATTGAATTTAGGAGTAAAGTGTATTAAACAAAACTGTTGAGAATTATGGGCAGATTTCGAAAATGGAATAATATACAGGGTGTTCTATTTAAAAAATGTATTAAAGATGGTGCTCAGCCGCCATTTCAAAACATTTAGCTGTGATTTTTTCATGAAAAAGTAGGTTTTTATCTCCTATTTAAGTCCTCAAATTTCGTTGCGATATACAGGTGGTTCAAAAATTAGTAGGGGGGGGGGAGACTTTAGACGAGCACTGTATAACAAGATGTCTGACATTACCTGCCAGTTCACCAGATTTGAATTTACTATACCTTTGATATAAAACAACTTTTTTTGTCACAGAAATGTTATAACATATGAATTTACACTTGAAGTGAGCAATGCGCGGTCGTGTTTACTTTGACAATTTTATTTTAAAATGTTCTTGTTTGAATGTATGTTTAGTTCAAATCTTGCAAGTGAATTTTGACCCACTTCTAGTTGACCGATTAAAGTGAAATTTGGCAGTTGTTCATAATTCCGATGACAATGCATCATGTAATTTTAGCTAGATAAAAAACAAAATGGCGGCTCCAATATTGTTGGAAAGCAGAATTTATATTTTCATATCTAGATAGTAGATTATTGTTTTGGTAGTTATGTACATATGATATGTTGAAGTCAGATATAAAACTTGTCACAGTACTTTATTTATTTCATTATAAAAGTTTATCTTCTACTTAAATAACCATTGCTGCTGTTAAGATTCCATCAGGTTATGGGCCCAGCAGAGTGCTGAAATTATTTTGCCGAGAAGAAACTTTCCAGAGAAAATGACAAGTTCAAGTTCAAATTTTCAAATCGAGAAGTTGAAAGGTCGTGAGAACTTCTCAACATGGAAATTTGCCATGCAGTCTTATCTCGAACACGAGGATATGTGGGAATGTGTTCTTGGTACAGAAAACGATACCAAGAAAGTGACGAAAGCACGATCGAAAATAATTCTGTCCGTGGATCCAATCATTTTCGTTCATATTCAAGAAACCACAACTGCAAAAGAGGCGTGGGAGAAGTTAAACAAAGCTTTTGAAGATTCAGGTTTAACCAGAAGAGTAGGTCTTCTCCGAACATTGATCACAACCCAACTTGAAAATGCGGACACTGTTGAACAATATGTCAATACGATCATTTCAACAGCTCACAAACTGAATGCTATTGGATTTCGAGTTAGTGAGGAATGGGTTGGAACTCTTTTGCTTGCTGGCCTCACAGATGAATACAGACCAATGATTATTGGGATTGAAAGTTCAGGCACAAGCATAACAGGTGATTCGATCAAGACGAAACTTTTACAAGATATCAAGTCGAACGTTGTTGGAAAAGCATCCCATCATGATGGTGCATTCATCAGTAATAGTGAGAAATATAGAAAAAAGCATTTTAACCACAAATACAAATCAAAAGGGCCGAGATGCTATAAATGTAATAAATATGGTCATAAGTCCTATGAATGTGATGGTTCAAAAGTGAGATGTCAATCAGGTGTACCGAAATCATTCCATTCTCGACATTTGGGAAACAATGTTGATAATGAAAAATGGTACATTGATTCAGGGGCCACAGCGCACATGACCAGAAGAGAAGATTGGTTAGAAAAATCAATTTTAATAAATCCGAAATTGTTATTGCCAATGAAGCACGGATACCTGTACTGAAGACAGGAATAATAACATTAGAAGTGAATGCAAATGGTTCTAGAGACACAGTGGTTGTGAAAGATGTTTTGTTCGTACCAGACATTGCTACAAACTTATTGAGTGTTAGTCAAATCACTAAAACGGACATAAAGTGTATTTTGACGCGAAAGGTTGTGAAATTTTGACCTAAACGGATTTTTGGTTGCAACCGGAACTATGAGCAATAATATGTATGAACTTGATTGTGCACCGATAGACACTGCACTTGTTACATCTTCGCGAAATGTGATAGACAGAACTACGTGGCATAGACGATTAGGACATTTAAATAGTGACAGTATGATTTTACTTAAAAACGGTATTGTACATGGTGTAAATTTCGAAAATACAAGCAATGAAACATGCATTTCTTGTTTAAAAGGTAAGCAACACCGGCTTCCTTTTGAATATTCTGGGAACAGAGCATCAGAAATTTTAGAGCTTGTACATTCTGACTTATGTGGTCCCATGGAAGTTAAATCAATTGGCGGATCAACATATTTCTTAACATTCATCGATGACTTCTCCCGTAAGGTGTTTGTCTATTTTCTTGCAACAAAAGACCAAGTGCTGGAATCTTTCGAACATTTTAAACGCTATGCAGAAAATGAAAGTGGAAAGAAAATCAAGATGATTCGCACTGATAGTGGGACTGAGTACAAAAATCGATCTTTTGCAAATTTCCTCCGAAAATCTGGTATAAAACACCAAACAACTGTCACTTATACGCCAGAGCAAAATGGAATAGCCGAAAGATTCAACAGAACTATAGTTGAAAAATCAAGGTGTATGCTAGCCGATTCAGGACTGGAAAAAGAATTTTGGGCCGAGGCAGTTTCAACCTCTGTATATTTGATCAACAGATCTCCTACAAAAATACTCCGAAACATCACTTCTGAAGAAATTTGGTCCAGAAAGAAACCAAATCTGAACCATCTTCGCATTTTGGATGTAAAGCATGGCTCATATCCCAAAACAAAAAGACGGAAATGGGATCCGAAAAGTGAAGAATGTATTTTCGTGGGTATGCCGATAATATAAAAGGTTACCGTTTATACAACTTGAAGACGAAACAAATAATGATATCGAGAGATGTGATTTTTTTTGAAAATAAATTTGATAACCAAACGTCAGAGGAAAAGTCAGTTCCTATGTTAATTTCGTCTGAATTTTCACCAATTTTCACGAATGAAAATAACGAAACAGAGGGAGGTCAGAGGAAAAGTCAGTTCCTATGTTAATTTCGTCTGAATTTTCACCAATTTTCACGAATGAAAATAACGAAACAGAGGGAGATATAATTCAAGAAACACATTTCGAGGAATCCGAACCGATGAATTGCAATTCTACACAAAGTGACATTCAAGTGAATAATGAAGAAAAACCTTCGGAACTTCGTCGTTCAAGTCGATCTACAGCACAACCCAGAAAATTTGATAATTTTGTGTGCTATCAAGCGGAACATCATGAAAAGGGTGATCCTTCATCAATTGATGAAATTATGGACAGGGATGACAAAGATTTCTGGATAGAGGCAATGAAAATAGAAATGGGGCAACTGGAAGAAAATAATACGTGGGTATTATCAGATTTACCTCAGAACAGGAAGGTCATAGGAACCAAATGGGTCTTCAAAACAAAACGAAAAAAATGGGACTAAGATTTGAAGACCGGAAAATATGAATTCTAGTGGGAGTGTTGGAAAGCAGAATTTATATTTTCATATCTAGATAGTAGATTATTGTTTTGGTAGTTATGTACATATGATATGTTGAAGTCAGATATATAACTTGTCACAGTACTTTATTTATTTCATTATAAAAGTTTATCTTCTACTTAAATAACCATTGCTGCTGTTAAGATTCCATCAAATATGGCGGACGAGTTTTGTGATTATGGTTCGATTCCATTCAAAATTGGTATGTGGGGTTTTTTGGGGTTGGGCATCATGATGTTTTTGACAAAATCATAAATTCAAGATGGCGGCTCCAAGATGACGACGAGTTTTGTGATTATATCCCGATTCCATTCACAATTGGTGTGGGGTTTTTTGAGGTCGGACATCATGATGTGTTTGTCAAAATTCATAAAAACAAGATGGCGACTACCAGGTGGCGTAGTGTTTCGTTATTATGGCCAGGCCAGGGAGAGAGCAATGGGTGCAACTTCCTACCATTCTCTCTTTCACTAGCACCTAACTATGGCACACTATTTATTCTCTGGGGCAACTCAACACACTCAATTAGAGTATTCAGACTCCTAAAAAGGCGCTAAGAATCATAGATGATGCAACCTTCCATGCTCACTATTAGCCACTATTCAAGAAATTCAGAATTTTACCAATCCCTTGTGTCTATATTTATCAAACTCTACTGGAGATTTTTCTAATGTACTCAACAAATACCCACAACCATGCTACAAGATCATCGAATGAACTCCTAAATTAAGATTGACTGTCACAGAGCAAAATTCTATAAATGTCATATTTTTTTATAAATTACCAGCATCTGTAAAATCATTGAATTTCAGCCAATTCAAGAAATATGTAAAGAACCATTTACTATTCCATTGTTCTTACTCAATATAGGAATTCTTATAATTTAACCATGAATACATGATACCCCAACTCCATAACCATATCTTACTAAAAATAATATTTAAAACAATAAAACCCTCTTTAGGGCAATGTTTAATACAATCCACGTTGAAATTATCAGTCTTGTTTCCCGACTTTCAAACTATTTGTGTATACATATATATGTTCCGTTTATTTTATTTTCCCTTTTGTAATGACTGTTTTTTAACCGACGAAACCAAAAAGGAGGAGGTTCTCTAGTCGATTTTTTGTTTATCTTTTTTTTATGTATGATCACGCATAACTTTTTACTGAGACGTCCGATTTCGATAATTCTTTTTTCAGTGGATAGGTTGTACTTCGAAATTGGTCCCATTTGAACTTCAGAAATGAAATCCAGCCCTAAGGGTAGCAAAATGCAGGATATTGATCACTCACCCTCTGAATTCTGGTCCGTTAACCGATTCTATCAGGCATAACTTTGTACTGGGATCTTCGATTTGGATGATTCTTTTTTTATCAGATAGGGTATACCTCATAGTTGATCATATTCCAATTTGAAATGAAATGATCCACCCCTATGGGTAGAAAAATAGAGGATGATTGATTTTTCACTTGTGAACTTTGGCACACATATTAATTGACATTGACAGACCCTGCTACATCCGTCACAATAATAATTACATTCTATGAAAGGATGGAATTATATACAAAGTGATGAAATCAACTAACCAGAACTTTCAAAAATAATTTATATTATATAACAATAAATAGTTAAAGTGGATAATCATTGATTTGTTGAAAATATAAACAGGATGTTCATAAAATCAGATGTGGAATCATCTGCGACTGAAAGATAAACTTTAGTCACTATCTTCCATCGTCAAGATAACCTCTTGTGGGGTATTCATGTTGAAAAGGGAAACATTCTCAATTGAATATTGATAGAATGATTTTTCTGTTAATTGAAAAATCCACGATTAAAATGAGGTTATTTCTTGTGAATGTCTAACAGAAAACAACTACTTCCCCGGCTAAAGCCACGCTACACATTGAACTACATCTGATAGATATTCTGAAAAGGCCCTAACTCAAAACTCTGAAATTGAAAATTTGCATTTCCATTCAGATAGTTATTTGATTTTATATTCCAGTTTTAATTGAGAACTCATAAAGATGAATGAGGCAAAGAAGAATGTTTTCCAAAAGAGAGTACTCACCAGAAATCATTCGTAGGTAACATTGACGCAGGAGAGACATCGCATTCACTAGGTCTTCAATACATTTTTGTCGACGAAAATCTATTTCACGCTTCCACGATCATCAGGAAGACCGGAAGAAATGGTTAACACATTTTCAAGAAGCAATCTCACTTTGCAAAGATGGAAAAAGTTAGAATCATTTCTTTTGGAGAGACACTTTGAAATTAGTGTTTTCTGACATTAAAACCTGTCATGGGGTATGATTTGTTGAAAATATAAACAGAATATCTATCAGATGTAGTTCAATGTCCAGCGTGGCTTTAGCCGGGGAAGTAGTTGTTTTCTGTTAGACATTCACAAGAAATAACTTCATTTTAATCGTGGATTTTTCAATTCACAGAAAAATCTTTCTATCAATATTCAATTGAGAATGTTTCCCTTTTCAACATGGATAATCATATTATTTAACAGTCAATAGTTGAAGTAAGCTAGGTAAGTAAGTATTTTGGAAGTGATCAAAAATTAAGTAGGTAGTAATTAGTAGATTTCAGCCAACATACCACGCATATCTTTCCATAGAGTAGTCCGATTTCGATGTTTTTTTTTTTCAATGGATAGGGTGTACTTTAAAGTTGTACTGGGTTATCCGATTTGGATGATTCTTTTTTAGCCACATTAAATTGAAAAATAATAACTTTTTAACAAAAAATTAAACCGACGAAATACGGAACTGAAAAGTAAAAAATAAAATAAACCTTCTTAGTCTCAATAACTAAGCTCCTAAACTAATGTAAGTAACTAATTTTGAGTCGGCGCCAAACAAACAAGTAAAAGATTTAGGTAAGGCGTAAAATGATGGCATCGAGTTGCGCGGTGACATTCTGATAATTTTTGTGAAGTATTTTAATGATCTTCGTTGATTGTTCGTTTGGCGCCGACTCAAAATTAGTTACTTACATTAGTTTAGGAGCTTAGTTATTGAGACTAAGAGGGTTAATTTTATTTTTTACTTTTCAGTTCCGTATTTCGTCGGTTCAATTTTTTGTTAAAAAGTTATTATAACCGACGAAATCAAAAAGGAGGAGGTTCTCTAGACGACGCGTATTTTTTTCATGTATGATCACGCATAACTTTTTACAGAGCCGTTCGATTCAGATGATTATTTTTTCATTGGATAGGGTGTACTTCGAAGTTGGTCCCATTCGAATTTGAACAGAAAAATACATCCCTAAGGGTAGCAAAATGGAGGATATTGATCGTTCACCTTCTGAATTTTGGTCTGTTAACCGATTCTATCAGGCATAACTTTGTAATGGGTTTTCCGATTTGGATTATTCTTTTTTTATTATTATTTCAATTTGGAATGAAATGATCCACCCCTACGGGTATAAAAATAGGGGATGATTGATTTTTCACTTGTGAACATTGGCACATATGTAGTTGACATTGACAGATCCTCCTACATCCGTCACAATAATTACATTCTATGAAAGGATGGAATTATATACAAAGTGATGAAATCAACTAACCAGAACTTCCAAAAATAATTTATATTATATAACAATAAATAGTTCAAATAGTCAATTTAAATAGATCTTATATTCCGCTTCATAGACACCTAAAATAAAATTAAATTCAACTTTCTCAGTCATTTTACCTTAATTCACATTTTACTTTTTATTTTAATCATGTTAATAATTTCAATTTTCATTCTCTATGATGATACTACTAGAATCTCTTTGCAATTTGCTAGCCTCTCTTTCATCTTTCTCCATACTGAGAACATGAGTCATTGTTTGGATTTTTATTGTTACTTTGACTATCACCTCTTAAATAATAATAATAATAATAATAATAAATGCTTTTATTGAAAGGTTACTTACTCTGTACATAGAACCTAACAAAAGGCAGGATTCAATATCTGCGCAGGAAACATCATTGCAGAGCTTGCTCTTCCATCCAACCATCAAAATATATTCATGATCATGCTAATTTAAAAATATTCATTACAAAAATAAAAATAAAAAACAATAAAAATAAAAAAAAGAACAAAAATATATGAAAAACTATATATAAAATAAAATATTGCAGGAAATCAATACGAAAATATTCATAGAAGTTGAAAACAGGGGTGTGCCAATTCAAGTTCGTTTTATATCATATTTCAATATACGGAAAGCTGTTTTCGATTAAATATTGTTTCAGTTTTTTTTTGAACGTATTGAGTGAAAATGATTTGAATTCAGTCGGTAACCGGTTGTATAAGCGAACAATCTGATACGAGAAGGAGCCACGGAAGAAAGAAGTTCTGTGTTTAGGCGCTGTCAGGTTATTCCGAAATCTCAAGTTCAGGTTGTGTATATCTGTTCTGAAAGATAACTTTCTGAATAGGTAAGGTGGCTTTCCAGTTGTTATGATTTTGTGGAAGATCGAAGCGGAATGGAGTATGCACCTGGCCTCCATATTGAGCCAACCAAGATTTTTAAGATGTTGTGAAACATGTTCCCGCCTTCTTGTGCCTGTGATGAGTCTGATGCAAGAATTTTGAAGTTTTTGTAGCCGCATTCTGTCTGATTTCAGTAGTCCCGGGTAATAAACTACGTCTGCGTAATTAGCATGTGAAAGTACTAATGCATCACATAGCATGAGTTTACTTTTCTTGTTCAATATATTTCTACTTGAATAAATAATTTTAAGGTTCATGTACCCTCGCTTCAAAATATGAGTAATGTGTGTCCTAAATCTGAGAGCACTGTCGAGGTATAATCCTAAATTTTTGTTATTTCAGTAGTGGGTAATTGGACACCATCTACGGCTACATTAACTAAATTCTTGCAACGGTTTCTCGCAGCTGTTCTTCCAAAAATCATGACATAAGATTTAGACGCATTAACAGTGAGACAGTATTTATTAGAGGTCGTTATTAAAGAATTCAAATCCTGATTCATTTGTTCGAGTGCATGGTTGAGATAGTCTTCTTCGAATTCTAAATACAATTGTGTATCGTCTGCGTAACAATGCATGATATAGTAGATTGAGGTTTCATTATTAAGTATAACACAATGAGATCGGTTATGAAGGTAACTTTGGAGGAGTGATGTGGCATCCGAGGAAAACCCTAGGTAACTAAGAATAGCTATAACTAGTTTGTGATTAATGCGGTCAAATGCTTTCGAGTAGTCAAGCAATACTAAGAGACAGAGTTTGTTATTGTCAATAGAGATATGCACATCATCGACAACTTTCAACAGGGCCGTTGAACAACTATGGTCAGCTCTAAATCCCGATTGACAGGATGGCAATATATCGAATTCATTTAAGTAAGATCGCATTTGTAAGTTCAATATTTTTTCGAAGGCTTTCGAGATGGCACACAAAATACTAATTGGACGAAGGTCACTCATATTCTCTGGATTGGTGATTTTTGCCAATGGTAGGACATGAGATTGTTTCCAACTCAATGGGTAAATATGTTTTTGTTGAACTCTTTTGTACTCTAACTGTGGGAGTTGTGAAGTTTGGTTAACTTCTCATTAATTTTCATCACACTCCTTATACCCCAGTTGTGGTTCAATTGAGCCGTGGTGAATGGGGCTTTCTATCAAAGAAAATTTAAATTCATCGTCTATGAACACAATCATGCTCTTTTCAATTGTATGTTTTTGACAAGGATAGTTCTCATTAGACTCCTCTCTTATATTCAGTAACGATGACTTATATTAAAGAATATAAGAATCTTGTCTGGTCTTCCTTGAAATATTGGGACGTATATTTGACAGATGACAGTCCCTATTAGATTGATCATCTTCGAATCTGGGTTTCGTATGCCATGGATATTCTTTTCATGATTCTGATATCTCCATAGTTTACTTCAACGTTCACTTGTCAATCAGCTATCACACCCAAATAATGGCTAATGGAGAAATCGAAATGTAATTTCAAGTTTCATCCTAGTTAAGAATATGTTTTTTAACATGTTTGTCATGTAACCTTATACAACACTTATTGGACATGAGAGATTTTATGGTCTTTTTATTATTTCAAATTCCTTCACAAAATTTTCTCAATTATTTAAAAAAAATGTATCAATATTACCTACTTACAGGTACGCACTGATGATCTGAAGGTCGAAAGCGCTTTGCTACGATTATAATAAGTTATTTTATGCACGAAATTCACACATTTCACAGGTGTACTTTTGTCTCCTTTAGGTGGTATTTGGAGCTGTTTTTGGATTCCATCGCTTCTCTCTGAAAAGTACGATTTTAAGTTAATAGGCCAGTAGAGGTAGACATGATTTTCCCAAAATTTCATAATAATTACAACAGTTTTAAAACTTCAGTAAAGTGAATACTACCTTCGAATGATAATTAGTCTGATTTTGCAACCCTTTTTTCTGAACGGAAGATGTTGAAAATCAGGATTTAATTAATATTTACATTACTACCGCGGAAAAATTTGCAAAAGTTCTGCAAACTTTCGATGTTTTGAACAATAGCAATTTATATTCTCTGATAAATTTGCAACCATTCAAACAAAACGAAAATGTTTGTTTTATCGAAAAAAAACTGTTAATAATCCTAATGAGTTGATTAAAATTCCATAAGTTCTGCAAACTCGAAATAATAAATAAAATAATGTTCTTGAGAAGAGTTTCAATACGGAACCACTTGCGTCAAACGTTTGCTAAAAAAAATCGTTAAAATAATCACGTCTCCCCTTTATTAGATAGAGATAATCATATTATTTAACAGTTGATAGTTGAGGTAAGCTAGGTAAGTAAGTATTTTGAAGTGATCAAAAATTAAGTAGGTAGTAATTAGATGATTTCAGCCACAAAAAATTGAAAAACTTAAACAAAAAATTAAACCGACGAAAAATACAACTGAAAAGAAAAAATAAAATAAACCTTCTTGGTCTTAATGATAATTGAGCTCCTACACTAATGTGACTACTAATTTTGAGTCGGCGCCAAACAAACTAGCAATTGAATTAGGTAAAGCGTAAAATGATGGCAGCGAGATGCACAGCGGCGTTTTGATTACTTTTTCAAAGTAATATAACGATCTTCGATAATTGTTTGTGTGGCGCCGATTCAAAATTAGTTACTCACATTAGTTTAGGAGCTCAATTATCATTAAGACCAAGGTTTGTTTTATTTTTTGCTTTTCAGTTGATTTTCTCGTCGGTTTAATTTTTTGCTAAAAAGTTTTTATTATTTCTTGTAATAGGTAAGCTTTTAACTAACGTAAACTTGATATGCTACAAACATATCATTTTATGTAAAGTGGTTTAATAAAATTATATTTCAATAAAATAAAATTCTACTCTATGCTTCAGATCCTTAAACATTTTTCAAGTGGTGAAAAAAACTCCATATGATTGAGATTAGGAGATCCCATAATTAACTTGAAAATCTTCATCTGCTATGACAATTATAGTCCATCCAATATCAATTGTAGAAGCTTGTTTCTATAGGGAGCAAATGAAAACTCACTTCGCTAACACGAGCGTATATGCGAAGAAACGGAACGAAAAATAATCTGTACTACTCGTAAACATTTTCCGTCGGCAAACGGTAGATCAAAAGAGCCGATAGTCAACGTGGACTCGAGTGGCGGCTGTCTATTGTACACCCGATTCGTCTGGGCCAATCGAGTCGGACATCGATGCTGGCAGGTGTGTCTCTACCATGGAAGGTCATAAATCACGCGTTATATTTGTGTTTTAATAGCTCTGAAAGATTAAAAACCAGTAGCGTCTATGGTCTTGGTGTGTGCCGATCGAAATACGTTTCAGGATATAATAATAACCTACATCAAACAATGAAAGAAATTATTTTTCTTTCTTAATGTATTTGTATAAATAAATAATTTTTTTTTTCATTTTTCATTATTTATGAAGTATTTTTAAAATCTTGAAATATCTAAATAAAATTAGTTATCTCCGCCAATGCTGCTCACAGGATTTCGCCGCAAGACTTTTTTATACTTCTGCAATTGATATTGGGAAAACTACACCACGAATGAGAGCATGAGAACGCAGAATTTGCTATCCACACACCCGGTCCGCTTCTCCATTTGGTATAAATAAAAAACTTCGCGTATTGAAGAAGTGAAAAAATATTGAACCCTTTCCCTAGCGACTGCCTTGCGACAAGGACACCGACAAACGAGAATTTCCAGCGAAGATATGAATAAAAAGACAATAGACGTAAAAAAATACTTATCGGAGTCGCGGAACGGAGGCTTGAAAAAGTTGTGCGATGTAATACGCGCACATTTCAGAGATAAAAAGTCAAAGACATAACGGAATCGAATTCCAGGGAGTAGGTTGGTTGCATATGCGATTCTACGAGTAACATACATCGACAAGCCATTCAAATGTGATACAACAAACAACTAAAAGTAATGTTACACGATGTACGTGATGGAAATAGCCAATCGCGGCCGGTCAAACGTTGATTAGTGTATTGTTGAATTTGTAGCGAGGCAGAAAAGCAATCAGTGCGGGACTAGGAAAATTGGAACGATCAAGAAGGAAGAAAGATTTTTTTTGGGAGTTTTTATTGACCACTTTATGTCAGTAATACAAACAAAAACAATAACACTGGAATTGAAAGGCACTTCATTTAAACAAAATTATTATGTGAACAAATAATTCAATTAAAGTTGTGAAATAGCTAGTATTTCCATGAAATCCACCTGATATGTCCAATTTTTGTGATTCGATTTGATGGTCCATTATAACATTGTTGTATCATAATAATCGAGATGAACAAATTCATACTTTCTGAGTATATTATCGAAGTTATTTCTCAATACGGTTGTATCCATTTTTGCTGAAATCATATCGCAATTGTTTTTGCAATAACGCGCTAGGTTCGTGGTTTGTATTATTCATAATTCCACGTTGACCTCCTTACTTGTCGGAAGTGTTCCAATATCGGTACATTGATAGAAAAGTTTTCCATCATCTTTACCTTTAAAACGAGTTGGAATTATAGTTTAAAAAAACTGACGCATAATATTTTATTTCAACAAGGACTAAAAAGTGAAAAATAATTAAGTATTCATTTTTTTTAAACGCACTAAAAAGTATAAAATAATTTCTCTATTGGACATTTACAATCACAAATTTCCAGGACACTCTATATGGGGTTATAAATCTGTATGGGGCTAGAAGTAATTTTATACGTTTCAGTACGCCCGTGTAGATGTTGACGTTTAAAAAATAAAATAATTAATGAAAAACCTTTTTAAAGACAAGCTTTTATTCAAATGCACTAAAAAGTAAAAAATAATTGCTTTGGATGTGCTGCCATTTCAATTTCATAAATTTTGACTATTACCAGTTGAATAATATGATTATCTACTTTTACTATTTGTTGTAAATAAATTATTTTTGTTGTTCTGGTTAGTTTATTTCATTACTTTGTATATCATTCCATCCTCTCATAGAATATAATGATTGTGACTAATGTAGAACAAAAATAATGACAGTAGCGATCTGTCATTGTCATATGTGTGCCAATGTTCACAATTGAAAAGTCAATTATCTCATATTTTTCTACCCGCAAGGGTGGATAATTTCATCCGAAATCCAAATATGAGGTATGTCCTATCTATTAAAAAAAGAATCATCCAAATCGAAGAACCCAGTACAAAGTTATGCCTGATAGAATCGGTTAACGGACCAGAATTCAGAGGGCGAATGATCAATATTCTTCATTTTGCTACCCATAGGGGTGGATTTCATCTTTTAAATTCAAATGGGACCAACTTCGAAGTACACCCTATCCACTGAAAAAAGAATCATCGGAAAGTAATGCGTGATCATACAAAAAAAAATAAAAAATATACGCGTCGACTAGGGAACCTTCTCCTTTTTGGTTTCGTCGGTTAAAAATAAAGGAGGGGCACTCCGGAAAATAACTTGTTCTGATGTAGATAAGTCCGCTGAATCCAAAAAAGTGACGATCACGTCGATCGGAAGGTATGATGTCGCAAAGTCTCGAAACGTCGAGGCGACCTCGAAAAATATCCTAACTCCCTTAGCTGCGCTCCGATCGAGGAAATCGTCACTTTTGCGGATTTAGCGGGCCATTTTACGTAGGAAAAAGGCATTCTCCGGAGAGCTGTATGCATGTCGTTTTTTTTTTGACATATTTGACAGGTGACATTTTCTGATTTTTTCTCGGTTTTTTCGCGTTTCACGGCCAATCTGTTGGATTGAGTTACTATATATGCTATATTTTCGGAATCTAAGCAAGATTTCCAACATTTGGTTCAAACCGAAGATCGATCCGACCACTTTGGATTTTCGATGAAATTTCATTCTCAACTTTTTCTCTCCGATCAAAACGAATATTTTTCTCTAGACTAATTCGTCCATTCTGAATCGATTGGCGTTCGCAGAACTTCTCTATCTCTATCGAGTTAGGTAGTAATTTTTCAGGGAAATCGAGGAAAAACCTATCCACTTCATCTTACGTGTCACCGTTAGACGAAATCTTCCCTGATAAAAGCTTATAAAAAACCGTTGTAGAATTCGTTCATCTCCTGTCACATCTGTTTCTCTCGTAAAATATTCGATGTTGAAATGTAAAATTTCCCTATAGTTGGACCTTGAAAAGAAGATTCTGGAGGAACCAGGCTTGGTAGCAAAAGGAATTTTCAATTTATGTGGCCTCCATTTAAAACGGTTAGTTGAAATAGTAAATAATTTTACTCCATGGTAGGAAGTATTTGGTACTCACATTTGCAGATTCTGGGCTTTATTTTTTCAACAAACAAGTACCTTCGAATGGGTTGGCGTCCATATTTACCTGAAATTTACAAATATTAGTCGAGAATTGGGATATAAAGACCAATAGGTAAAGGGTCATTATGGTGTTAGAGGCACTGCTTTGAATTTAATTGGAACTTATTTGAATAATCGATTTCAAAGAGTATTTTACAACAATGATTCATCTGAGCTGAGACCCATCAACCTAGGTGTACCGCAGGGATCGGTTCTGGGTCCACTCTTCTTCGTGATTTATATCAATTATCTATATATTCTTATGGCAGTTATTCGTCTCTTGATAATTAGACTGAAAAAGTACAAGAGAATTAATTAATGAGTATTCTTAGTTTAAATAGAGATATGACCTAAAAAGTTAAAACTAGTGAGAATAAAGTCACTGGCATTTTTTTTATTGATTGATGAAATAACTATAAATGAATACTGTTCACTCTAATAGGTGTGCGGCGGATCTAATACCGATAAGAAAACAACTACTTTCCTGACTAATACCGTAACGATCATTGTATTCATTGGAGTTTGCATCATTGACAAGTGGATGAAGAAACAAAAAACACCAAGTTCCCAAACCTTTATGTTTTATATTTCTAGATAATTAAACTAGTACAACTGAAAAGTGTCTGGAATATGAGAATGATATAATTTATACGATACATGTCTCTGAGGCATACGTCAAAATACGTTTTTTGGGTATTTCAACTTTTATTTCTTCCAGTATTTCTCTTTTTCCAGTAATACATTTTTAATACTATCGAATAACTTTCTGATGGCTCATATCGGACAAGTGGCCAGGCCCTCACTGTACTTGAGAGAGGTTCTCAGACCAGGAAACCATCTTGAATCGGGCGTAATTTATGTTGGCAAAGAGGCACCCACTTGAAGCGCCACGAGGGCCAATTTAAGGGAGCGCCTCGCTGGATTCCTCGGACCATTCAACCGAGAGATTGTTTATCCTTTGTTCTTACCAGAGACAAATGTAATTGATGTTATTTTGTTTGGCCAATTAAACATCCAGTGCATAGCAGACAATTATCATTAGTTTTTTCCTCAGATTAATGACTAGGTTTGTATGTGGGCTTTCAGAACACGCTTATTCCCCACATGTTATGTTTACTATATTTTTTTACTTTCCCATTTTAATGATGCTTACGTAAATTGGAGAAGCTGAAAATGTATGATTAAAAACGTATCAATACTATCCACCCTTAAAAACTACCAGAAAAAATCGCCGATTTAGTTTGTAGTGACAAAGGTATAATATACTTCAACCCCTACTCCCCAGATCAACCCCCTCTACTACAGGGTGAGTCAACAGAATTCCCGTGGTCAATGGCTCCGTTGTGAATCACTATTTCGAGTTTTTATATATTTTTTTTTGCCAAACGGACCATTTAAGACTATCTTCCAAAATTAATTACATTCAACCAGGGTGCATCATTGAAGCGTGGCTAACCACAGTTGAACTTTTTCAAATAAAACACCCAGTATATTTTCATATATTCCGATCCGCTGTTGGCTACTCAACGATTTTGTCAAATTCCAATTCCGTTTCGACGTTGCCAAGTTAAAAAAAACAATTTTGTAGACTATCGCCTATTTCTCATTTCGAGATAAGTATTTAGTGAGAATAATTCGGGACTCGTTAGTCGTTATGGTGGTGTTCATTGCCAATACTGTGAATTTGGAATAAATTGTACAGGATGTTCGGTACAATAACACAAACTTGGCCATTTTAAAACATCGATATTTTGATTTTTCAAATGGAACACCCTGTATATTTTCATTTCAATCAACTCCTTTTTAATGACTCTACATTTTTCATTACCGATATCATGTACCTAAAACAACCCGTTTCCGAGATATTCTGGTTTAAAGGAATTGTTTAATAACAAATCAACAATCTTCAAGAGCATTCTTGGCAATTTATGAATAACCAGCATATTAAAAGACATTTTCAAATGTCCCTATTTTTTCTAGTTTAGTAATCCAAGACTGCAGCTGAAAAAATGACTTGAAATCGGAATTTGTAGAGGTAACTGTCAAACTACAATCCAGTTGTGTTAACAATTGAGGCATTATGAATTATTAATTATTGTTTAGAGGTCCGAATGGTTTATGATGGTAACTGCTTATTGGCATCTAGATTATACGAACAAAAGTTTCCTGAGAGAAGACATCCAGACCAGCGAGCATTTCGAGACCTCAAAACAAGATTTGAGGAAACCGGAAAAGTATTTTACAATAAGTTTGAACGTGCTTGTCCTGTAACGAATGATGAACATACTTTTTTCTACAACCCTTTACGAAAAGACGTCATTTTGTAATAGAATACCTTCAGCAAAAACGTGATTTTTCGCAAGTGAGAGAAATTCTGATAACGTTAACTTTCGTTTCTAGTGACGAAAGTTAAATTTATATTTTCAATCATTTCTCGCCCTCGTATATAATGTTTTGATGACTTTAAATTATTAATAAACAAAGCCACGAATCATTTCTATAATTAGAATGGATTTTTTTTACTTTTGTTTAATTAAAAAGCAAAATAGAATCGTAAATATACCGTGAGATTTAAAAATAATTTATATCTAATTACCTGGTTTCATTAGTTTGACGTTCCTCGTTAATTGTTTAGACTGTTTGCACTGAAAGCATTGTTAGTTTTTTAAGTTATCATGATTTCTGATTCGGAAAGTGATTTCGATTTTCCAAATACACCCCCAGAAATAGCAAATCAAGCTGAGGAAACCTCTTTGGAATTATTATCAGTAAAATCTAAGAAGAGATATGAAGAAATATATGCAAAATTCATGGATTGGAGAGTTTATAATCACGTAAATTCATTTTCGGAAACTGTGCTTTTTGACAACCATCCACAAAATACGCAATTTGGATGGTTGTCAAAAAAAATTATTCCTTCCACATTTCTGGGTTCTACTAGATATGGACAAAATAAATTCAAGATTCTTTATTAACTACCAGAACGGAAAGTGTACTAGACAGGTTGTGGGAATAAATAAATTCAGTGAATTTCCTCTGCAAATAGCTCAATATTTAAACTTGCCTGATCCCCAAAAATATACTGGGCATTGTTTGCGTAGAACTATTAGTGGATGCAGGAGGTGATTTACTTCAATTAAAAAAGCATGGAGGCTGGAAATCTAGTAACGTTACGGAGGGATATGTTGATCAATCAGTTAGCAGCAAAAATCAAATACAAACCAAAATTTTACAATCTATACAAAATACAACGCTATCCGATTACGGCGCATCTTCATCTGGAGTGACATCAGTTAACAACATAACAGATGTGGCATCGTCTACCTCAATACATAAAAATCTTGATTATAATATTCCTATAATTTTGAATAATTGCTCGAATGTAACAATTAAACAATATTTAAATCATACGTATCGTTTAAAAAAATTATGTTATTTTTAAAATAAAATATTTGTTCATCGTTCTTTTTTAGCATATTATTATGATATAAACAGAGTTGTAGAAAGAGTATAGTGTTTCACTCGTCGAAAACATTTTTTGAATCTCGTGAACATTACCAGCTTCGGCTGGTAAACTGTTCTCTCGCTTCAAAAAAATTTTACTTTCGTCACTCGTAAAACAATATACTGTTAAATATTGCATATTGCATATTATCGAGAATCCCCATGTGAGAACACGTATTTTGAGTAAGGAGTTGGGAATATCTCAAAGTAGTGTTTCTCGGATGGTGAGAAAATGCAATTACCATCCATATCATATGCAGTTAATGCAAGAGCTGACTGAAAGAGATTTTCCAAAGCGAATGCGGTTTTGCCAATGGGGGTAAATACAATCAACCAAGAACATGCTTTTTTTAGTATGTTCTATTTTCGGACGAAGCCACGTTTTACAACAATGGCCATGTGAATCGGCATAATATGCACTATTATGCAACTGAAAATCCTCATTCCGTTATATATGTCAATCACCAACAACGTTAGTCACGGAATGAAAATAATAATAAAAACTTTTTAAAAAAATTAAACCGACGAAATACGGAACTGAAAACAAAAAAATTAAATAAACCTCCTGAGTCTCAATAACTAAGCTCCTAAACTAATGTAACTAATTTTGAGTCGACGCCAAACAAACAAGCAAATTAATTAGGTAAGTAATGATGGTATCGAGTTGCGCGGTGACATTCTGATAATTTTTTTGAAGAAATTCAATGATCTTCGTTGATCGTTCGTTTGGCGCCGACTCAAAATTAGTTACTCACATTAGTTTAAGAGCTTAATTATTGAGACTAAGAAGGTTTATTTTATTTTTTACTTTTCAGTTCCGTATTTCGTCGGTTTAATTTTTTGTTAAACAGTTTTTATTTTTCAATTTTTTGTGGCTGAAATCTACTAATTACTACCTACTTGTTTTTTGATTACTTCCAATATACTTACTTACCCACCTTACTTCAACTATTACCAGTTAAATAATATGATTATCTACTTTTACTATTTGTTGTAATATAAATTATTTTTGTCGTTCTGGTTAGTTTATTTCATTACTTTGTATATCATTCCATCCTCTCATAGAATATAATGATTGTGACGGATGAAGGAGGACAAAAATAATGACATTAGTGATCTGTCATTGTCAACTACATATGTGTGCCAATGTTCACAAGTGAGAAATCAATTATCCCCTATTTTTCTACCCGTAAGGGTGGATAATTCCATTCGAAATCCAAATATGATCAACTATGAGGTATACCCTATCTAATAAAAAAAGGATCATTCAAATCGAAGAACCCAGTACAAAGTTATGCCTGATAGAATCGGTTAACGGACCAGTATTCAGAGGGTGAGTGATCAATATCCTTCATTTTGCTACCCTTAGGGGTGGATTCCATCTTTCAAATTCAAATGGGACCAACTTCGAAGTACACCCTATCCACTGAAAAAAGAATTATCGGAATCGGACGTCTAATTAAAAAGTTATGCGTGGTCATAGATTAAAAAAAAATATACGCGTCGAACAGAGAACCTCCTTCTTTTTGGTTTCGTCGGAAATGGCTGTTTTACTAAAACATAGTAAGGTTCACTTATCCAAAAGTATTACTTTTCAGATGATTAGTAACTAAATAATAGCATTGCTGGTTTAAAGGATGTCAACTGGCATGTCAGTCAGTCGGTCGTTGAAAGGGGATGAAATTTTTACGTTGCAGAATACAAAATATTCACAATAATTGAGATATGAATTTATTCCATTATTTTATAGACTGTATTAACTTGAGATGGGAAACTCGAAGCTGAACAACCCTTTGAAATTTTCGAATTCGAGTTCCAGATTAGGTGCGTCACTCTGTCTAAAACCGAAAATCTCGTGTGGGATATAGACTAGGAGGAATCGGCGCATGAGTACCGAAAACTATTCCACCTCAATTTTTTTATGCGATCCTCTTCAAATTGCCCTACTGATGATACAAATGCATGTTGCCATGGGGCAACCCCGTGCCATATTGTTTAAACCGAAATTGTTTAAACAATTGCAAGGAATTGTTATTTTTCAACCGGACAATTTTTTTTTATATTCTTTATGGAAATACAAATTAAAAAGTTCCCATGACTTTTCACGATAAAGTTAATATTTTCAGAGATATGAATTTTTAAAGGTTCAAAAAATCTCATATTTGGGTACTTTTGACCCATGAAAAATATATAAAAAAAATAAATTCGAAATAATATTTTTTTTTTAATTCTTTATACAATAGTAAATAACATTCTTAATAGAGATTTAAAAAAATTTCATTGATTATACCTGTTTTTTAATTATCAATTTCGCGCGCTCACAAGTATGCATCGCTTACCTTTAAGTATCGCCGTCTCTCTCTGACTCATGCGCTGCATCGGCCTCTCTGTTTCCTGAATCATTATTTATCATTTATCTTAAAAACTATTAACTTTTTTAAGATTGTTAAAGAGACCAATGTTATTAACAATTAAATTGTCTACAATTTGTTTTCTGGAATCAATTTTACAAACGTTATTTAAGCATGAATCGGAACATGTAATTAAAATTAGTTTTTTATCAGTTTATATTATTTTTTTGTTATTATCATATTTTCTTTTCTTGGGAACAACTAAAAACGACATGACACTCACATTAATTGTAACGAAAAATCACAACAACTGAAAATGTAACCATCTAAAAATGTCAATAATACACGTAATCACTGCAATCAATGCAACAACGTTTCACAATCTTACATCTTAAACGAAATAAAAAAGACTGAATAACTATGAGCAAAAAACAAAGAATGATCAGTTGAGAATTGACAGGCACTAACTTGTATGTTCATTTTAAATGCTCTATATCTATATCGATATAATCGACAATTTTGTCACAAGAACAAACGAAGATCTTGAGGTTTTATACAAAGAGTAACCTTGAGAAAATAAAAAACAAAAAAAATATTTTCCTTACTTAGGCAAAATCATATACACATCATGATACATATACATATAAGTATTTTTTATGTTATTATTTTTCAATTCGAACATTTAAGTGCTTACCAATATCTTTTCAATATTTATATATAATTGCGATTCCAAAAAATTTTAAATACCATTATATATTATTATTGTTGATAAAAATTCATAAATTACTATGATAATAACAAAAAAATTATATAAACTGATAAAAAAGTAATTTTAATTACATGTTCCGATTCATGCTCAAATAACGTTTGTAAAATTGATTCCAGAAAAAAATTTGTCAAAAACAAATTGTAGACAATTTAATTGTTAATAACATTGCTCTCTTTAACAATCTTAAAAAAGTTAATGGTTTTTAAGATAAATGATAAGTAATGATTCAGGAAACAGAGAGGCCGATGCAGCGCATGAGTCAGAGAGAGACGGCGATACTTAAAGGTAAGCGATGCATACTTGTGAGCGCGCGAAATTGATAATTAAAAAACAGGTATAATCAATGAAATTTTTTTAAATCTCTATTAAGAATGTTATTAACTATTGTATAAAGAATTAAAAAAAAATATTATTTCGATTTTTTTTTTATATATATTTTTCATGGGTCAAAAGTACCCAAATATGAGATTTTTGAACCTTTAAAATTCATATCTCTAAAAATATTAACTTTATCGTGAAAAGTCATAGGACCTTTTTTATTTGTATTTTAATAAAGAATATAAAAAAAATTTGTCCGGTTGAAAAATAACAATTCCTTGCAATTGTTTAAACAATTTCGGTTTAAACAATATGGCACGGGGTTGCCCCATGGCAACATGCATTTGTATCATCAGTAGGGCAATTTGAAGAGGATCGCATAAAAAAATTGAGGTGGAATAGTTTTCGGTACTCATGCGCCGATTACTCCTAGTCTAATACTATTTTCGTAGTTATTTCATCAGTATTTTTTACGGTAATTCAAATCAGTTTGAGTGAGTAATAAAAACTACAGTTACAGAATTGATTTACGGACATGAATAATTCACCGAGTGCGCGTATCTTCCTCACTGATGATAGTAATAATGTCTTCAGACACAACTTTTAAAATCCAAATTCCGATACTTATGCGTTAATGGCCAGTCTCGTTCGAAAAGCGCTCCAGTTTTTTTCGAGCTTTCGAGAATGCACGGTGGTTATCGTTCCTCTATAATTATAGTTATTATATTCAGTATCTTCTCGCACTTCGGCTGTGGGAAAACAATGGAGCCACTCTTGACACACATTCCTTTTCTCAAGAAGTGAATTAAGTTTTAACCTCACCGATTAACGCACAAAGAAAGTCGATTTAATTTATCATTCGGTGAGAATTTCGCAGGTCATTGTCATGAATCATTTTAATTTTGATTTGTATTGGGAGAAAACGTTTTTCGCTATTTTGTTTTTATGCGGAGTAGTCCAGATATAACGAGTATGTATTATACCGTGTGTGCATTTATGGCGTAAATATTTAATATACAAAAAGCCATAACATTAAATTACTTATACAGTGCTTCTCAAAAGTCCCCTCCCCACCTCTTATTTTTGGAACGATTATACATAAACAAGTGAAATTTGGAAACTGAATATTAATGGTTGTAAACTTCCCTACTAGTGATGATAGATGACGAAATCGTCAAAGATGACGTCACAAGACCATTGTGACCAATAATTTTGGATGGAAACCTACGGCAAGCGACACCTCTTTTGAAAGGTATCGAAAAAACCTATTCAATTATACTAATTTTGTTTGTGTTTATGGCAGTTTTGGCAACTCGCTTTTTAAAAACGCGAAGGTGTGATGAATTAAATCAGTTAATACTAAAATTCCAAATTCAAGCTCCGCCTCTGGATAGTTGTCAAATAAGCTGACGTTAGTCTCCCTAATTCGACGTTTTTGTAATTGTCCAAGTTTTTGTACATTTAATAATTTGTGTATTGTTGATCGAATGTTTAACTGTTTTAACAGCTTTTGGTACTTTAAATATTTTTGTACATTTTAATAATTTGTTAAACTGTTGTGAGCCGAACGTTTAAGCGCTTCAAGAAGCGAAATGGTACGTGATTCAGGTGATAAAGTAGCAGCGATCCTAATTCTTGGTGAAACTGGACAAAATATTCATGGAGCAGAACGCATTTTTAATGAGAGGTTTCCCGATCGCCCCGTTTCGAGGACTTATTTAAGGGAGTTTCTTCGTAAGTTTGGAACAACGGGTAGTATTAATGATGCGAAACGATCTGGCAGACCACAAATTTCTGATGAGAAAAAAAATTATATACTGGCAGAAGTAATAGTTAATCCTACTTCTTCAACAACTCACGTCACATCTACCTGTGAAGTCAGTCGAAGTACAGTACACAGGGTGTTGAAAAAAAAACAAATTTCATCCATACAAATTAAAAATGGTTCATCAACTCTCAGACGACGACCCAGACCAAAGACTAGAATTTTGTGAAAATATGGAAACTAAAATTAACCAACAGCCAGACTATGTCAAAACGATTTGTTTTATTGACGAAAGTACTTTCTATCTAAATGGAAATGTAAATACACAGAATGTGAGGTATTGGAGTGACGCAAATCCTCACCTGTTTCGTGAAACACATACCCAATTTCCCCAGAAGGTGAATGTTTGGGCAGGTATCCTGGGAAACCACATCGTTGGGACTAATTCAACTGGTGAGGTTTATCTGGAGCTGTTGCAAAACGCAATAGAACCGTTAATCCTTGAATTCAGATGAATTCGGCAATTTGGAAATAACATTCCAACAGGATGGTGCTCCTCCATACTATTACGGTGCAGTAAGAAGGTATTTGGATGAGGAGTATCAGAATAGATGGATTGGACGACGAGGTTCAACGGAATGGCCAGCTCGATCACCGGACCTCACACCTTTGGATTTTTTTCTGTGGGGGTACCTTGAATCGAAGGTTTACGCCACTGAACCTGACAATATTGACGTTTCAAAACAACGTATTGTTGCAGAATGTGAGGCTGTTTCCGCAGATGACACATTTGCAAAAGTACGAGAAGAGTTTAAAAATAGGATATTTCACTGTCAGGAAGTAAATGGAGGTCACTTCGAGCAATTTATTTAAGTAGATACTGATTCTTAAATCTGTAATTAATATCATACTGAATGGAATTTAAATTTTAATGTTTACTAATGAGCCATTAAAACTGCCATAAACACAAACAAAATTAGTATCATTGAATAGGTTTTTTCGATACCTTTCAAAAGAGGTGTCGCTTGCCATAGGGTTCCATTTAAAATTATTGGTCACAATGGCCTTGTGACGTCATCATTGACGATTTCGTCATCTATCATCACTAGTAGGGAAGTTTACAACCTTTAATATTCAGTTTCCAAATTTCGCTTGTTTATGTATTCGTTCCAAAAATAAGAGGGGGGGGAGGGGACTTTTGAGAAGCACTGTATTTTCTATAATGATGGTTTCTAGAAAAATAAAACTCTTCATATTCCTTCATTGCAGTATCTCACCTTCGAAGTGATAACAGTAAATTGAATCATCAAACAAGTTTGTGAATCTACATGTTCAGATGTGGTTACCACTATTATATACAGGGTGAGTCAGAATAAGACCGACAAACTTCGACTACAGATTCCTCACCTCATTTCGAGGTGAAAAGTTGCTATCAAGGTATGTCGTAAAATGCATCCCCTCTGAAATACAGGATGTCGAAAGTACGAAAAATTTTTTTTTCAACTTGGTACACTAATCAATGTTTATCAACGTGCTAATTTGAAGTTATAAATTTTTATTTTCGTAAATCAGTGGCGAAGTTACGATGGTATGTGGTCATATGTTCCTTCATATTTTCTTGGGACAAGTGAAAGGACAAATGAGAGTTTGACATCAGCTTATCGGCTTATCGATACTCAACCTAAAAGTCATAAACATTCCATGTGCCTAAAAGTGGAGGTTTCTGAGATAATTGAGAAAAACTGAAGATATGTCCTTAGTAGAGACATCATTTCCTATGTGCAATAATCGCATATAGCTAATTTCTTACAACATATCGGAATATGTGTCAACCTCCTGAGCATTTTTTTGATGTTGGGAGAATCGGAAACATAGTTCGAGTGAGTCAGAATGAGACCGATAACTCCATTTTTTCATTCATCATATTTGATCGAATCGATACAGATCAACTGACAAACAAACCCAACCTCAAATTCATAATACTCCATTTAGATAAGAGTTAAGGTCTGAAACAATGTTTGCGAAAAACTGAAGATAAGTACTCTTAATTTGTTGAAATTTATGTTGGAGTATCATTATCAAAGCCATTTCTGATTGAATTATCTAGGAAAATATTATCCAATCAACATGTTTTTGTTGAAGAAAAACAATTATTGTGTATTAATATCTACTTAAATGATTTCTTTCGATTCGTGATAACTAGTTACAAAGTCGAGCCTTTCATGCTAGTTTGTGGTAGGCCACCACTAATCAACGCATAAAACATACACGAATTTTGGAACTAAACAGAACAAAGCCTTTTTTCATTGTTCCCGGTAGAAACACACTGATATATCGATACTTACATTAGACATAATTGAAAGTAACAGATATGCATTTCGTTTATGGTGAAACAGGGTGAAATGCCAGATCCACTGCTGAATTATATCATCATAGATATACAAACAGACATCATCCGCATTTCACTACTTCTATAGCTGTGCTTCGACGATTGAAAAAAACGAGGTCCTTTAAATTCAGTAAACACCATTGTGATGCGAATAGAACAAGAAGAGATAATGTTACGGAAGAACAAATGCTTGAACAATTAGCAGCAGATCGTTCTACCAGCACTCGAGTTATTTCGTATAGGTTACAAGTGTCACAATCAACAGTAAGTCTGGTAGCACGTAAACAACTATTGTATCCATTTCGACTACGAAAGGTGATGGCCCTAGATGCTGGTGATTATGGCCCTCGTAGATTCTTTTGTAAATGGTTTTTAAGGATGTATGAAGGAGCAAACGACTTTCCTATTCACGGATGAGACATGTTTCACAAGAGATGGATATTTCAATAGTGGGAACAGACATTTATGGGATGAGCAAAATCCGCATGGAATGTTTCAAAAAGGCTACCAACAAAAGTTTTCAGTGAATATTTGGGTAGGAATTATCGAAAATCATGTTGGACCATATCTTCTTCCTCCCTGTTTGAATGGGCAGAACTACCGAGTGTTTCTTGAACATGTTTTACCTGGGCTACTTGAAGACGTACCTCTATTGGTTCGTCAAAGAATGTGGTATCAATATGACGGAGCACCGGCCCATTTCCAACGAATCGTTCGTCAATTTCTTGATCAAACATTCCATGATCGGTGGATAGGTAGACGTGGTCCCATACAATGGCCTGCACGTTCTCCGGATTTAACTTCACTAGACTTTTTTTGTGGGGATACCTTAAATCCCTAGTGAATGAAACACCTGTAAAATCTGTGGAATATTTAACAGCAAGAATTTTAGCAGCATGTACTACACCAGGAATATTCCAAAGCGTGCGACAGTCGATGATACGGAGATGCCAATTGTATATTGAACAAAATGGTGGTCCATTTGAACATTTGCTTTTATGCCTTGTTTGTTTATATGTAGTGTACCCTCTAAACCGTTTCTATCATTTAAGTAGATATTAATACACAATAATTGTTTTTCTTCATTAAAAACATGTTGATTGGATAATATTTTCCTAGATAATTCAATCAGAAATGGCTTTGATAATGATACTCCAACATAAACTTCAACAAAATTAAGAGTAGGTACTTATCTTCAGTTTTTCGCAAAAATTATTTCAGACCTCAACTCTTATATACGTGGAGTATTATGAATTTGAGGTTGGGTTTGTTTGTCAGTTGATCTGTCAAAACAATCATATGCAAGAAAGTATGGTAAATGTGAATCCGCGACATCGATTCGATCAAATAATATGAGGAATGAAAAAATGGAGTTATCGGTCCCATTCTGACTCACCCGTACTATGTTTCCGATTCTCCCAACATTAAAAAAATGTTCTGGAGGTTGCTACATATTCCGATATGTTGTAATAAATTAGCATTATGCGATTATTGCACATAGGAAATTATGTCTCTACTAAGGACATATCTTCAGTTTTTCTCAATTATCTCAGAAACCTCCACTTTTAGGCACATGGAATGTTATGACTTTTAGGTTGAGTATCGAAGAAACGAAACTGATGTCAAACGCTCATTTGTCCATTCACTTGTCCCAAGAAAATATGAAGAAACATATGACAACATACCATCGTAACTACGCCACTGGTTTACGAAAATGAAAAATTATAATTTCAAATTAGCACGTTGATAAACCTTGATTAGTGTACCAAGTTTCAAATTTTTCCTTCAGGAATTTTGTAGAAAACAAATTAAATCTTAATTTTTTTCGTACTTTCGACACCCTGTATCTTAGAGGGGATGCATTTTAGGACATACCTTTATAGCAACTTTTCACCTCGAAATGAGGTGAGGAATCTGTTGTCGGAGTTTGTCGGTCTTATTCTGACTCACTCTGTATAGAAATAATATTGTGTTAGAAAGTTTTAAAAAAAAAAAGTTTTAAAAAATATGCAGAGAATGTGTTGAAAAAGTTTTTAAAAAAGTGTCTTTCTATGACAAGGGACCTGTGAACCCATGAAACACTGTTGGGCCATTTTTAATACTACTGGGATAACCCTGTTCCGAGCTACATACTCCATTAAGAAGATGAAGATTGCCGCACAGAGTATTTTTCAATGAATCATGTCTATTAGATTTGTGTTTTTGTCTTGGTTTATCTAGCGGTAAACTCAAGATTGATAACTTTTTCCGATGTTGCTTAAAACCTGGGATTATGGATAGATTCCTCACTGAGATTTCAGAAGCATGTATCAGAATGTAAAAAGGGATCCATCTGTTAACTGAATCATTCTTTTGTTGAACTCCAATCTCAGGAGAATACTCTGCAACTTTCAACTATGGTTAACCTACGGTCCTTGTTCAACGGCATGTGATGCACAGAGGATTCAAAAAATACAAAATCAATGTTTGCTGTTTATTTTTACAACCTATCCAACGTAAGACCATTGAACTCCATACCAAACTCGATGAAAGACAAATCTGTTTCAACTTTCCACAAGACGAAGGCGTAGAATATATTATATAGAAAATATTTCTCAAAAACATCTCGAATTACCACTTTGAAGTGACAATTGTCACTTTTAACTGACAATTGTCACTTTGAACTGACAATAGTCACTTTGAGGTGACAATTGAAACTTTGAACTGACAATTGTCATTTTGAAGTGACAATAGTCACTTTGAACTGACAATTGTCACTTCGAAGTGACAATTGTTAGTTCAATTGTCACTTCAAAGGGACAATTGTCAGTTCAAAGTGACAATTGTCAGTTCAAAGTGACAATTTTCAGTTCAAAGTGACAATTGTCACTTCAAAGTGGCAATTCCAGATGTTTTCGAAAGTGACAATTGTCATTTTGAAGTGACAATTGTCACTTCGAAGTGACAATTGTCACTTCAAAGTGACAATTGTCAGTTCAAAGTAGCAATTCCAAATGTTTTTGAAAATTATTCTGTTGTTGGCCCTTCTTCGCCTTCGTACCTTTAAGAAACTAATATTCCCACATATTGGAAACAAAGCCAATATTAAATAACTTGCCAACTTCAACAAGTTCACTTACCTTGTTGTCCACAATAAAATTATAGAAATTAATGGACTCTTAAGTGTTAATTGTTTAATCATCAAAGGTAGTTTCCCCAAGGGAGTTTCAACAAAGTTTATAAGATATTTCATCATTACTATCATTATCTTATGAGAGCGATTATCGTCAACTTCAAAGCCCCGCCGAAGCGACCGACGTTAGAGTATTTATTGAATGAGTTCGAACATAAATCGAGGAATAAATACTACCTCGCGGGTTCGAGCGAGAAAGTTTAACGCATATGGCCTAAGGGCATACTGGTCGGTATCTGTACTCGAAGTCCTTGAACTTACTCACGACACACTTGCCTCAACGAGATGTAAAAAGTCTATTCGATTCGGTGGAAAAGTGAATGACCAAGCCCAATCAGGTGGCTGCATGAAGAATCAATTCAATTATTTGACCCAGATAGAAACATATAATGGGGGACCACTTCGATCAACAGTCCATCATAGATATGAAACAATGCGAGTACTTCCAAAAATTTAGTATAAATAATATAAAAATTATTTGTTTGAAAATATGAACAGGATGTTCATAAAATCAGATGGGAAGTAGTTGTTTTCTGTTAGAAATTCACAAAAATTAACTGCTTTTTTATCGTGTGTTTTTCAATTCACAGAAAAATCTTTCTATTCAATATTCAATTGAGAATGTTTCCCTTTTCAATATGAAAATGTTTTGTTGGATGTATGGCGTACGTCATTCTGTTCATATATGTATAAGTGAGTAACAGATTTGAAAAATGAATGACCTATTTACTTCATGCAATAAACATTCATGTACCTGAAGTAAGACTACGTAGGAGAAATCATAATATTTTCTATGTTGACGTCACATCTTCCTCATTTTTTGAGAGATGCCAAAGAGTTGTAAGTGATTATGATATTTTTATTTCCAGTACTAGTGAAATTAAAGGCTGTTCCATCTCCTTAATACTCTAGACTCAATAGCTATAGGCTAGCACGATTATTAATATTTCAAAGGTTGTTATGAATGTCTTGATTTTATCTTTTATCTTATCTTATATCTTATCTGTTATCTTATCTGTTACCTTATCTGTTATCTTTCATCTTATCTTTCATCTTATCTTTCATCTTATCTTTCATCTTATCTTTCATCTTATCTTTCATCTTATCTTTCATCTTATCTTTCATCTTATCTTTTATCTTATCTTTTATCTTATCTTTTATCTTATCTTTTATCTTATCTTTTATCTTATCTTTTATCTTATCTTTTATCTTATCTTTTATCTTATCTTTTATCTTATCTTTTATCTTATCTTTTATCTTATCTTTTATCTTATCTTTTATCTTATTCTATCTTTTATCTTATCTTTTATCTTATCTTTTATCTTATCTTTTATCTTATCTTTTTATCAACTGTATTTTTCAAGTATTTTTAATTTTTTAAGTATTTTTTAAAAATTTTGAGTGTATTATATCTCCTGTGTAGTGTGCAATGTATTTACTGTATAGGAACTGGCTGTCTGTAATTGGGCCTAGATCTGTTGATTTGTCAGAATAAATAAATGAATAAATCATTATTCAAAATGATTCTTCGTCCCACAAGTTCAAATTTTACGGGAATCGGGACCAGGGAGTAAAACTATTTTTTTATTGCTAACGTTTCGGAATCGTTTATTCCTTTTTCAAAGCTGAAATGACAATAGTTACATGTAGTAAACGAAAACGGAACTTAATTTCTTTGGCCCACCTTTAAAATTAAGTTAATTCTGCTTATGAATTCAACTTCAGACAATTGTTAAGAGGTGCATAATCTTCGACCCTGAAAACCCTCATACCAATTTTGAGTCTAATCGACCATAAACACAAATCTCGTCCGCCATCTTGGAGCCTGCCATTTTGTTTTTCCTCTAACAAACATTTCATAATGCATTGTCACCGAATTATGAACACTTGCCAATCGGATGTCGGAAAGTGCTCCAAAATTGCTTAGATACAAAACAATATAATTATTATTAACTTTCGGACCGTTCCTTATTATCACCCAATAGACCTACCAAAAATTTTTATTATTGAAAATATCTTCAAAATCCTCTCCTTTTCCAGATAGTTTACTGAAATAGGTTTTAAACAAAATAGGCAAAGTTACATTTGAAATAAAAGAATAAATCTCCGCCTATGGTCAGCATTTTCGATCAAAGCGCAATAGCGAAAACTTTATTCAGAATTAAAAAATACAAAAGCAAAGTTTTAAATATAAAATAATATCAAGATGAAAATCTTGATTGAAGCCTGAGACTCGAAGTGATGGCACATTTGGTGTTTCAGTTGGAGGAAACCCGAAAAACCCACAACACCATCAGAAATCAGATCATCAACTTTCATAGAAAAGACACATGCTCCCTGGGAGCTGAGAGAATCAATCTTGGAAAATACACGGCAGTCATCGAAGAGGTGCCAACAATTAGAATAAGGGTGTTTGCAATATGTCCATTGGAAATGCTGCCCCTATGAATATATCCTGGAAAAATTTACTTGATTCGTCCAAGTCTGAAGTAGAAAAGGCTCGCCTAAGATCTGTTAGTATTAAAGAATCCGGAGCTTGGCTGAATGCTCTACCTGTGGCTTCTCGGAACCCTTTAGACGACGAGTCTTTCAGAATATCAATTGGACTGCGACTGGGTTTAGATATTTGTATTCCTCATAAATGTATATGTGGTAGTGAAGTGAATCAAAAAGGAACTCATGGTTTGAGCTGTCATAGAAGTGCAGGTCGTTTATCAAGACATTATCAAGTCAATGATATCATTAAACGTTCTATGGTTTCGGCAGGTATTCCAGCTGTGTTAGAACCCCTCGGAACTAGCCGAGATGATGGTAAACGTCCTGATGGTATGACGCTGATACCTTGAAATGTGGCAAACCTTTGGTGTGGACTTCACTTGTGCTGACACAGTTGCAGCGTCTCATTTAGCAAATACTTCCAAGTCCGCAGGTGCTGCAGCAATATCCAGCGAGAAATTGAAAAGAAAGAAATATCAAAATCTTGGAAATAATTATCTTTCCATCCAATAGCTGTCGAAACTTTTGGTGTCTTTGGCCCTGAATCTCTGTCTTTATTCATGAAATTGGAAGGAGAGGGCCGCGTTACAAAAGATAAACGTTCAACGTCATTTTATATAGAAGGAAAACAACGGGACACTCTTGTAAATAATATGAATGAGGATTTAGAGAATTTGAAGGATTGGTTAGAGGTAAATAAATTGAAATTGAATGTCAAAAACGAAAGCAATGCTGATAGCAAACGGCAATGTCCGCACACAATTCGAAGAAAACAATTTGAATTTTGAAATTTATAATGAAGAAATTGAACTTGTGGATGAAATTAAATATCTGGGGGTAATAGTTGATTGTAAACTGAAGTTCGATAAACACATAAGTTATACTTGTGGTAAAATAGCTAAAAAATTGGTGTTTTGCGTAGGGTGAGTAAATATTTGATATTGTATTCTAGGAAGTTGATTTATAACACAATTATTCTACCTCATTTCAATTATTGCCCCACAATTGTATACATGGCAAGTCAGAGGAAATAGAGATTGCAGAAAATGCAAAATAGAGCCATTAGAGTTATATTACGGTGTGATTATAGAACTTCGGTTCAATCTATGTTACACACCCTGAACTGGTTGGATGTCAAATCATTCATAAAGTACAATGTTATGGTATTCATCCACAAGATCAACATAAACACATGTCCTCAATATTTAAAAAATATATTAGTAAAATTCAAAACTGTTCATGACTATGATACTAGAGGTAAAGATAATTTTGTTGTGAAGCAAGCAAAGAAAACACAGACACAGCGTTCAGTATTTTACAATGGTGTGGTGGAATATAATAAACTAGGAAACGAACTGAAGATGAGTCCACTGAATATGTTTAAGAATCATGTCAAGGACTTTATCAGAAGTGAACATATTAATGTAATATTATAATTTTGTAGTGACATATTATATATGTATTGTTGGAATGTATAGCGAAAGGCTAAATAAAATTACTACTACTACTACTACTATTTTTGATACAAAGAATTAGTATAGCAATTCTTCTTCTGTAATGGGTACAATTCCTCCATCGCATCCACTGGATGACTTATTTTATCGTCCCAATTTTCCTACGAGATACATATCAGTTATCAAAGATAATCACTCAGTACTTTCCAAAAAATCAATATCAGTTTCTCTATCACCTTCTTTGAATTACAGGAACAATGTACCTATGGATTCTTCATTAAACATGAGTAAGCCTGCCATATCAACAAGAGACTCCATTTCTACATTTGGCCTAAGAGGATTGAAGAATGTAGGAAATACCTGTTTTATGAATAGCATGATCCAGTGTCTCTCGAACACCAAGGTTTTGTTGGAATTTTTCAAGAATGGTTTTTGTATGGAGGATTTAAATACTACTACATCAAGAATGAAAGGAAATTTAGTGAAATCTTTTATATCTTTGATGGAAAATATCTGGAGTCCTGATTCTTCTCGAAAAATGGTAGATACTTCACATTTCGTCCGTCTATTCAGAAATGTTGCTCCTTCCTTCGATCATAACGTCCCAGCAGATTCGGAAGAATTTCTAAGATACCTTCTGGTAGGTTTACATGAAGATTTAAACAAGGCGAGTGCAGAGATGCATCCATCACCAAACGATTTTGTTATCACGAATGATAATCAGAAAGCTTCCATTTCTTGGACAAGATATCTGTCTACTCATAATTCCAAAATTGTGGATACATTTGCCGGTCAGCTGAAGTCTATATTGAGATGTACTTTTTGTAATTACTGCTCCGTTACTTTTGAACCTTTCTGGGTACTTTCATTAAATCCCTATTCCAGACTTGCCAAACGAAGTCGTGAATTTAACACAATGTATTGAACTGTTGACAGAAGAGGAGACTTTGACTAACGATGCGAGCCCATACCGTTCAACTTGTGGAATGAAAAGGGAATTCAAAAAGATGATTCGTATACAAACATTTCCAAAAAATTTTAGTTATACATTTAAAACGTGTTTCTTCGACGGATGGAAGTATATTTTTTTTTTTATATGTTCTGTTCCCACGAAAAGGATATCCTGTAATGTTCAGAGAACATCGGGAACCAAGGGAAAGAAGGAGGTTGGTGTTCTTCTTAAATTTCTGGAGGTTGTATGCCCGGGGAACACCTCCCTAGGCAATGAGTTCCAAAGCCTCGCAGTTCGTTGGATGAATGAGTCTTTGGAAAGTGATGTTCTGCAGGTCTCCAAAGTGACCACGAAGGGGTGTGAAGACTGAACTTGACGGGTTACTTTTGGCAATGGACCTCACGTGATTTTCCCAGGAAAGGTTATTGCTGATAGTAATACCAAGCATCGATATGGATGACTTCAGTGGTATGGTTACTCCTGACAAAGTTATGTTAGGCACAGTGAGATCGGCTTTTCTAGAGAAAAGACAGTTGTGTTTTGTTTGCATTGAATTCTACCAAGCTATTGGATCCCATTCGAGAATTGTTGCTAAGTCCATATTTACATTGTTAACATTTCTCGTTCATTTCTGGTTTCACGGGCTGATATAGGGCCCTGGAAGAGAAAGGGTATGGAGGGTACATCATCGCAAAGCGTGTACGGGACATGAAGTTGCTTTCAATAGGTCGTTGATGTGGAGTAAAAATAGTGTTGGTGCTGAATGGATCCTTGCGGAACACCAGCATTTATGAGTAGAGTGTCAGATGAAACTCCATCGACCACTACATGGAGAGACCTGTTTGAGAGAAAACTAGCAAGCAGAGAACACAGCTGAGGGGCAAGCCATAAGATGGAAGCTTGGCGAGGAGTCCCTGGTGCCAAACTCGATCGAATGCCTTGGAGATATCTAATGCCACAGCAAAGTTTCTCCATACTTTTCAATAGATAGCTGCCATATATGTGAGACGTATGCGAGCAGGTCACCAGTTGATCTCTGATGGCGGAAGCATATTGCCTATCATTGATAATTCCTGAGTCTTCCAGATATTTCATGAGCTCGATGTTGATGGCTTTTCCATGACCTTCGAATAATAGATAGCAGGCGATAGGTCTGTAGTTGCTAGGTAGGGTCTTTTTGCCTTTTTAGGGACTGGCTGTACTCTTGCAATTTTCCAATTGGACGGAAATACTCCCAAATTGTAAGAGTGGTTGAACAACTTAAAGAACAGGTGTTAGTTCAGGGACATTTCTTGAGAACAATCGGCGGGATTCCGTCAGATCCACAGGCTTTGTTGGTGTTGAGACCCAGCAAAATCTTTCTGATAGTACGTTGGCGAAAGGTGATCTCGGCATGTGACTGTCAATAGGTGTAATGTTCGGGGTTGTTTTCCGAAGAATCCAGAGTGGAATTTCCAGCAAATAGGTGCGCAAAGATATTGGCTTTTTCCGCAGTCGTTGCTAATGTTCCATCTTCTTTGGTTAGAGGAGGAAAAGAGCTGGAAGTGAAGTTTCTTCCCACAGCTTTGGGAAAGACCAAAATGAACGGGATCCGTTGGGACATTCAAAAGTTTTGATCTTATTTTGGCATTATGAGCATCTTTGAACATTCTATTGTCTCTTTGCATATGCCTCTAGCCTCAACGTATGCTGCTCTGGTCTCAGGTCCCGGATTTTTTTGCCATCGATGGTATGCTGCCTGTTTGAAGCCACAGCTCTAAGCAGTTTCTGTTAAACCAGGTCTTATCGGATGATGTTCTTCTTTCGGTATTCGGTATGTAAGTTTGCATCCCCAACATGATGATTTCAGAAATTGTCTCAGCACATCGGTTGGATCTACTGAAGAGAAACAAACTCTCTTCCATGGAAACGCTGAGAAAAAACATACGAAGACCTTCCCAGTCGGCGAATTGTAATGCCACATGAGACGGGGTGGTATTTGCTGCTCGATGGTAAATGGAAAGAGCATGTTGTGGAGATGAGGGTGTGATCAGAGTTTCCAAGTGGGGCACAAACTTCTATTCTATACGGGCGGATTGGTGGTGAGGAAAAGATCTAGTGTATTGGCAGACTGGTTGTTGACATCAGGGATGCGGGTTGGTAGCTGACCAGTTGTTCTAGACCATGAGTGATGGCAAGGCCTCAGCTTGACGACCTGCATCATCTGTTTTGTTAGAAATTTGAGCCGGCAGCATTATGTACATTAAAGTCCCCATGATTATGGTTTCAGCTGTTGGATGGTTTTCCTGAATGTAGTCCAGTTTGAGTGATAAAACTCAAAGAGGTTGTTATATGAAGGTTCATTAGGTGATAGGTAAAGGCAGCAGAGGAACTTAGTCACTTTGGTATCAGATAGCTTAAACCACATCACATCAAAGTCTTTCTGTTCCAAACTCTCTTCACGCTGGCATGAAAGGTTAGCCTTAGCGTAAAGGCAGACTCCACCTTTGAACCTGAATCGAGAATGGAGTTCGTAACCAGGACAAAGCATATGGACTTTGTTGGTGGACGAGTTTACTTGTGTTTCTGTTAGAGCCAGAATATCCGGTTTTTTCGTCTGTAGGTGATGGTGGACGTCATTGATGTTCTTGTTGAGTCCACGGATGTTGCAAAAATTAATCTTCAATGTTGAGTCCCCGAGTAACCTTCTCGCCCGGAAACTGAATGGAGAGGTATTTTACTTCCGGAGTGTTTTACTCTAGGAGACTTCATCATTATTACTATTAGCTGAAAATAAAGGAGGAATTGGGGAAAAGGAAAGAGGGAGACCGGAAAGTATCGACCGAACACTGAAACATGGAATGATCCATTTCACAGCACACAAAGTCGATATGGTGGTATTTCACCGGGCGATGAGACCATCTTCCACCTACAGTTATCCTTTTAGTCGCCTCTTACGACAGGCAGGATTTACCCTGGGGCTATTCTGAAGCCGACCCCATACAATGTGATTAATTTTCCCAGATTAATTTTCCCATACAAAATTTGAATTTGGACCAATATTCTGCTCAGGATGGAATGAATACTCTTTATAATATCTACGCCATATCTAATCATAGCGGCAGCATTTCCAATGGACAATATACTGCATATTGCAAGCGCAATTATGTTTTAACAAGGGTAGATGATAAACCCCATCCTCAATCAACTACTATATCAACATCCGATTTCTAAATAGAGCAGACTGAGCTCGACAAAATGTTTCCATCTCATGTAGCATACACCGTACATAAAAACCAGACTAGATAGTTTCGATCTCGTAATTATTTGAGTGTCACCACATATCTGAATAATGTTGTGTTTTGGATCAAGTCTTCGAAGAGAACCTTTAAAACGGCCACTCCTATTTTACGTTCTCTTTCAACATTCTACAAGTATACGACGGCGGGCTATTATAAAAAGTCGCTTATAAAAAAAGTATACGGCGTATATTATCTCAACATTACAGACGGTGTTTCTGTAATTTACTGCTGCCACCTGTGCAAGGTGAAAGTCGTGACCGAAGATAATGCACAAAAACAATCAACACTTGGTGCTGATAAGATTTGTATCTTTTGGAGTGATTACACGGAAAAAATTATGTCGCTTCTTCATCGAGTTTGGGTCAGTATCAGCTATGACTGTCTCCACATTGGTAATTACTCGTCGAATCGCTTCCGACTGAGTCGCGCTGTTTGATCGCGTTGCCGAATCTCTGTTAAATGTTTGTATTAGTTAAAGCAACAGAGATATAACGTTTTGATAGTTTAAAGTTCTTAGAATTTCAGTAGGTTCAGTGGAATTCTTTTCGATTTTAAACGAGCTTCGAACATTGATAATAACAATAGGAATGATCAAACACACTGCTTGTTGTCAATGAACAAAATAGAGTATATACATTTTTCCATTTTGTAGAGTTTGTAGAGTTCAATTCATTTGAAAAAAAAGCTTGTCCCACGGACTTTAATTCCTTTTCTGATTTTTAACCGACGAAACCAAAAAGGAGGAGGTTCTCTATTCGACCCGTATATTTTTTTATGTATGATCACGCATAACTTTTTACTGAGGCGTCCGATTCCGATAATTCAGTGGATAGGGTGTACTTCGAATTTGGTCCCATTTGAATTGAAAAGGTGAAATCCACCCCTAAGGTAGCGGAATGAAGGATATTGATCACTTGGTCGTATGGGGTCGGCTTTAGAATAGCCCCATGGTAAATCCTGCCTGTCGTAAGAGGCGACTAAAAGGATAACCGTAGGTGGAAGATGGTCTCATCGCCCGGTGAAATACCACCATATCGACTTTGTGTGCTGTGAAATGGACCATTCCATGTTTCAGTGTTCGGTCGATACTTTCCGGTCTCCCTCTTTCCTTTTCCCCAATTCCTTCTTTATTTTCAGGTAATAGTAATAATGATGAACAATAGTAATAATGATGAAGTCTCCTAGAGTAAAACACTCCGGAAGTAAAATACCTCTCCATTCGGATTTCCGGGCGAGAGGTACTCGAGGGACTCAACATTGAAAAATTAATTTTGCAACATCCGCGGACTCAACAAGAACATCAATGACGTCCACCATCACCTACAGACGGAAAACCGGATATTCTGGCCTCTAACAGAAACACAAGTAAACTCGTCCACCAACAAGGTCCATATGCTTTGTCCTGGTTACGAACTCCATTCTCGATTCAGGTTCAAAGGTGGAGTTTGCCTTTACGCCAAGGCTAACCTTTCATGCCAGCGTGAAGAGAGTTTGGAACCGAAAGACTTTGATGTGATGTGGTTCAAGCTATCTGATACCAAACTGACTAAGTTCCTCTGCTGCCTTTATCTATCACCTAATGAACCTTCTTATAACGACCTCTTTGAGTTTTTATCACTCAAACTGGACTACATTCAGGAGAACCATCCAACAGCTGAAACCATAATCATGGGAGATTTTAATGTACATAACGCTGCCTGGCTCAAATTCTCTAACAAAACAGATGATGCAGGTCGTCAAGCCGAAGCCTTCGCCATCACTCATGGTCTAGAACAACTGGTCGAGCTACCAACCCGCATCCCTGATGTCAACAACCAGTCTGCCAATACACTAGATCTTTTCCTCACCACCAATCCTGACCCGTATAGAATAGAAGTTTGTGCCCCACTTGGAAACTCTGACCACACCCTCATCTCCACAACATGCTCTTTCCATTTACCATCGAGCTGCACAATACCACCCCGTCTCATGTGGCATTACAATTCGGCCGACTGGGAAGGTCTTCGTATGTTTTTTCTAGCGTTTCCATGGAAGAGAGTTTGTTTCTCTTCAGTAGAGCCAACCGATGGCTGAGACAATTTCTGAAATCATCATGTTGGGATGCAAACTTACATACCGAATACCGAAAGAAGAACATCATCCGATAAGACCTGGTTTAACAGAAACTGCTCTAGAGCTGTGGCTTCCAAACAGGCAGCATACCATCGATGGCTAAAAAATCCGGGCCCTGAGACCAGAGAGCATATGTCGAGGCTAGAGGCATATGTAAAGAGACAATAGAATGCTCAAAGATGCCCACAAAGCCAAAATAAGATCAAAACTTGCTGAATGTCCTAACGGATCCCGTTCATTTTGGTCTTTCCAGAAGCTGTGGGAAGAAATTTCACTTCCAGCTCATTTCCTCCCTAACCAAGAAGATGGAACACTAGCAACGACTGCCCAGGAAAAGCCAATATCTTTGCGCACCTATTTGCTGGAAATTCCCTCTGGATTCATCGGAAAACAACCCCGAACATTACACCTATTGACAGTCACATGCCGAGATCAACTTTCGCCAACGTACTATCAGAAAGATTTTGTGGGTCTCAACACCAACAAAGCCTGTGGATCTGACGGAATCCGCCGATTGTTCTCAAGAAATGTGCCCCGAACTAACACCTGTTCTTTGCAAGTTGTTCAACCACTCTTACAATTTGGGGGTATTTCCGTCCAATTGGAAAATTGCAAGAGTACAGCCAGTCCTAAAAAGGCAAAAGGCCCTACCTAGCAACTACAGACCTATCGCACTGCTATCTATTATTTCAAAGGTCATGGAAAAAGCCATCAACATCGAGCTCATGAAATATCTGGAAGACTCAGGAATTGTCAACGATAGGCAATATGGCTTCCGCCATCAGAGATCAACTGGTGACCTGCTCGCTCGTCTCCTATATGGCAGCTATCTATTGAAAAGCATGGAGAAACTTTGGCTGTGGCATTAGATATCTCAAGGGCGTTCGATCGAGTTTGGCACCAGGGACTCCTCGCCAAGCTTCCGTCTTATGGCTTGCCCCTCAGCTGTGTTCTGCTTGCTGTTTTCTCTCAAACAGGTCTCTCCATGTAGTGGTCGATGGAGTTTCATCTGACACTCTACTCATAAATGCTGGTGTTCCGCAGGATCCATTCTCCCCAACACTATTTCTACTTCACATCAACGACCTGTTGAAAGCAACTTCATGTCCAGTACACAGCTTTGCCGATGATAGTACCCTCCATACCGCTTTCTCTTCCAGGGCCCCTATATCAGCCCGTGAAACCAGAAATGAACGAGGAAGAAATGTTAATAATATAAATATGGACTTGGCAACAATTCTCGAATGGGGATCTAACAACTTGGTAGAATTCAATGCAAACAAAACACAAGCATGTCTTTTCTCTAGAAAAGCCGATCTCACTGTGCCTAACATAACTTTGTCAGGAGTAACCATACCACTGAAGCCATCCATATCGATGCTTGGTATTACTATCAGCAATAACCTTTCCTGGGAAAATCACGTGAGGTCCATTGCCAAAGTGCATCCCAAAACTTGGTTTTCTGTTTCGTGCCAAGAGCTATTTCACCCCAGTCAGCTGCTTATGATCTATAAGGCACAGATCCGACCTGTCCTGGAATACTGTTCCCATATTTGGAGTGCGGCACCTAAACATATCCTGAGGCTTTGGATTCTGTCCAAAAGGGCAATTCGTCTCGTCGGTGATGCCTCGCTTACAAACTCGCTCACTTGTCTGGAACACCGTAGAAAAGTTGGCGATTTGTCTCTATTTTATAGATATTTTCATGGGCGATGCTCTTCTGAAATATCAACAATCGTTCCTGCTTTGGCAGTCTCTTCGAGATTAACCCGTCAAGTTCAGTCATCACACCCCTTCGTGGTCACTTTGGAAACCTGCAGAACATCACTTTCCAAAGACTCGTTCATCCAACGAACAGCGAGGCTTTGGAACTCATTGCCTAGAGAGGTGTTCCCCGAGGCATACAACCTTCAGAAATTTAAGAAGAACACCAACTCCTACCTTCTTTCCCTAGGTATCCACGATGTTCTCTGAACATTACAGGATATCCCTTTTCGTGGGAACCAGAACATAAAAAAAAAAAAAAACTCACCCTCTGAATTCTGGTCCGTTTCTATCAGGCATAACTTTGTACTGGGTCCTTCGATTTGGATGATTCTTTTTTTAATAGATAGGGTATACCTTATGTTTGGATTTCGAATGAAATTATCCGCCCTTACGGGTAGAAAAATAGGGGATAATTGATGTTTTTTTCACTTGTGAACATTGGCACACACATACGTAGTTGACAATGACAGATCGCTACTGACATTATTTTTGTTCCACATCCGTCAAAATAATTATATTCTATGAGAGGATGGAATTATAACAAAGTAATGAAATAAACTAACCAGAACAACAAAAATAATTTATATTACAACAAATAGTAAAAGTAGATAATCATATTATTTAACTGGTAATAGTTGAAGTAAGGTGGGTAAGTAAGTATTTTGGAAGTAATCAAAAAACAAGTAGGTAGATGGTAGATTTTAGCCACAAAAATTGAAAAATAAAAACTTTTTAACAAAAATTAAACCGACGAAATACGGAACTGAAAAGTCAAAAATAAAATAAACCTTCTTAGTCTTAGTAACTAAGCTCCTGAACTAATGTAAGTAATTAATTTTGAATCAACGAACATCATTAAATTACTCGATGCCATCATTTTACGCCTTACCTAATTCATTTGCTTGTTTGTTTGGCGCCGACTCAAAATTAGTTACTTACATTAGTTTAGTAGCTTAGTTATTGAGAATAAGAAGGTTTATTTTACATTTTACTTTTCAGTTCCATATTTCGTCGGTTTAATTTTTTGTTAAAAAGTTTTTTATCATGCTTGCACATTCTTCTCTGAAATGTATCGCGATCTGTCAATAAAACAACAAAATCAGTTTGTGGTCCAGTACAAGAATGGGTTGAAAAAAACGCAGCTATAATTATGACTCCGTGACAAAACAGCAACAAACTGTTTTTGATGGTAATTAAAAATAATGACTGTTTTCTTCAGATACAGCGGCCCAACTACAATATTTCTTTTGAAGATCGTGCAACTGTATATTTTGATTAGTGTACAGAAGTTTGCTTTCCTCAAGTTTAAAAAAAAATCACGACGAATCTATTGATTAAAATTAGATTGATAACATACACTAATTATTTGTCGAAAAATTATGTGGACTGTCAGTGACGTAATCTGATAGTTGTTAAACAGCTGATGAGGGGACAAGCAAGGCTTTTTTCCATTAGAATACGTGTATCTTTCTTTTGAATTTTCTCCGAAAAACGATATCCTGAAAAAATATTCTTGACATTGTGATCCTTAGTTCATAGTGAATATTGTGAAGTGCAAAAGTTTATAGAAGTGTTATAAACATGGATATTCCAATTAAAAAATACGTTGTCATCATAACAACACACCAAAATAGTTTGTTTTTTTAGATTTCATATGGTTCATCATGAAATTTTGTGGTTTATGGGTTGTAGTAACCATCCAATCAGGACGAGCACGTGAGATTTTTCCTATTCCCTTCCAGAGGCATAATTACGAAATAATTAGAAACATTATTGGATTTTTCAATGGAAAAAGGAATCTTACAGAATATTAATAGATAATATGTTCACTAAATGTCTACAAAGTTTATAAAAATCACAACAAACCCCTAACAAATACGAAAAACAATGATCTCCACACACTCAAAGCTTTGTTGTCCCCCCGATCAGCTGATGACCGCCATGTTGTGACGTTTAATATTCGAGAATCATAATCGACCAAAAACTAACAAGGAACATTCATGTCAAGAACATTCTTTCTCTGGTATACAGATGGATCCAAGACGGACGAAAAAGCTGAAGTAGGAGTTACACGTACGATTCAAGCTCTGAAACCCCTGGCAAAGCCCAACAATCTTTAAAGCAAAAAGTCATGCCATAGAAATATGAACTCAAGAATGCCTTGCAAGAATCTACAATATTCGGAGAATCTAAAATATTCGGATTTGTAAAAGTGACTGTGAAGTAATCATGTAAGCTTTGGTCGTCATGGAGACAGATGTCAATAAACAAGTAGACAAGCAGGTACCAATGTACTAACAAGAATAAAGGTTTACTTCTCAAGTATTATTATTTTACATGGTGTCAGAAGTGAACTACAATAATCGTAGATTTGAGATAGAAATATAGTAATATGGAATCAATTTTTCGGCCACCGAAACCTCTAACGTTCGAAGGGAACCTAGCTGAAAACTGGATATTATAGAAGCAGCAGTTCAATTTGTTCATGAAAGCTTCAAGCAAAGATGGAACCGATGTGAAAGAAGACATTAAAGTTGCAATTTTCCTCAGTGCCATTGGTGAAGAGGGTCTGAAAGTTTTCAATTCACTGAAGCTGAATAGTGAAACAATCAATCTGGTGGATTTGCTCAAAGAATTCGAGAACTATTGTAAACCAAGAGCAAATATTGTGTATGAAAGATTCGTATTCAGAAATATAATACAGAAAGAAGGACAAGCATTCGATAGTTACCTTACCGAACTGAAGAATTCCATTCCTAAATGTGTATTTGGGGATCAGGAGTCAAGCATAATAAGAGATCAAGTTATATCCGGAATTAGAGATTTGCATGTGAAAGGAGTTCTCCTACGAGATGGAAATATAACCCTGGAAAAAGTTTTGGAATATTGTCGAGCAGTAGAAGTCAGCAAGCAACAAATAGAAGAATTTCAACGTGAAGCAAGTGTGAATATCAACGTAGTCAAAAGAAAATCTGTCAAAAGAGATGTCATCGATGATTGCAATTTTTGTGGTTACTCGCATAGAATTAGGAATTGTCCAGCGTTTGGTAAAGAATGTGGATTTTGTAAGAAGAAGGGGCATTTTGTCAAGAAATGTTTAGAATTTTCGAAAAACAAAAAGAATATTCTCGAGATACAGGAAGATGAGTCCGAACCTGACGATCATGATTGCAGGGAGGATCCAAATGATCCTATTGATTTATACGTGAGTGAAGTTAGGAAAACACAAATTGAGCGTCAACAAGTCTGGTATGAGTATATCATCGTCAATGGTTTGAAAATCAAGATAAAATTAGATAGTGGAGCAGAAATAAATTGTTTACCATTAAAAATTTTCTCGAAACTCCAAGATGTAAATATACAACAAACAAATATCATGATTTTAGGGTTTGGAAACAATAGTTCGAAAATTAAACCTTTAGGTATTGCTAAATTGAATTGTATTATAAAAGAGGTTAGGAAAATTGTTGAATAAGAATAAAGGTTTACTTCTCAAGTATTATTATTTTACAGTGACATTTCTCAGTGGTGCGAAAATGCTCAAGGAAACATTAACAAAGAACATTTTTTGACACTTCTAACAATCATTCAAATTTTGTCATTTTGTGTCATATGAAACAATTCCACCCAATCATGTCAACATTGCACAATTATCAATCACTATGACAACACGATTGAGTTTGACAACTTCATTCCAAATAAATTTCAAAATGTCACGTTTTGGCAATGCGAATGTTCAAAGTATGAATGCGCTAATCACAAATATATTTGGGGAATATTTATGGAATTTTGCTGCGAACGAGAATATGAATTAAATGAACATAGAGCTTAAAGAATTGGCGTTGATACTAAATTATTGGGCGGTCAATATGAGAAAGAAAGACGGGCCCGAATTTAAAGAAGCAACGGTGAAGACAATGTGGAACGTTTCGTGCAAACTTTTGCAAGAAAAGTACTATAATGACTATAATATTATGATTGACCCGTTTAACAATATAGTATTTAAACCAGCCCGAGATGCCCGCGATGCAATCAGGAAGAAACTACAAGCAGATCCATGTAAACGTCCAGTTCAGTTTCGTTAAATTTGACTGAAGTTAACAAAATAATATTGCTATGGGATGAAAATACTCCTGAAGGTCTTATGCGTAAATTTTACCATATTGCTGCTGTAGAATTAACCTATATGAAGTTAGCGAGACAACTCCGAAAAAGTTGATAACAGATTATTCCATAATTTGCCGCCTTTTTGTCGCTAATTAGTTGCGAAGAAAAAAAATTTGTCGCTCTTTTTTTTTTAAATATGTGATGTTTCGCTAACTTCATATGAAGTTAGCGAAACAACTTCCGTAATTTCAATTTTTTCACAGTTCCGAAGTATCCATAATTTGCCGCCTTTTTGTCGCTAATTAGTTGCGGAGAAAAAAAAATTGTCGCTCTATTTATAAAAAAAATATGCGATGTTTCGCTAACTTCATATGAAGTTAGCGAAACAACTTCTGTAATATCTATCTTTTCTCAGTTCTGAAGTATCCAGAATCTGCCGGTTTTTTGTCGCTAATTAGTTGCGGAGAAAAAAAATTGTTGCTCTTTTTTTTATATGCGATGTTTCGCTAACTTCATATGAAGTTAGCAAAACAACTTCCGTAATTTCAATTTTTCACAGTTCCGAAGTATCCATAATTTGCCGCCTTTTTGTCGCTAATTAGTTGCGGAGAAAAAAAAATTGTCGCTCTTTTTAAATAAAAATTTGCGATGTTTGGCTAACTTCATATGAGGTTAGCAAAACAACTTCCGTAATTTCTATCTGTTCTCAGTTCTTCCTCCCAACCAAAAGTGTTTCAATCACTTATTTTTTCTGTTTGTTACCATATTTTCAATCGTTAAAGCTTATAAATGTCTTCAAAAATGAGAATATCAAAATTGCCCAACGCATCGTCACTACTACTAATAGTCTCCCCTCTGAAACTTGCCAATTGAAACCTTGGAAAGAATGGAAAAATCAAATGTCGTTTACCAAATTCCCTGTCAGACTTGTGACAAAGCATATATTGGACAAACATCAAGAACTTTGTCTGGACGCCTAACGTCCCATAAAAGTGATAGCAATACAAAGAAATTAACTTTGGCACTGGCTGAGAATGTCATCTCCAGTGAGCACATTTTGGATTACAACCATTTTGAAGTACTTTGCACAGAGAATAACTTACATAAATGGTTATTTAAAGAAATGTTTTCCATCGAGAATGATACCAATAGTATAAACGAAAATACAGACCTGGATAATTTGAGCAATATTTACAATAACATTTTGAAACTGAAACTTTTCCCCAAAATTCCCACAATATGAACAAAACTCAACATAATCAAAGTTTCAAATTTCCCACTAATTATCAGGTTGGTCATAAATATCCATACAATAGGGTATTCGTGAAAATGACGAATACTTTTCGAACTCAAGGGGAATTTTTACGTGGTTGCGATATTCAGTTTCTGAATCTTTGTAACTTCCATTTCAACAGACAAGAAAAAATTATCATAACATGGTGAAATAATTCAAATTAAATAAATGAAAACGCATATCAGATGCCCCAATTTTCGACACCTGAAAAATATGAATAACCAATCGCCGACATATATGAGGACCAATTGTCGACACTGTGAGAAATCAAAAACGGGCATCAATGCTATGTTTATATTTATATCTATCGTGACTGAAAAGTATGAAAAAGTTATGCTCATATCTATAATGGGTAAAATTCGACAAAACATAAATTATTGAATAAATTTAAAAAAAAATTGCTAAATAATCAATTTCTAGGAACCACTTTTCCCATTTCGAATACTTCATATACCCCACACAATAATTCTTCTCCCTGTTTCAGTATGGTTTCGAGACATTTTTTTTTTCATTTGATACCCCTATTGAGGGGATTGAAAAACAAAGAAATCTGCCATTTTGTGGTGGCGACCATCTTCGATTTGAAATTTTTTCACGGAGTACTATCTTTGTACTGGTTCAGTCCTTTCATTTGATACACATATTGAGGGAGTTGAACAAAATATGTCATCCGCCATTTTGTGGCGACGGCCATCTTGGATTTACAATGATACTGAATATACATAATTGTATTGTCATCAGAACTAAAGGTGTGTACCAAATTTCAGATTAACAGCTCAACAGGAAAGGAATACAATTTCAATTACTAGATTCAACCCACACAAATAAACAAGACTGTAAGCTGAATAAGACCGTTTAAAATAATAAAAAAAGACGGAAGTTATCCCGCTAACTTCATATAAGGTTATCAAAACATTGCAAATTTTTAAAGAAAGGAAGACGAATATTTTCTTTCCACAACTAATTATCGAAAAAAAGCAGTAATTTGTGCCTAAAATGTGAGAAAAGATAAAAATAACGGGAGTTGTTGAAACATCGTATAATTTTTAAGAAAATAGTTTTTTCTCTCCGCAACTAATTAGCGACAAAAAACCGGCAGATTCTGGATACTTCAGAACTGAGAAAAGATAGATATTACAGAAGTTGTTTCGCTAACTTATATGAAGTTAGCGAAACATCGCATATTTTTTTTTTAAATAGAGCGACAATTTTTTTTTCTCCGCAACTAATTAGCGACAAAAAGGCGGCAAATTATGGATACTTCGGAACTGCGAAAAAATTGAAATTACGGAAGTTGTTTCGCTAACTTCATATGAAGTTACGAAACATCACATATTTAAAAAAAAAAAAAATCGCATTGAATACAATCCGGTGTTCAGTAAAACGTGCCAAGGTGGTTCTAAAAGCTGTACAAGTAGTAAATGGTTGGTTTCCAATAGTGAAAGACAAAGCTGCCCTGTACGTCTTTTTCATAAACTGATATCAAAACGAGGCGACAATATTACCTCACCACGACTGTTCTTAAAACCCAATCGACTCTGGAAAAATGAAACTGACAAATGGTACGATAATGTACCTGTTGGAAGAAATACAATAAATGGGTGGACTTAATCTGTGCTGAGGCAATTGGCTTGAATGTAAGGACAAAAAGATAACAAATCACTCGAATAGATCAACTGCTGTTAGCGAATTGGCAAAAAGTGGTGTAGAAGAACAACAATTGCTGAAAATTACTGGTCATAGCAATCAAAATTCTATAAAACCATACTTGAATCTCGATCAAGAACACCACAACAAGATCATAAATATTATGCGTGGTAATAGATCTTCTATAGTAGAGAACAGCAACGAATCTAATGTTAAGTTAAATTTTAATAATTGTACTTTCACTAACTGTACTTTTAATAAATGAATAAATGTTTCATTGTGTTGAGTTATAAATTTTTTTGTCAAAAAATTTCCGCCGAATATTCCTCGGAAATTGACAAATGCCTCATAATTTTATGACAAATTTCTCAAGCTCGTTGCTTGGTAACAGGAACGAGCTTTCGATTGTCATAAAATTATCTCGTCTATTATCAATGTCCTAGGGATATTACTACTGAAAATAAATCCAGTCAGTTTTTTTTTTCAAAATCTAGAGTATTTTTCCAAATTGGTGACTGATGTATTTAGATCATGTAATGGAGGGTTCACCTTCATTTTGTTGTCTCTACTAGTTGTGATTATTGACTTAGATGCATGGGTAAATGGATTCGAGCGGGAAGACGACAAATATTTGTAGAAGCACTAACCTAGGAGAGAAAAATAAAAGGAGGTTAGTCAAATTATCGCTTTCAGTTGATAGTTTGTTGTTAGTGGATTAGATCAACGCAGTAAAGAAAGTTATCTCCTCACTTCGTATAAATAAATATAAATAAAACGAAACGGCAGCTTTCAAACGAAGACGGTGTATCAATAAATAAATAATTTATTATACTTTCTCAGAATGAAGTATATACATATGGACAACGCTAAGATGTTAATGCATTCGGTTTTTCATATTGAATGAATCGTCTCCTTCATTCGATTCTACAATTATTCAGAATCAGTTTCGGCTAACTGATACTTTCGAATCATTCTCATAAGTCAATTTCTTCCACTACATATAGTTATTTTCTTACAAGTGCATGAATGGTCACTTTTATAATAATAATAATAGTATTTATTCTAGATTGTACAGTGTTATTCTTATAGAATCACTAAATTGTGGGGTTCGAATTAATTCAACGAAAACCACAACGGCACCCTTTACTAGAAGAACGAAGGAGCAGACCTGGAATGGAAGCAAGAAGTAAAATATCCAAGACTCTAAGCTTTTTGGAAATGCAAAAGCATTGCTGGAAAAACGCAAGGCTGTAACCCATGGGGTGAATTAGTGAAACCAAGCTGGACACAACAAGAAAAACCTTGAATAAAAGTATAAAGACTCATCATCAATGTCTTATAGTTTACATCCGTATTTTATGTGAAATTTGACGAAAATTTGTACTATCTGAGAGTTTAAAAAGTTAGCAGAGCCTTTAAATCCTCTTCCTAAATATGCTGTAACATATAGTAGCGAAGTTTTGAGTACTGATGTCATAGATGTCACACGTTTCGCGAAAATCACGAATACACTTTGGGTTACCTATTAAAAAATATTTGATCCATAAGAACTAAAGAGGTATTGACATCAGATCAAATGTAGCACCATCATACTTTTTTCTTTAGACATCATCTAACTGCTGCTTCTCGTAATTCATTTTACGAATATAATTTGAAATTCTGCTATAAATATAAATTAGGTAAAGCTAAACAAGTGTTGTATACCAATATAACGGAGCCATTAACACATTTGCTAATTACTAACCTAGATATTTGTCACATGTAACACACATTTCGGCCATATGTTCGTTGAAAAGTTCGCCATGAAAGTATATAATCATTTATGATTTATATGTCTACAAAAATGTTTGCAAATAGGTGTTACAATAGCAAAAAAATTTATCACAAACAAAATCTTCAAAATTTTGTTGTAATTGAATGTTTTTCATCTTTGAAGGGAAATCTCTTATGCCAGCATGGATTACGAGATCATACTTTTTATACATTAGGGTTGAATTTTCAAAAACCCTGAAATATGTGTTTTTTTATTTAAAAAGAAGAGACCATACAAACTTTCACCCCTTTAGGGATTGAATTTCCAAAAACCCGGAAATACGTGTTTCTTTATTTGAAGAAATGTCATCATAGAAATACGCTGTAAAAATTTCGTCTCTTTAGGTCCAGCAGTTTGATCTGGGCGTTTATCGTATGTCGGTCAGTGAGACAGTCAGTCAGTGAGTCAGTTAGACAGTCACTCAGACAGTCAGTCCGTCAGTCAGGCAGTTAGTCAGGACATGTAATTATATATGTATAGATATTGTAGACACTCACTAAGAAGGGTTTTTTTCAAAACTCGGATCATAAAGGGTTAAAAAACTACCTATTTGTATTTGGATCATTTTTACCTACAAAACTGTTACATTATCAAAAAACTCGTCATTTTTATTTTATCTTTTTGTTTGAGAATACTTTTTTTTTCGTGTCTGAATTTTGCACCCCCCATGAGTATCAGAAATAGGAGAATAAAAGTTTGCAAGAGTATTAAATTCCAGGGGTAGGTACGAACTAAGGGAGGATTTTCAAAAATACGAATCCCAAGCGGTTAAAACAATGCCCCCGAATATTTCAATGATATTTATTCACAAAATTGTTAATTAACAAAAAATGGCAAAACAGGTGATTTTTATTTGTCTTTTCATTTCTTAATTTTGCACCCCAGCGGTAAAAACTACCCCTATTATAAAACAGGTGATATCTCAAAGAGTATCGGTAACAGGAGTATGAAATTTAGAATGAGGGTTACATTCTAAGGGTAGGCACGTATTGAGAAAGGATTGTCAAAAATTCGAATCTCAAGGAGTTGAATCAAAATGGCGGCTCCAAGATGGCGGACGATCTCTGTGATTATGGTCCAATTCTATTCAAAATTGGTATGTGGAGGTTTTCGGGGTCGAAGATTATGAATTTTTTTGTCAACATTCATAAATTCAAGATGGCTGACGAGTTTTGTAATTATGGTCCGATTCTATTCAAAATTGCTATGTAGGGTTTTTGGGGTTTATAAATTTAAGACGGCAGCTCCAAGATGGTGGGCGAGTTTTGTGATTATGGACTGTTTCTATTCAAAATTGGTATGTCGGGGTGATTCAGTGAGTTATAGCTTGTCGCTTTTATATTCGAACTGAAAACTTTGCGCGACAAGCTCTTGAATCTATAACTGACGGAATAACCTACGTCTCACATCCTAAACAATTATTTTTAACTTTTTAGCGCATTTGAATAAAAGCTTGTGTTTAAAAAGGTTTTTATTAATTATTTTTTTATTTCACCTTTTTTTTTGAGAATGTGATTTTCCATGTTCGAATTTTGTACCGCAGCCGGTAAAAACTCAGATAAATAAAGAAATATATCTCCGAAGCGACAAAGTCGCGAACCACATCTAACATATACAGGGTGAGTCAACAGGATTCCCGTGGTTCATTGCTCCTTAATGTATCACAATTTCGGTTTCTTATATTTTTTTTGTCAAAGGGACCATCTAAGACCACCTCCTAAAATTATTTTCATTCATACACAGTGCATGGCTAACCAAAGATGTTCTTTTTCAAATGAAACACCCGGTTATTCAAAAGAAATCTATTTTGTAGACTTCTTTTCGAAAAATAACCTATTTCACATTTTGAAATATTTAGTAAAGATAATTGGGGAATCGCTGGTCGATATGATGATGTTCATTGAGAATACCAAGAATTTGCAATAAATTGTACCGGATGTTCGACACAACAACACAAACTTAGCCATTTTCAAATATCGATATTTTGATTTTTCAAATGGAACACCCTGTATATTTTCATTTAAATCAACTCCTTTTTAATGAATCTACACTTTTCATCCCCGACGTTATGTACCTTAAACAACCTGTTTCCGAGATATTCTGGTTTAAAGGAATTATTCAATATCAAATCAACAATTCTATAGATTTTTTTATCTACATGTTTGTTCTTAGAAAATACTGATACTGAATGATGTTTCAATTATTTTTTTTCCATCTTCAAAAGCATTCTTAGCAACTCATGAATAACTATCATAGCAAAAGAAATTTTTAAATGTAACTTTTTTTTCTAGTTAAGTTATCCATGACTACCGCTGAAAAAATGACTATCGGAATTTGTAAATAGAGGTAACTGTCAAACTACAATCCAGTGGTGTTAAAAATTATTGTGGCATTATGAATTATCGTTTAGAGGACATGGTTAAAATGGTGTATGCTTTGGGGGAAAGTGATGGCAATTGCTTACTGGCATCTAGATTATACGAACAAAAGTTTCCTGAGAGAAGACATCCAGACCAGCGAGCATTTCGAGACCTCAAAACAAGATTTGAGGAAACCGGAAAAGTATTTTACAAAGTTTGAACGTGCTTGTCCTGTAACGAATGATGAAAATGATCTTGATATTGCATTGCATATTACCGAGAATCCCTATGTGAGTACACGTATTTTGAGTAGGGAGTTGGGAATATCTCAAAGTAGTGTTTCTCGGATGGTGAGAAAATGCAATTACCATCCATATCATATGCAGTTAATGCAAGAGCTGACTGAAAGAGATTTTCCAAAGCGAATGCGGTTTTGCCAATGGGGTGTAGATAAAACCAAGAACCTGATTTTTTTGAGTATGTTCTATTTTCGGACGAAGCCACGTTTCACAACAATGGCCATGTGAATCGGCATGATATGCACTATTATGCAACTGAAAATCCTCATTTTGTTAGATATGTCAATCACCAACAACGTTGGTCACTGAATGTTTGGGGAGGTATCATTGGACGGCGTGTAATTGGGCCCTTTTTTTTTCAACGGACATCTCAATGGAAGAAAATATCTAAGATTTCTGCGAAGTCAGTTATCAAATTTATTAGATGATATTCCAGTTCAGTGGCCTCCAAGGTCACCGGATCTTACAAAAATGGATTTTTTTCTATGGGGATACATTAAATGAGTTGTCTATCAAACTCCGCCTACAACTCCTGAAAATATGAAAGCAAGAATTCGTACTGCTTTCAGGGAAATTTCAGAGGACATGCTGGCACATGTGGATAATAATTTTCGAAACATATTGAGAGTGTGTATTGGTGAAAATGGCAGACACATTGAACATTTGCTGCATTAATTATTATTTTCTGTTAGATTCGAATAAATATTATTCTTATTCAAAGTTTAATTCCAAATATGATACCAAAGGCGAACATTGTCAATATTTTCTGTGGAAAAATATCCATCTTTTGGATGTAGAATATCTCGGAAACGAGTTGTTTTAGGTACATGACATAGAGAATGAAAAGTGTAGAGTTATTGAAGAGGACTTGATTTAAATGAAAATATATAGGGTGTTCCATTTGAAAAAATCAAAATACCGATGTTTGAAAATGGCTAAGTTTGTGTTGTTGTATCGAACATCCTGTACAATTTATTCCAAATTCTTGGTATTCTCAATGAACATCATCATATCGACCAACGATTGCCCAATTATCTTTACTAAATATTTCAAAATGTGAAATAGGTAATTTTTCGAATAGAAGTCTACAAAATAGATTTCTTTTGAATAACTCGGCAACACCGCAACGGAATTCAAAATTGAAAAAATCATTGAGCCGATCGGAATATGTGAAAATATACCGGGTGTTTCATTTGAAAAAGAACAACTTTGGTTAGCCACGCATCAATGTATGAATAAAAATAATTTTAGAAGGTGGTCTTAGATGGTCCCTTTGACAAAAAAAATATAAGAAATCGAAATAGGGATACATTAAGGAGCAATGAACCATGGGAATCCTGTTGACTCACCCTGTATGTAATCCAACATCGTGATCGCGGCCTGCCTAGTTTCTGATTAACCGAATAGCCATAAAATTCAAATTTTGTGGCGATATTAGTATATATTACGACCAAATAACATATTGAGCTCATGGTAGTACTTATATACACACCCTGTTTCTATTCCATCGATCTATAAATCTATAAAACGCTACGCAAGATAAGGAATTATTGAAACCATTTATTTTTCTGGTTAGAAAATGAGTGTTCATGCTGTTACACTTGGTGTATATGCATTTTTCATCAGTATAAATATTATAATGGCTGTAATTATTTAGTCAGGTATGCAGTATTGAAACAACCTTGCTTTCTGCATATAATTACAAGGTTTTTTTATGGTTTTCCCAGGAATTCCTCAGGTGGTTTGAATAATATATTTTATTGCGAATTGTTCGCAAATTTTTCTCAAGTGATCAAGGATACATTCAAACGTCAATAGATTATGATTGTGGGAAAATTTTTTTGGTGAATGTATAACTATTTAAAAAATCCATCAAAACTAGTTTTAATACGAAAATAGCATCATCTTTTACATTCATTGCTATTTCTTGTTTGAAAATATAATTGCCACCTTACTCCTGTAACCTGCAGCAAAAAACTCATGTAACGTTTTCATGATGAGGATATAATTATTACCCGACGAAACCAAAAAGGAGGAGGTTCTCTATTCGACGGGTATACAGTGCTAGTCAAAAGTCCCCTCCCCCCCTCGTATCTTTTGAACGGGTATACTTATAATAATGAAATTTGGAGGGTGGAAATAAACGGATGTAGGCTTCTCAACTGGTCATAACAGGTGACGCAATAGTCATAAATGACGTCACAAGGCCACTGTGACCAATAATTTTAAATGGGACCCTATGGCAAGTGACAGCTCGTTTGAAAGGTATTGAAAATACCTATTCAGTCATACCAATTTTGTTTGGGTTTCGGCTGATTTTGATTGATAAATTGAAGAAATACGAAAATTATAGTTTCGCATTTAATTAATAAAGATTTACGAACCAGTTCTTATAATAAGTGTTCAAAATGTGCTCCATCTACTTCCTGGCAGTAATGCATCCTATTGCTAAACTCTTGTCGAACTCGTCCCAGTGTGTCAGCGGAAATTGCCCTACATTCTTCAACAATTCGTTGTTTCAGAATGGCAATACTGTCAGGTGCTGTAGCGTAAACCTTAGATTTCAAGTACCCCCCTAGAAAAAAATCTAATGGTGTAAGGTCCGGTGACCGAGCTGGCCATTCGATCGAACCTCGTCGTCCAATCCATCTACCACGATATTCTTCATCTAGGTAACGTCTTACTGCACCGTAATAGTGTGCAGTAGCACCATCTTGTTGAAACGTTATTTCCAAGTTGTCGAATTCATCTGGATTATCTTCTAGAATTTCAAGAATTAACGCCTCAATATCATTTTGTAACATCTCCAGATACAATTCACCGGTTAAGTTAGCATTGAGAAAAAGAGGCCCAACTATGTGGTTTCCCAAAATACCTGCCCAAACATTTACTTTTTCTGGAAATTGAGTATGTTTTTCACGAAAGATGTGAGGATTTGTGTCACTCCAATACCTCACATTTTGAGTGTTAACATTTCCATTGAGAAAGAAAGTACTTTCGTCACTAAAACAAATTGTCTGTTTGTAGCCTGGTTGTTGGTTCATTTTATTGGACATAGTTTCACAGAATTCTAGTCTTTGGTCGGGGTCATCATCTGAAAGTTGGTGCACCATTTTTAATTTGTATGGATGAAATTTGTTTTTAGCCAACACCCTATGTACTGTCCTTTGACTGACTTCACAGATAGACGCAACTTGGGCTGTGGAAGAAGTAGGGTTTACTACCATTTCTCCAATTATGTCAATTTTTTTGTCATCACTAATTGTTGGTCGACCAGATCGTTTGGCATCTTGAACACTACCTGATGCTTCAAACTTCCGAAGAAGCTCCCTCAAATAAACCCTCGATATAGGGCGATCGGGGTACCTCTCATTAAACAGTCGTTCCGCTGCATGGAAATTGTTTCTACATTCACCAATTATTAAGATAGCTGCTACTTTGTCGGCTACAGTACGTACCATTTTGCCTATGTAAACACTTAAACGTCTCGTTAAACAATAGCTTAGGTAAATTTTCAAGGTATAAACACTTTTGACAAGTAGAGAATTCAAAAACGTCAACCTTTTTGACAATTAACCAGAGGCGTACTTTAAAATCTTTATTAATTAAATGCGAAACTATAATTTTCGTATTTCTTCAATTTATCAATCAAAATCAGCCGAAACCCAAACAAAATTGGTATGACTGAATAGGTATTTTTAATACCTTTCAAACGAGCTATCACTTGCCATAGGGTCCCATTTAAAATTATTGGTCCCAGTGGCCTTGTGACATCATTTACGACTATTGCGTCACCTGTTATGACCAGTTGAGAAGCCTACACCCGTTTATTTCCACTCTCCAAATTTCATTATTATAAGTTTACCCGTTCAAAAGTTACGAGGGGGGGAGGGGACTTTTGACTAGCACTGTATATTTTTTTTATGTATGATCACGCATAACTTTTTACTGAGACGTCCGATTCTGATAACTCTTTTTTCAGTGGATAGGGTGTACTTCGAAGTTGGTCCCATTTGAATTTAAAAGATGAAATCCACCCCTAAGGATAGCAAAATGAAGGAAATTGATCACTCACCCTCTGAATTCTGGTCCGTTGACCGATTCTATTAGGCAAAACTTTGTTCTGGGTTCTTCGATTTGGATGATTCTTTTTTTATTAGATAGGGTATACCTCATAGTTGATCATATTTCGAATGGAATTATCCACCCTTACGGATAGAAAAATAGGGAATAATTGATTTTTCACTTGTGAACATTGGCACACATATGTAGTTGACAATGACAGATCGCTAATGTCATTATTTTTTTCTCCTACATCCGTCACAATCATTATATTCTATGAGAGGATGGAATGACATACAAAGTAATGAAATAAACTAATCAGAACAACAAAAATAATTTATATTACAACAAATAGTAAAAGTAGATAATCATATTATTTATGTTGGTAATAGTTGAAGTAAGGTGGGTAAGTATTTTGGAAGTAATAAAAAAACAAGTAGGTAGTAATTAGTAGATTTCAGCCACAAAAAATTGAAAAAGAAAAACTTTGTAACAAAAAATTAAACCGACGAAATACGGAACAGAAAAGTAAAAAATAAAATAAACTTTCGTAGTCTCAATAACTAAGCTCCTGAACTAATATAAGTAAATAATTGAGTCGGCGCCAAACGAACATTCAACGAAGATCATTTAATTACTTCAAAAAAAATTATCAGAATGTCTCCGCGCAACTCGATGCCTTACCTACTTCATTTGCTTGTTTGTTTGGCGCCGACTCAAAATTAGTTACTTACATTAGTTTAGGAGCTTAGTTATTGAGACTAAGAAGGTTTATTTTATTTTTTACTTTTCAGTTCCGTATGTCGTCGGTTTAATTTTTTGTTAAGCAGTATTTATTTGGTACCATTGTTGCACAAAAACTAGAACACTTTTTTCGGAAATCTGTGAAGCTTCACTAAGAAATAATCTTCAGTTTGTAGAAAAATAAAATAGCAGTGTCGTTCTACTGGTAACCATTTTTACAGACAAGATAGAATTAGTCGTTTATAAGAGTAATACCACTTTTTTCCAAGCAAGTGTACCTACCTCTCTATCAATTCTCACCCAATATAATTTGTGGGTTTCCATACAACTTTCATGGAAACGTAAACGATGACTCATTCTATGAAATGAGTAATCTGAACATTAATGATGATCAATCATGAGGAAGGCCAGATATTTCTTCATCTTATACTTAAATGTTATTTAAGTACTACCGAAATATTTCTGTTTCTCTGTCGTTCCAACTATAACAAAAAAAAAACTCTCATTGTGAGACACTTGCAACTATCATGTTTCGGTGTCATATGTTATCTAGCAGATTTTGTGTCTCTTTTTTAGATTTCATGCATAATTCAATGAAAATACCTAGTAAACGCTGAGGAATATTTCGATGTGCCTATTTTTACCGCCTAAATCCATAGAGTGTGGAATGGCCAAATGGGAAAAAATTAGTATCTCAATTGTTGTCCATATTTGTTACATCTGACTCAACCTCCAATGCCATTAAAATATTTTGGGGTGAATCGTACCCCTGCTTGGAAGTTAAAGTGGCGATTTCGAAAATGTCAACGCAGTTCCTGTTAATGGTTCTGTTTCGTTTTCGTCTAAGCACCCTGTAGATATATATACAGGGTGAGTCAGAATAAGACCGACAAACTCCGACAACAGATTCCTACCTCATTTAAAGGTTAATATTTAGTTTTAATTTTTTTTTTTCGTAAACCAGTGGCGTAGTTACGGTGGTTTGAAGACGAAAAAAATTTAACTTTAATTTGTTTTCTCCTGAAGGAAAAAATTTTAAACTTGGTACACTAATCAAGGTTTATCAACGTGGTAATTTGAAGTTATAATTTTTTATTTTCGTAAACCAGTGGCGTAGTTACGATGGTATGTGGTCATATGTTCCTTCATATTTTCTTGGGACAAGTGAATGCACAAATGAGCGTTTGACATCAGTTCAGCTCATCGATACTCAACCTAAAAGTCATAAACATTCCATGTGCCTAAAAGTGGAGGTTTCTGAGATAATTGAGAAAAACTGAAGATATGTCCTTAGTAGAGACATTATTTCCTATGTGCAATAATCGCATAATGCTAATTTCTTACAACATATCGGAAGCAAATTTTGAAGAAGACAGATTTAAACATGAGTATTCTACCAGTAGTCTAATCAACAAGTTCAAAAACGTTTTAAATAGATATAAAGCTCCTAAAAATATGAGCGATAGCTCATTCAATGCGGAATGACGTCTAGAAAAATGTTTTTTAAGGGTTTATTAGCACGTAACAAATTGCGATTGTTATTAACAAAATAAGATTAAAAAAAGAAGGTATTTCGTTTTTCGTTAATAATTTCTAAAATAATGATATTTAAGGGATTATGAAAAAAGATCCTGATCATCGTCTTCTTCTTCGTCTTCATTTTCTTCGCTGTTTTGTACGTTTTCGATGAGGTCGGACGCATCTATATTATTTAACAAGTTATAAGCTATGAAATTTCAAAAAATATAAAAAAAAACTAAATTTTTTATAAACAAATGCTTATAACAACTGATAAACAATGGTTACAGAATCGATTTTAAATTCATTTTAAAGATAAATAAATCTTTTATAAAAATGACTTGACTGTCCTTTACCGTATCTCTTATAGTTCAAAAGTTATAACAATTTATAACTTGACAAATTATGGAACGGCTGTAATTTCATTATCATATAATATGTAACAATGCTGTAAAAAAATACAAAAATATTTGTTTCTATACTTTGTTATACATAGTTGTTTTTGTTATTTTTTGAAGTTTTCGAAAAAAAAAATATAACGGTTAATATTATTTGTTCATAACAAATTGTTAAGTTAATAATCAATGAAATTATTTATAAAAAAAAATTATTTCTCTGTTAATTCATTGAAAAGGGTCAATAATGATTTTTAAAAATAAAATAATTTCTTAACTAATTATTTAAACAATTGAAATATAAAAAAAAACGATTATAAACAATAAAAAAAATTATTTAGGAAAAAAAATTTTTAGTCCTAATTTTACCTTTGCAATAAGATGGTAAATTTTTTTTTTTTTAATCCCAAAATAGTCTGTTTATAAACAATTTCTTAAAAATGACGTAAATTTTTTTTTTCCAATGTTAATTAATACCTATTAGATGAAAAACAGAATAATAAGATATTTTAAAAAAAAAATTTTAATTTTTTAATTTTTTTAATTTAAAAAAATTATAATAAAAAAATAATAAACTTTTTTTTTTTGCATTGCTTTATTAAGTACCTGAATGAAAAGAGCTCCACGAAGCGAACATTTTATAGACCAATTATTTAAACTTTTATGTCGTAATTTATAAAAACAGAGATTGGAAAAAAATTAGTTAAATAACAATGGTGTAACTTTTTGAAAAATCGACATGAATTTTTTTTTTACCGAGGTTTTTTTCGTTCAAGTGTCTAGATTACACCATAATTTATTCAAATTTTTAAATTGTTATTTAATACTACCTTAAATATCATTATTTTAGAAATTATTAACGAAAAACGAAATACCTTCTTTTTTTAATCTTATTTTGTTAATAACAATCGCAATTTTTTACGTGCTAATAAACCCTTAAAAAACATTTTTTTAGACGTCATTCCGAATCGAATGAGCTATCGCTCATATTTTTAGGAGCTTTATATCTATTTAACACGTTTTTGCACTGGCAGATATCCAATTTTATTGTTCCCAAGCATAGACTGACAAATACAGAGAAAGGGCCACATTATGCATCCATTAAATTCTATAACAATTTTCCGTTAATCATTAAATAAGTTCGCTCAAGACAAATTTTTAAAACATGTTTTTGATCTGTTGTGTGACATCGAGCCATATTCATTACAAGAATTCATGAAGAAATAATTTTACTACAGCTGAATAAAATTTTCAATCAATCTTACACCTATGACAATGATATTTTATATATTTATATTTTTTTTTTAATACATGTTGTAATTACTTTTATTAGGAAGTAGTTCTAGTTATAAGTGACATTTGTATTTTTTATATTGTATTTTATGTCCGACTTGAGTTTTTCAACTGTTTAAAATTGAAAGCTTCAAATAAATCTATCTATCTATGTCTCAACCTCCTGAACATTTTTTAATGTTGGAAGAATCGGAAACATAGTAAGGATGAGTCAGAATGAGACCGATTTTTCATTCATCATATTATCTGAGCGAGTCGATGTCGCGGATTCACTGATATGTTACCATACTTTCTTGCATATGATTGTTTTCACAGATCAACTGACAATTCGATTTTCCGACGAGTCAAGATTCACGAATAATGGAATGTTTAACAGACAAAACTCCAGATGTTGGGCGCAACAAAACTTTTAACAAAAAATTAAACCGACGAAAAAATCAACTGAAAAGCAAAAAATAAAATAAACCTTTTTAGTCTAAATGATAATTGAGCTCCTAAACTAATGTAAGTAACTGATTTTGAGTCGGCGCCAAACAAACAATTATCGAAGATCATTATCTATGAAAGAAGTCATCAAAACGCAGCCGTGCATCTCGCTGCCATCATTTTACGCTTCACCTAATTCAATTGCTAGTTTGTTTGGCGCCGACTCAAAATCAGTTACTTACATTAGTTTAGAGCTCAATTATCATTTAGACTAAGAAGGTTTATTTTATTTTTGCTTTTCAGTTGATTTTTCGTCGGTTTAATTTTTTGTTAAAAATTTTCATTTTACTAGTTCCGTATTTCGTGGTTTAATTTTTTGTTGAAAAGTTTTCATTTTTCAATTTTTTGTGGCTAAAATCTACCAATTACTACCTACTTGTTTTTCGATTACTTCCAAAAAACTTACTTACCCACCTTACTTCAACTATTACCAGTTGAATAATATGATTATCTACTTTTACTATTTGTTGTAATATAAATTATTTGCGTTGTTCTAGTTAGTTTATTTCATTACTTTGTATATCATTCCATCCTCTCATGAAATATACTGATTTTGACGGATGTGGAACAAGAATAATGTCAGTAGCGATCTGTCATTGTCAACTACGTATGTGTGTGCCAATGTTCACTAGTGAAAAATCAATTATCCCCTATTTTTCTACCCGTAAGTGTGGCTAATTCCTTTCGAAATCCAAAAATAAGGTATACCCTATCTATTAAAAAAATAATCATCCAAATCGAAGAACCCAGTACAAAGTTATGCCTGATAGAATCGCTTAACGGACCAGAATTCAGAGGATCCTTCATTTTGCTACCCTTAGGGGTGGATTTCATCTTTTAAATTCAAATGGGACCAACTTCGAAGTACACCCTATCCACTGAAAAAAGAGTTATCAGAATCGGACGTCTCAGTAAAAAGTTATGCGTGATCATACATAAAAAAAATATATACCCGTCGAATAGAGAACCTCCTCCTTTTTGGTTTCGTCGGTTAATAATTATTTCCTCATCATGAAAACGTAACATGAGTTTTTTGCTGCAGGGTACAGGAGTAAGGTGGCAATTATATTTTCAAACAAGAAATAGCAATGAATGTAAAAGATGATGCTATTTTCGTATTAAAACTAGTTTTGATGGATTTTTTAAATAGTTATACATTCACCAAAAAATTAAGCATTCTCCCACAATCATAATCTATTGACGTTTGAATGTATCCTTGATCACTTGAGAAAAATTAGCGAACAATTCGCAATAAAATATATTATTCAAACTACCTGAGGAATCGGACGTATCAGTAAAAAGTTATGCGTGATCATACAAAAAAAAATATGGAAAAAAAAATAAACGGACCTCCTCCTTTTTGGTTTCGTCGGTTAAAAATTAGCATTTAATGAAGGAAAGTAATTTTTAGGAAAGATTCAGGGTAAACGTATGAAATGGTGTAATCGGAAGTAAAATAATTGGACCAATTTTTATTTCAAGAACAGTTGACTTGCTATTTCTGAATTGATGTATTTTCAACAAGATGGGGCTCCGCCTCATAATACCATATAAGTCATGAACTATTTAATAAACCGGTTTAATAAGCGAGTAATCGCAATTAATGGTCCTTTCCGATCACCTGATCTTAATATTTTAGACTTTTTTGTGTTGGGTTATGGGAACGAACTAGTGTTTTATACACCGCCTCAAACACTTGAAATGTTACAAAATCGCATTCGTGAAGTGAAGTGCTTTGTTGCGAAATGTGATGCGAAACACAATTCATAGAGCCAGAAAATGTCAGGAAGTTGCCGGAATGCACTTAATTAACATTAAATTTCCTTCAAATAATCCTAGTACTTTGAGTGTTTTTTTTTGTTGGAATGGTTTATAAACTTTTCTGATGTGAAAATTAATGTGTTTTAATTCAATTTTTATTTTCCGACTACAATCTCGAATTCGAAATCGGGAAATATGGTTTTCACGACGAAAATTCAGAATGTAATCTCGAGTTAATTTTGGATTTTTTTCCAACGTCATAAAGTGTAATTTCCAACTCCATACAAAAGTGACGTTGAAGTCAGAATTTTAAATTCCGAATTAAAAATCAGAATATTCGTACTTAAGGCCAGAAAAATTGATTTCCGAGTTCAATGCCGAAAATTCTCAGTTTAAAGTCGGAAATTTTAAGTATTAAGTCAAAAGAATGAAGTTTCTACTCGTAAATTATGAGTTCAAGGTTGAAAATTCCGGCTTTATCGTCGGAAGATTCCCCACTAGCAGCGCTAGTAGTCCGGTAGGAACAAACGTAACTCTCATTAAAGTACATGTAAAAATAAACATCAAAAAAATGTTTTTGACAGAAGAATATGACGTTTTAGGAGCCAAATTAAAATTTGCAAATGTGAAGGATAATAATGTAGCAACATTAAAACGGTGGCTTGCTTGTCGAAATCTTAAAATTTCCGATAAAAAAAATTAATTAATTACAGTGAATATGATCCAAGAGGTCATTTATAGGCACCGTTTTCGCGCGCAAAAATCACTCACAATGCCTCCTTCTTTTTGTCAGCTTAACCTACAAACACCAAATCAATCATTTTTGGTACACCTTTGCACAAAATGTAGCCGGTTTTATCGAAAAAATACTCCTTCTTCAACATTTACACCTAACCTAACTTTTCACATTTACCTACTAAATTTCATCTGTCAAAGGTGAAAAGTTAATATTTGAAAACGATGCCTAAAAATACGGGTGTGAAGTTGGCCACATCCACAAAAACACTGAGAAAAATAAAATCTTGAATATTTTTTTTCCTATTTTCCGTTTTCCCACATGGATTTTTATTCAGTTATTGGCATGAATACACTGAGATTTCTAGTTTCAACTGAAGGTGAGAAAATTTGATCACAGCAAAGAAAAAGTTCTATTTAAGAAAGTGGAATGGTGAAGTTATTTAAAAATTTCACATACGCAACAAATGGCATTGTACACATTTGTGCTTGTAATATGTTATTGCTATTGATCTTTTCTTCAACACCGACGAGCGCCAGAATTTGCCAGGCCGTCGAAGGGGGTGAAATAAGGGTTGATAAAGGGAGGTGAATCTACTTAGTACCGTTAGTTTTGAGGTAAGAGTTGGAAATTGTTATTTGGGCTCATCTTTTCAAATAGAAGAACACAGAACAAGTTTTTGAAAATTCAATGCCAAAAGGGGTTAAATGGAGGTTGAAAGTATATAGTATATATATATATATATATATATATATATATATATATAGAAGTACCGTTAGTTTTTGAGTTAGGGTCATAAATATCGGTATATGTGAAAGTATTAATAACATTATTTTATTATTTGACAACCTGGAAAATTCTGTCGTCATATCGGTGCTGAAAAAAATATCAATGCGCAAATTTTCAAATTATATCAACCCTCATTTTCTCCTCTATTGACGGACTGGAAAATTCTGGCGTTTTATCGGTAATGGTTCCCCTTCCCCTTTCTTTAAAAGGAAATTCAATTTTTTTGGAAAACTTTTTTTAAAAAATTTCCCCCCTTTTCCCCCCCACAAAACAGGCCCCTTCCCCTTTTGGGCCAAACCTCAAAATTAAAAATTTCCCCCCCCCCTGTCCCTTTTTTCTTCTTTAAAAATTTTCATATTTAAAAACCCTTTTTCCAAAACTTTACCTCCACTGGCCACTATTTTCCACCCCCCTTTTTTTTTTCCTTCCCCCTCAGTTTCCTCCCCATTTATATTTTTTTCCTTTTCCCATTTTTTCCCCCTTTAATTTTTTTCCACCATTACTTGTCTGTCCATTTTTTACCCCTTCCCCTTGTTTTTCCCCCCTTTTCCCCTTTCCTTTATTTTTTCTCCGTTTTTTTTTTCCTGGGGGTTTCTTATTTTTTCCGGGGCCTCTTATTTTCATCCTTTAAAAAATTTTGCCCCCAATTTTCTTTCCTTTTTCCTTTTT